>OX104028.1:38525339-39125339 GCA_944470205.2 Schistosoma margrebowiei | reverse complement strand
TGCTCGGAAACTCATTCCACCTGGCTCTGAACATAGTGAAGAGCGGAGTCAGCTTAAGCGCCAGCTGACAAGAAGTCGCGAACAGTGGTGGGTAGCGAAAGCAAGAGAGATGGAAAAGGCAGCGGCAATATGTAATGGCAGACAATTGTTCAGACTCGTTAAGGAAACCGGTATTAGGAAACCAACTGTTAGCGAAACAATCTCAGAGAAAGATGGACATATTATTCATTCCCAATCCAGGAGATTGGATCGATGGGCAGAACACTTCAGGGATCAGTTCAACTGACCTTCAGCCACACTTCGATTTCCCGCAATATCCAGTCAACCTGAATGGCAAGTTAATGTAGGTCCTCCGTCTCTTTACGAAGTTGAAAAAGCCATAGGAAATCTGAAACGAGGGAGAACAGCAGGCCCTGACAGGTTTACTCCTGAGATTTTTAAGGATGGTGGTCCAGTATTAGCAGTTAGATTAACTGAAGTCTTAGGTGGAATTTGGGAACTGGACGTAATTCCATCTGACTGGTCTCAATCACTGATTGTGCCAGTTTTTAAAAAAGGACAAAAGTCCTCTTGTGACAATCACAGAGGAATCAGTTTGACTAATATAGTGTCTAAAATATTAGCTTCAATAATACTCCGACGCCTAACCAAAGCTCGTGAAGAACAGATTAGAGAAAATCAGGCTGCTTTTCGACCTGGACGTGGTTGTATAGACCAGATATTCACACTACGTCGGGTTCTAGAACACAGACACACGTTTAGACACTCCACAATGGTAGTATTTCTCGACCTTAAGGCGGCATTCAACTCTGTTGATCGTAATGTTCTATGGCAGTGTTTATCATTGAAAGGAGTACCAAAGAGGTACATTAACCTTATTCAGGCTCTCTACTCGAACACAACTGGTCGAGTGAGAGCTTATGGCGAACTGTCATCAGAATTGATTACATCAAGTGGTGTTCGTCAGGGCTGTCCACTCTCTCCTTTCTTGTTTAACTTTGTCGTTGACGTGCTTTTAGAGATGACCCTTTCCTCATCTAAATTTCCAGAAGTTGAACTTCTACCAGGAGGTTTACTTGTTGACTTAGAATATGCCGATGACATAGTTTTATTTGGTGAAGACGCTGACAAAATGTAGAGTCTTCTGACCACTCTAAGCAACAATGCAAGCATGTTCGGGATGCGATTCTCTCCCTCGAAATGCAAAATGTTGCTTCAGGATTGGGTTGCATCGACACCCGAACTAATGATAGGGAGTGAAGTAATTGAGTGTGTCGACCGGTTCACTTATCTTGGAAGTCTCATCAGCCCTTGTGGTCTGGTATGTGACGAAATCTCAGCACGGATACAGAAGGCTCGACTAGCTTTTGTTAACTTGCGTCACTTATGGCGTAGGCGAGATATCCGTCTATCAACCAAAGGACGAGTTTACTGAGCAGCAGTACGTCCCGTCCTACTTTATGGCAGTGAAACATGGCCGGTAAGAGTAGAGGATATTCGTAGGTTACTAGTATTCGATCATAGGTGTCTTCGAAATATTGCTCGTATATCCTGGGACCGTCGAGTAAGTAATGCAGTTGTTAGGAAACAGGTACTAGGTAAGGATGGCAAATCAATTGATGAAGTGGTGAAACTTCGTCAGTTGAGATGGCTGGGACACGTGTTACGTATGCATAACGACCGACTGCCTCGACGTGCGATGTTCAGTGGTATAGAAGTAGATTGGAAGAAAGCTAGGGGTGGCCAGACCAAGACATGGCACAAGTCCATGAAGTCACTGACAAGTGGTCTGAGTCATGTTGGTAGGTGTAGACTACCTGGTTGGGGACCGCGAGATGATAGCAACCGATGGTTAGGGACCTTGAATGACATGGCTCAAAATCGTTTGCAATGGCGCAGGTGCATCCACTCTTTGTGCTCTCCAAAATTCTAATCTGAATTCTTCATGTCCCTTTTTTCCTCTTTCCAAATTTATTTCACTGAATTATAGTCTTTAAGTAACATCTCCAAACACTTATCTTTCCGATCACTGCTTACACTCTTCCTTCCTCTACCACTACGGGATTTGGATCGACAACTGCATCTCTGTGTTAAGAAGGTGTGTCAACTCGAACTGATGTACGTACGTACGAAGTTCTACGTTGTTACTGACTGACTGACAGTGGGATCGCAGGCAGAAGCAATGAAAAGACAACGACGTATGTCCCTATCATTCCGAGTTCTTACGGAGCCGTTTAGCTGAACAGCACATAGACGACTGTTGATAGGGGGTGCACCCTAATAGTGCTTGTTCTACCCTCGTACTCAGTGCCATGTCTACACCTGACAGTCCATGAGAAATAGTCATCGGGTCTCCTGATAAACGGAGGCCCTCCGTTTTGTTGAGGCGAGGCTAAGTGACTGAGTACATTAGAATCCTGTATGTGTGTTTCGGAGACACAGCATACACCAGTGTTAAGGGGTTCTAGGATTGCATGCAAGGTGGCCTGTTTGCCGATCTGACATAGGGTACGTACGTTGAAGGCTCCGATCGAGGTTTCAGTAGACCTGGGACAGTATTTTGTGCACTGGAATAGTTGGCTATTGTGACACTTAAGGAGGAAATCAAAAGAAGAAGTTTAGTGTTGAAAGTCGATGTAGAAGGAAAAATAAGAATTGAAGAGGGAGGTTGATTATGAATACAGTGGTCTTGAGTGCTGTTAAAGGTATGAGGGCGGTTATCACTTCCCGGTTGCCCACATCGTGGAAGGGTTGTTCTGAAGGTACCTGAAAAGGAAATCGGATTAAAGGTGATCTTAGGAACCTGAGAGCGTAGCCGCAATACCCAAGGGACAACTGCTTGAGGTCGGTGACACACAACCTTTTTATAGGTAATTTTTGTGTTATCTTCGTACTTGTTGAGACCTTACCGCCGGAGACGGATATCCATGTGATAAGGCGAGGTATTTTTAGGGTCAACCCTTTCTAACCCCACCTTTCGGTGTAGCAAGGCAGCATCGCTGTTATGCTGATTGTCTGAGGGAAACACCTTACTGCTGTCACACCTCTGTATAGTCAGCAGTACGACTTCGCCCTCAGACCTCGGTTTTGCAGCCTACCACTCCTCAACCGAACCGTCTGGCATGGTTGGACCACGAGGAACGATTGTTTCATCCAGTAAAGCTTGATTTGTTCATCACGATAGGCAAGACCGACTCCTACTTCAAGGTCGCCGCAACGATCGGGCTTATTTTTACTAACAGTCATATTTATAAAATGAGAGGTAAACTGCTTGACTGTTAACTATCACGTCATAAGATAGAATTTAGTTTCATCTAATTTGGTTTGGACAGCCAAATAGTATCATCAGCCCTCATAAACAATAAACGGAGCTCAAAGCGGTTTATATGTAAATGGATTCATTGTAATGGAAATCTAATCATCTTACTGGATAATTTGAGTATGGGAAGTAGTATTAGAAGTTAACATATCCCCAAAGTCCTAAACAATTTAATAGAAAGAACTCATAATTATAAAAGAAAGTTCCAAAAGTGTAGACAAATAAGTTTACAATAATAAAATGAGAACATTATAAAATAAGGTGGACATTTCCACATAACACACGTTTTTCTATCTTTTTATTTATAGGATACAACTATAGGTTTATGCACTTTCAGGCTCTCACATTGTTCGAGTCATCAGTCAGTGGTTGCATGGATCAGTACTATTTCTTGACCAAAGTTCTACAATATTTTCACTGTATTACTCCATGTTATGACGGTTGATAACTAAACACGTACAGTTCATTTCTCAACTAACTATGTTGGTAAGAGTTTAAGACAAAATTTCGGTTAAGCTCATTACTAGCCACCGAACTGTATTTGCAAATTAGACCAGAGCTATTCTCAAGCCTTTCTGAATATCTCTTTTCAGATTTTTTAAACCATGATCATGACACAGTAGTCATTCATTTTATCTGTTCAGGTTCTATCTGTATGATGTGTAATTCTGAAAGATTTATCAAAGCCGTTCTAGCTCTTAATTAAATGGTAACATCATCGTTTATCACAATTTTTATCTTAGTAGTATTTAGAATTCTCCATTTTTGAAGATTTTTTCGGCAAGATCTTGTAACTAAATGGTTCCCTGTACATTTTTGATCGATTTCGAATTTTATTTATACTAACGGTTCTCATTGTTTATATTCGTAATTCATTGGATGCCTTGGTACGACCGGGAGTGGGGAGAGTCAGCTCTCCCTCTCGAAATGCTTTCAAATGGCCACGTGCTTACAAACACTGCCTTCTCGTGGCAGAGGTGTTGTTCACCAAATTGAGAGGACAAAAAGCGAATGTCCAGCGCTTTAACCGGGATGGTGCATATGGCGGACCCAACCAGGGGAGTTAGAAAACCTTGATTCCAAACCGATGGTGTCCATGGGCTCCAGGATCCTAAGGAAACATGGCGTATGAACAAATTGCTGGTCACTGGCTACCACTTAACTGCATCTCCTTACGTTGTTCCACTGCCTTGTGAATCAGACCTTTAGGTTGAAGGCTCGGGGTGTGCCCCCCTTGAAAAACCATCTGCCTCGGTTTGGGCACCCGGCTAGTACTCCTCACATAAATCGAATGGTTTACGTGTCGCATATCTGTTCGGTGCCTACGTGTACCAATTTTAATGTGTTTAAATAAATAAGTAATAATAAATCTTGTGTTAGATTGTAACGAATTTTTAAGATATATAAACTTTCCCTAAATGTAAATTACTGGTAATCTCAACTTGTTCTTTTTTAAACAAGTAGACTGCATATAGCATTCGATCATATGTGAATTTCGATTTGCTACTTTGAGAGCTGCTTAATTAGTCTTTTAAGCACATCCTTAATATTCCAGTCTTTGAAATAAAGATAAATATACTATTCAATTTCGCTTACTTTAGCGTATGTATACATCTAATTTCAATAAAAAAATGCTCTGTAAAGCAACAATAATGATCTAATTTTTTTTATAAATGTCAACTTGTTGGGATATAATCTGGGTTCATAATGGCGTTGAATTTATTGGCTATAAAAAAGTAGTTGTAAAAAAAGTCGTCGATGTTGTATTTAATACTGGGCCCTGAGAGAGCCTACTTAAGTGTCATTGTGCTTGTCTGGGCTTCGTACATAACATTTTATGTCATTTATTACGTCGTCTTCATTGACAAATCTCACCAAATGAAGTGTACTTTTTCAGCTTTACATTATGCCGCTCTATTACATCGTCCAACTTGTACTCAGTAGGTAGTTACTGAAAATAATCATTGCTCTCTAGGATCCCCATAAGGTTTCGACTGAGGACATATCTAAAAGTCCATTTCCCGATACTTTGGTCGTATATAGATTTTTGAGAAACAGAATTTATGCCAATCTTTATGAGTGGTTACAAATCTCATTTTCAAATCTGATATAGGATTGGCCATGTTGAACCTCATAGCTCATGTACATGCGTGTATAGTTTTAAAACAAAATAGTCGTTGTTGCGCTAATTTTTTAAATTCATTAAGTATTAGTGCTCTTTGGACCTTTGATAGATAGACTAGTGCGCTACTCCATATCCGTATTACATTTCGAGTTACGTTTGTCTTCATCAAATAAAAATAATCTTTTCATGATGATCATTTATAGGTTATTGTTAATTTTTCTACAGATTTTATTTTCATGGTAGTGCAACATCACTAATTGATTGGATTTAAACATATAAACTATTAAATGTCTGTTCATTGGTTTGAAGGTTAAGGATTCGCCATGAGATTGAAGGTCTTGGGTTCAGTTTCCGGTGGGTTTGTGGGTACACACCGTACAAGGACGAAATATTTGTCCGGTACTAGTTTTTTTATTGATTTTCGAACTAAAATCAGTCCGTGATATAAACTGAATATTGTTATATGGATTGTTAATCAGGAAATTTATTTAATGGGTCGAAATCAAAATTTAGTTTAATGATAAAAATAATATAGTTGTAAAATCTCAATCAGTAGAAAATTACATTTTTTACATTTTGCAACTTATGTCAAACTAGTTCAATGAATAAAAATAAATAAATAACTTTTAATTTTTAAGAGAAATTGGTATATTTTATTTAATACTATCCCTATTCTCAGTCTGGTGAATATAAAACTTTTATTTGTAAAATTCACTAGTAACCAGACATGATTGAGAAATTTAAGCAGTCTAGTTATTTATATTCAATATCTCATCTACTTAATCATATGGTATTCGACTAAGTGAAGTTTGATTAAGCAAGTTAATTGAGTTTAAGAACTCAATGTAGTATATATTCATTTTTTTAGTGAATTATGTTCTCTACTAAATTTGTTAAAAATTACTCAGAAAGAGAATGTTAATTATCTGGAATATTTTATGCCATTTTGTGTTATATACTATGAGGAACTACAGTTTTTTGAAAGTGGGAATCTTATATGAGTGCACACTTATTCGTTTATTTTACTTTTTTAAGACCATTGGGATAACCATAATAATATATTTGTGAAACTTAATTAAAGTCAATTGTGTTCCATGTAGATAAAAATAGAGATTTTGTTTGATCGAAACTCTTTTCTTTGCAACATTTATTCTGAATCCACTATATGACTTTTTCAAAATTAATCTCTTCAAAATATTTTAATACTATGATATATGATTAAAACTAAAATTCTTGTATGTTGTACTTCATGTTTCCTCATTAGTTATTGAATATGTATTGAGTCATTGTTTTTGTTTTTTTTTGTTTTGTTTAGAGCTGTCGGTTTCTTCAATACCTAATGATTATTGGAGATTTTATTATCATTGTGGTCTTGGACTTTTACAAAGGTTTGTTCAACTTTTATTTAAGAATTAACTTGGCTGTTAGGATAATGAACACTATAATTTGTTTGTTTAGTTTTTATTTCATCCAGAAAACAAGTAAATTTCAAAAGGAAATGTTATATTTCGTTTTCTCTTGGGCTGTAAAATGAGTTTATTGGTTATACCAAAGCAGTTGTTTTTCTCATGAGGTCATCAGATTCTCTCATTTCTTATGTACTCATTTCATGTGAAATAAATTCAACAGTTGCATTTCATCGATACTCGTTAATTTTAAAGTTTTAAACCATATCTTCTTTCACATTACTTGACTTTAATTATGAACCATTTGATTTAAGCTTTCAATGTAATCTAAGTAAACATCATTATTGGTTGCAAAATATCCACTTTTCCATATAAAAATGCTCATATTGCTTTGAATATAATCTCGTTCAGATGTCCTGTGGAAGACTTAGTACTATTAACGTCCATGGTCAAAGTTCAAAGAGGTGGTTAGAATGTATCGTATACATATTGTCGATACCTGATTAAGATTTTTTTTCTCATGTTTGGGTGGTGAGTGAATTCCACCTAATGCATTTACTTTTGATGGAAATTTGTTGATGATAAATATAAGTCTCAGAGAATAGTCTCAAATATATGACTCATGGAAAAGTTTCACTTGATCATTTTATATGCCTACCATAAATACATGGAATTTTAACTCGCTCATTCGTTTTCTTCATTTATACTCACAAATCGTTTTCAATTAATCTTAAGAAAATTTATAGTTTTTATTTTCAGTCGACATGTACTTGTATGATAGATAATTACACAAGTTTCACACACAGATAGATGACAAAATAATTGAAAATTTATGCGAAAGGTAAACGCGTAATATGGTGCTTTTTGTTAGTTTTCAGATAAATTTGAAGTGGATTATTAACATTTAAAGTGATTTTTGATTGTAACGGGATTAAAACTAAACTATAAAACTAGATGTTTAGTTGTTTTTCAATATCTTGTATTTTACTTGTCGAAATGAATCTATTTAACCTGAACCAGCCTTGGAAATCTAAAGAAGTCACTCAGTTACTCTCTGGAGTTCAGTTTTATGTGATGGCCTGTTAATGAATGAAAGTTGTAACATATTTTTGTTGAGTATGGTTCGATTTTTCAAGGCATGTTCTATCTTTTAATGGCTAACCATTATTTCGTGCCGAGTCACCAGTCAGAATCCTAATTCTTATTTTGTATATTTGACGTCTATTATTTTCTCTGACTTGACCAATTACACACCTGATCAGAATTATTAGCCTTGTGCCGAAAATTCATTTCCTGTCAATCCGTAGTTCGCTGGCTTCTCCATATTCCCTCGCTTATGTCCGAAAGCTCATATTATATTTACATTTAAAACAGACGTTGTTTGTGTATAGAAATAACAGTCCTTATCAGACCATAAAATGAAATTTTTCAATTGTACATACACAAGTTAAAAGTGGTTGTGAATAGAGGAGACTTTGAATAACAGATTACCAACAAATCGCATGATAGTAATTTATGGGTTATGCGGAAGCTTATGATAAACTGTAATCTCGCTACTTAATAATTATACAATAAGAATATATATCATGATAATTCGTAAATAAGTCCTGGAAGTTACCATTCCTCTAATTTTCGCTTTGACATATCAAGACCCTACCATTGTAAGTCTCAGTTTTTTTTCGAATCTGTATACACTAAAACTTTTTTATTGTATTTTTAGCAATGAAATAAACGATCCAGGGATCTCCAAAAAATTGATAAATAAAAGAAAAACCGTGGATCGTTTATACCATGTGTTCCTTAAAAATAGTGACCTGTTCAAAGAATTAAACATGGATACATTTCAGTGTATACTGTATCCTAATAGTGATAATAGTAATGTATACTTTGCAGGTTAGTATATCACTTGACTCTTTTGTGTCATATCATGATATATTGTTTTTTATCAACTACGTATCATAAACATTTATTGAATGTTTTTCGACGTGTCTATCGATTTACTCATTATTTAGATAATTTAATATCATGGTCATCTTTGTGAAATTAGTGTTGGTAAGTACTGCTTGGATATGCAAATAACGACAGAAATTCGTTTCGTTGATAGAATATAGTAATTATAATCAAGTAACTAAAGGTATTCTAAAGTAGGTGAATAAGATTTTTGTATGAGTGCTAAAACTTTTATATTTTTCTAGTTAAAAATAACTTGTAATCGGATGTTTAGATATAATTTAGTCGTTGTTATTCTCACATCAGAATAGATACAGTTCAATTTTTCTACATAAATTATATACTACTATTATTAACTCGATAGTATGAATCGTTCGAGTTAATGTTTGGAAGATTAGCGAATTAACTTATCCCTACCATAAATGTACACTATGACTTATTTCACCATTATATTATCATTTAAATTATTCTATGTAGATTATAATGGTATTGAGAAAAGTTAAATTATAAATTAAGAAAAAATGTGTTATTTGGAAATTAATTGTAAGTACCATTTGACCGAAAATTGCCCTTAGTATATTGTATATGTCTTATTCGTCAAATGGACGATTTTACTAACCTACTATCAGTTGATACAAAATTGATTCGAAAACAACTGAAGAGTAGAAAATCTTTTAGTTGGATAATGACTAGTTATGATTCGTCATCTAGTCTAAAATTATTTTCATTGATTGCAACTAGGAATAGACAAAATCACTTCACTGTCTATAAAACTAGTTGAATTAAGAAAAAAAGATTGTACAGTGGCATTATTGATTATATTTTTTTTATTTCTATAGCTTGTATGATCACTTTTTAGTCATATAACATTTCATTACCGATCAATGTTCTTTTTGTCTAATAACTGTAGATATCCTGTTTAAACAAGTATGCAAACAACACGAAGGTAATTCAATATTTTCTGTTCGTGCTCATAAAATTCTCTTTTAATTATTTTATTAATCAAAATGAATAAATTATGTTTATTTATTTGATATTTTATTTTTAATTTTGAACTATATATTTGTATATAGCTGTGTCACACTACTTACTTACTTATGAATTTGGTCATGAACATATGAAGTTTATTTATATCAAGAATAAAATAACTTATGACTGAGAATAATGCATCATCATGATCAGCTTCCTAATAATCTTAAATTTCTCACTTCAACTACTAATATGAATTCTTTCAAGGATGTGAACTCTTTGATCGAATGATGTTACGCGATTATATAATCCGAGAAAAAATTGTCTAGTTCGTTGATTTTTGAACAGTTGTCTAAACTGATCAACCAAATTGTTTCGTTATTATTACTTCCTTACACATGTTACCCCTCGTGGAGGAGCATAGTCCGTTCACTAGGATTCTTCATCGAACTCTTTCCTGGGTTTCATTATAATTATACATCATTTTTTCCAACGATTCCTATGATTTTTAACTGTTAATTCGTTTTTCTATAGATGAATTAGCTTCAATACGTAGTACATTTATAGACATTTAGTCGATTATAGTCTCGTTAAGATAGACACATTTTCATAAGTTTTAATTTAATTTAACTGTGACACTTTATTTCTTCTAGAATTTGCTCTTGGAAATTGTTTTTTATTTTCAACTTTTTTCAGGTAAATATAATTACGTTATTTGTATTGTACATGAAAATCGTGATGAGGTCGCCAAAGGTCCGTTACTTTCATTGTTAAACTTTTATCGTGAAACACAATGTTTGCCTGTTCTTACGGTAAGTTTGAATTTTCAACATTATAATCATTATATTTAAATGCGTTAATCAATCTAATACAATTTATAATTTAATATTTTCTCATTTTGAATCATAATGATTTCTATGGTAATTAAAAATTATATTATCCGTTTTTTCTTTAAAAAAAGCATTTAACCGTGAATATGATCATTTTTGTTCGGTAACAAAGAAAGCTCTTGTAAAGAAGCAAAGTGGATAATGAACATTCTGAATAATGAAAAAAGTGAAAGATTAAAACTTGTAAAACAGATTTTATTTTTATATTTTTTTCAAATAATGGTCTTGACGGGATGGATCTAGAAAAAACATTAAAAATGATCCATTTTGTTTGGCATATAGAAGACGATCGAGAAGAATTTTAGTTGTTTTATTTTTCTGGTTAAATTGATTCTACAATTCAACACTATATCTCGTCATCTTAAACGTCATAAAATTAAGATCAATCATATAATCTTGTGCTTTATAGGGCTTGTTATTTTGTTTTTTCGCTCCATGAATTCATGATTAATCCTGGGTCATAGTGAGTGTTTATCACCAGTGAAATGCATCGAACAATTTTGTTTTGTACAGAATTGTGATTAAAGATAAAAAAATTTAAAGAACTAAAGAAGTTATTTAATTGTTTCATGTTTGTGTATTTTGCTTTCCAGTTTAATATTTGTACTTGGAATAATTTGCCTTATACTGAAGCCAAACTAATTATGGTACAAAATTTTCTACGTGAAGTATCAAACAAATTGAATGAAATGAATAATTTACATCTACCGGAAATTTATACAACGAATCTTGTTCTTCATCCAACATGAATTATTAGGCTTTAAATAGTATGCTAATACAAGTTTTATGTGTACACTTTCTAGACAGATGTGTGTATAAACAAATAATAGTTTTGTATGACTAATATACTTTAAGAAAGTGCTTTCTTTTTTTTATTTGCAATGGATCTGTTACATTCTGAATGTTTTCGTATTGGGCAAGAAAAAATAACAGTAACTTGAGCAATGTGTTTCTATTTCATGGTTAATGATGAGTAGATTTTAACAACCTTACTGTTTCTCAATGTTGTCTCAGCTTTTGATATAGAAAGTTCTCTTCTTATTTTCCATTTTAGATTATTTGTAACCACATACGGTATTACAAAATACATATTTCCTTGATAAATCTATTGTTTTCTGTTCTATTCACTAGTATGTTAAAGTTTTGTGGAAAGAATTAATCTAGTTTTTTTTTTCTACTTCACTATTAAGGTGATAATATTCTGTACGATAATTTATATTTGGTGTTAAGTAGAATTACTAACCGTTAATCTAGTAAGAATTCCTATTTCATACTAGCATCTTCTTGAATGTGTTTGTTTTTATTCAGGGTCTACTAAAAAGCAATTCCTTTAAACTTGAAATGCTTGTAAAATTTATTTAGTCAAGGTTAAATATAACGATTTTCACTTATGATTTCTAGGAAAGTGTATTTACACTGTAATCATTGATTCGACGGTTGTTACCACAGTTATAAACCAAATAATTATCGCTATATTAATGAGTTAAACATTTTAAGTAGTTGCTGTGAAAGTACGATCGACTGATAACAAAAATTATATCTAAAGACGAACATAATGAATAAACCTCATTTCCATCTTATAAACTTCAATCAGTGATGTGATCGAGTTGAAGAAATACCATACCACCATAATTAGTGAATTTCTTATATTTGTAGTAATTGATTAAAATTTATTCAAGGTTAGTATTATCTCTATCAATGAATGAATCGGAACACGTTTACCTTTAAGTGACCTGTTGAGTTCATAAGTTTGGAAATTTAAGTAAATAATAACATTTTAATTACAAAGATGTAAATGTGCAAGTGGATTTTTAAAAAAAAATATGGTGTGAAAGCATACAGTAAAAAAGGTGAGAGTTTGTGGATATATTGTTATAATGTAACAACTGACTGATAAAACAATACGATCCCTGTTCATGACTGAACAGATAAATTTCTCATAGAATAGACTTGATCCCAAATAAATTGATTTCAGCAAATCCAATCAGTCAATTGTGTTTAGATATAAATAACATTGTTTTATTGTGAATGAATGAACAATTTTGAATGCACCAAATAAGGTTGACTTAGTGCATAAAAGCTGACAAGGAAATTTGCATTGTGTAATGTGGTCAACTCTTTCGTTTTGTAAGTATTAAGTACGGTCTAATTAACATTTCCTATATGTCATACTCTATATTTCAATTGAATGATGGCCTCCCCATCTGCAGTGTTATCACGGAGAAATTGACTTTTGTAGTTACTGCAACGATGTTTGTGTTCAAACTGAAAAATTTCCTGTTTGTCTGAAAGGGATGTTAAGCTTTTCAAATATATTGAAATGAAAGTATCTACTTTCTCAATCAATGAAATTTTAACTATTATTAACAATAATGATATATTTTTAATATCCTAGTGATTAGAAAATTCTGACGTCTTATAGCGTAGTTCAAGTCGTTTCTTCAGAAGTTATAAAGTCGAACCTCGGTCGTGATATTTTACGAATTGTTTTTTAACGAATTAACATGTTATATAATCAAACCTGAAGTTTCCTACTATACGGAGTTTTTGTTCACAGTCAAATAGATTTCAATGGGGCCATTTATTAATCAACTCACAAAAGATGTAAATATAAGTAAGAAATACTGTTGCTTTGTATCTAGTACGGAAATAGAACTAACCATTCAGTGATGAAAACAACCAAATAAACATTGATTGCTTTGTGACTCTTATTTCTATCCTTTTTTATTTGTGCGTTTTGTTAACTATAAAATTATAAATAAAGGTAATAAATATACTGAATGATTCCAACTAAATGGCTGGGTCACGTGTAAGAAGTTGCTTGCAAAATGGTACTGTTACTCATGACAATTAAAATTATGTGTTTTGCATACCTCTAATATATATTTCAACGCGTCATGAAACAACTGAAAAAAAGAAAGGTTTTCTGCAATAATGATTTAAGAGTTATTTACAATACACATCAGTAATAAGCAGTAGCTATCCAAACTCAAAAATGAATCTTTAACAAATAGAAACGATGTTCAAACATACAAATTGCTATATAACAACAAACATTGAATGGATGCACAATAAATGAAAATAACTGTTTAGAACGTTAAGAGAGTACAACTTCACTGAAAAGTTTATATATATATATATATATATATATATATATATATATATATATATATATATATATATATATATATATATATATCCCAATGACTAGGAAAATTATGTTTCTGACGTTTTGTGACTTATTGAAAGCCACTTCTTCAGAGTAAATAAATAAATAACCGAATTTAAACTGTCAAGTCAAACCTCGGGATTGATACCTGTAAAATTGGGAAGAATTATTTATTCGTCCTCATTCTGTAGAAGGTTTCGTTTAAAACACTTATATGATTTTTCCACAGTTTATGCCACGAATTTATCTTAGCTCTACTATCACTGAAAACCTGGATTCAATAAACGGTTGTTTCGTCTTAGTATGAAACTAGTCAGCAATACAGATCAACAACCTTAATATCAGGAACCGAACCTAGGACTTTTTATCTCGCTTGTGAACACTTAAATTTTAAACCACTAAGCTGGCGTCCAGCGGAGTTAAGTTTCTAGCTTTAACCAATTCACGATCTCGAACAACCTTCATTCATTGGCTGTGATGGATAACTGCCTCACACTCTACACGGATTGAACTCCAATGGTCACGACTTCTCACTAACAAAGGGGCTACATCTTGATGCTAATCGTTAGTGAGCACGCGACTGTTATTACGATGGAGGGTTTGTGTAAACTATATCAATGTTTTGGTCAAAATTACGAGATAAGCTATCAGAATGTCTAATTTATAACCTTACTACAATTTCTCCATATTTCACACTATACGACTTCTAAGCATTACATCAGACAATACACTCGACATTGTTAACAATTGGTTGAGTTGTTAATTACACAGCTAATTTGTAAACCATGTATTGATATCCGATGTACTTATTGTTGATTATGTCCCCATGAAGAAACTTACACCGCACAGCTGAGTAAAACATTGAATTTCAATCACTTAGATTGTTACATATATTATTTCCTTCTTGCGTGAATTCAATGCCACAGATTTATGTAAATACTTAAAAATGCCAAATATTATAGTGTAACAACGAAAACTTATGTGGCCAAAAATGATTGATAGTGACATGACATATTGAAAACTAGTAATTATACGGTAAAATATACATGAAAGAACCTAATATGAAGTAAATGAAAGTGGAACGAGCAAACAGAATTTATGCACCATTATATTTGCTTAACACTTCATAAGTTGAGAATTAGTATCGTCTTTCGAAGCTTATGCTAATTGGTTAATAAGTTAATCTGTCACACGAAACTGTAAATTTTGGCAGATAACTCATTATTGTCATTTTATACTTTTGTTAAAAACACGTGATATTCGTATTAGTTATGAGACGTAAACACTAAATACTCTCAAGTTAATATAACAGACATAAAAATATATTTGTCAAAGCCGAAATTCTTAGTATTTAATGTGAATACCTAGATTGTCTTGATTGGAAACGCACTTGAAAAGAATTCCCAAATGATAATCGATTAAGGTAATAATTTTAAATATAAGTGAATCTTCTGATTCTTAAAATTCATCAACTTGATTATATTTATACACATTACGAAGATACTATGTATTATATTTGTAAGTAGTTCAGAGTTTCTCGAGAATTTTTCCGACTTATTTTTGAAGGTATTTTACTAATTCTTAAATGGCGCTATATTTTGTTAACCCTAACTTTCCTACTCATATCAGCTTTATGGATTGTATAAAGCAACGCTATTATGAAGGTGGCTGTCACCGTGAAATGTTTTTGGCAACAGGACCATTGGAAGCCAAGGATAATTGAAATTTTGTTGTTCTATCAAAATTTATAAAATGGACTAATTACTTTAAACTTTTGTTTAACCAAAGTAGCAATAGGCACGCACGCGCCATCACTGAAATAATCTCCAAATTATTTCAGAAGAGCGAAATTCCCATTTACCGATGTGGTTAGTTAATATTTATTAATTTTCAATCTAGAAAAGTTGTGATTTATTGAGTCTTTTAAGCAAAGTTGTCAGTAAATTTCTATTGCCCTATTCGTTTAACGCTTGGTAAAACCTTTAAAAACCTGCCACTTGGAGCTATTCATAAGGAGGAATAAATAAATGTTATTTAGTTGAACAGTCTGTGGGTAGCTTTCCACAACTTTGTTTCATGGACTGTTCAATCATTCAGTTATCAGTCAGTCATCAACTTATAGCCTGTCGTAAACATTCACTGACCCATGTTGCCATAATATATTAGCAAGTCGTGGTAAAATTAACAAAATGTCTTGCTAAGGACTCTAAACAATGTAATAGTGATGATAGTAGGAAAAAACGAACTTTGTAAATATGGTTTAAAGAGACAGAATAGAAAGTTTTATGTGAAGAAAAACTGGAATTACAATAGAGAGCTCTGTAAGGAGTGAGCATATAAGAAATACAAAGAAACTTAATTATACAGCACAGTACGTATTAGAGAAATAAAATAGATCAAAGCGATTATATCGGTAAAAAAATTAAACTTATACCTGGGGATCAAAAGTAACGGAACAGATGGGTAGAGTATTTTGAAGAAACCTTGCACCACTAACGATGGAAAATATTAATTAGGGACGTCAAAAATCAGCAATGGAAAATTAACTTCTAAATTCATATAGAGATTGTTGTGTCCTATGGCCCGTCAGATATCACGTGATAAAACCGCCAATCAAATTACAGACTTCTATGACTTTTTCCCTGTACCAAACAAATAATGTGTAAAAACAGAACTATCAGCCTTTAGTCAACTCTGAGTCCTTATTGGTCCTCTTCGAAGTAAATCCCCGCCTAGCACAGCCCGTTCTGTCCAGAACATAAACAACAGCTATATGAATTGTATATTCCTGACATAGGTGATTTATAAATAAGTAGACCAGACCGAATCACAGCATATAATGGAAAATAATAATTACACAACATCAAGCAAAAAGTGGCTGTGAGTAAGGGATGTTGAACTAATAAATTGGGAAAAAATTATGTATGGTAAATCGTGAGAATATATGTAATGATAATCCATGAATAGTTCGTAGCAGTTGCCATTCACTTATTCTGCGTTGGGATATAATATAGATGTAACTGCAAAGGTATCAAACTTTTCCCTCAGAAAGATGTGAAAGGAAGAACAGGTACTAACAAACTGGGGAAAAAGGCACGTCGTCACGAAACCGAAGGAAGGATATTTTAATAAATGGGAAGATTACGTAGGACAGTACCAGTCAAAGTTGTTCGTTTGACTGAGTCTAATGAATGATCTAGTTGGAATAAAACTAGTTTACTTTCGTAAGGATCACTCATATAACGATCAACTCGCTCCACTAAGGATCATTGACGAATGGCCAATCGAATGGAACTCATCATTATCCACAAACTACTCTGATTTTATGAAAACAACCGAGAGCATGGATCGGGGTACTTTATGGAATCTTCTTCGACACTGGAGTAAACGAAAAAATCATTACTATAACATGAGACTTTTAAGAGGGGGTTAATTGGAAAGTCTTGAATGAATGTCAGCTCATAAATGTATTTTAAATGAAGATTACTTCCGGAGAGGATTTACCTTCCCTGTTTCCTCTGGTTTCTGACCGGATTTCGAAGATCTCGACATATCAAGTGTATCAAAAAACACAGTAAACTTTACTGCTATTTTTCCATAAAATGTTCGATTGTACAAATCTAAAATTTGGAGATTTACCGTCACCATATCCTAAAAGATACATGTATTTTTTAGATAGCTATTCATCCAAAATACTGCATATTGGTGTACTAGAGTTCATTATTAATGATCTACACTCATACAGAATAAACCAGATACCAGTTTGTAAAGAAATTCAGAAAAGATACTGACATGTTCAACAATTGACTTAAAAATTACACATTCTATATTTTTATTTGTTCAACTAGTAAACTAAAGCGTTTCGATTTTCCAGTTTTTTTGAATTGCTCACTAATTTCATGCAATCACATAGTTGAAATCTAACTCTATATGAATCATAGTAACTAAGACCAGAGATCATTACATGGAATCGATCAGGTAACAACTTTATTCTGATAAGTCATCACATTGTAAGTATTGAATAAAATAAATTCTTCTAGATTGTTACACTTCAGTATCGTATTTGAATAATCAAATAATGTTGAAATTTACATACCTATATGTATATACACATACTAAAAAGCACACATAAACTAATTGGGCTATTTAAAGAAATGTCTATAATTTATACACAAAAGATAAATTTTTAAAAAAAAAGATCTTAAACACACAACAATGAATGGAATGTATGAATGTGATTAAACATTATCCACTTGCAAAAGAATGTTTATACTAGAAATCGACAAAAGTTGATTATATAATCAATGCTAGAATGAAGGTTTTAAAGAAAAAAACGAATATGCAAACGAAGATTCTAAATGAGTAAATAAATGGCCAATGCAAAATTTTAAAAAGGCACCTTGTTTTTTTTATTTTATTATATCATTGGAATTAAATTCATCCAAATTTTGTAAATAAGAATTTCCTTTCAAAATAGTCTAATATTTTTTAAAATGTTAAATGGTAACTAATCAGTAGTATTTATTAGATATTGATGATGTGACACCTTTAATATGTGAGCAACTGAAAGTTTATAATTTGATGAGCATTGATGAAAGCTGATCAAGATTAAATAATAGTGACTTACTGCGTTTTGGCAATAATCATTTCCATTAATGGGTTTATCAACAAACTACCTAACTCACAAAGCATTCTCATTGAGATCCTCATCTTTAGTATTCTGAAGCAGATTGTCTTTTGGTAATAAGTACAGTTAAGATAAAAGACTGAAATATAAGAAAAGTAATTTAACCTTGGATATATGTTATTGGAGAAAACGGTTGTTTAAAAGGTATTTTTTCGATTTAACTCGAGTAGACGACTACTTTACTATATGTATGAAGAAATGTATGTATAGTTACTAGCAATAGGAATGGCTGGGTCATAACCGTAAGAAAGAGATTATAACAGTTGCGACGGGGAAAAGGAAAAAAAAAGGCTCATATCAGATGACCAGCTTAACCGAATACTACAACAACAGCAAGCACAACTTGATGCTCAAATGCAGTTGTTGAAGACTCTGACTCAACAGCTTAACATCCAGTGCTCGAGTTCACATGCTATTTCAAGTACGCCTTGTGATGCAGTTGCTAGCAGCATCCCAGAATTCATTTATGATCCCGAAAGTGGAAATACTTTTCTCACGTGGTTCAAACGTTTGGAAGATGCATTTAGGACAGAATTCTGTAACCAAGACGACGCGTGGAAGACTCGACTGTTGGTACGTAAGTTGGGAAGTAATGTACATGCACGTTATACTGACCATATATTGCCAAAGTTATCTCGTGAGCTCAGTTTCGAGGAGACAGTAATTCAGTTGTCAGAGATATTCGGTGAGTCATCCTCGTTGTTTAGTGTTCAATATCGGTGTCTAAATTTGGTGAAACGCGAAGCTGATGAATATGATGTTCTAGCAGACATCGTCAACAGAGAATATGAACAATATGACCAATTTAAATGCTTAATATTCATCAAAGCTCTTCAACCACCACAAGATGCTGAGATCAGGACTAAACTTTGGGCTCGACTAGATCAAGACCCAAACGTCACACTCAGAACGTTGACAGATGATTGTAAGAGGCTACAAATCATCAGACACGACAACGAGTTGATTGAACACGCATATCCTAATTTAACCTGCAGTAGTGTCAATGCTACTACTGGGTTGAAAGTTCAGAAGCCGGTAACAACTCGCAACAAACCAACGAATGCATGCTGGTTATGTGGTGAGTGGCATTATGTACGATTCTGTCCATTTAAGAAGCATAAATGTCAGGTGTGCAACAAACGTGGACATAAAGAAGGTCATTGTCCACCGAATTGTATGTCTCGGTCCAAGAAAAAGCGTAAGCGTCCTCCTATCACCAGATCCTACGAATCTGCTCAAAGGGGAAGTGTGAGCGGGACACAGACTGGATCAAAGCGTGCTCAATGTACGAATGCTTTGGTGCACGCTGATTGACTAATTCTTGTCCAATCAGCACTAGTCGATACTTGGAGAATACTTCAGAATCTTCTCATGTAAAAACTATAAATGTAATAACGTTTTCCATACTGTGTTTCCTTACTTGCTTCTTACTTCCATCTAACCTTATTATTTGGAATATATTCTCTTCCCTGTTCAATCGTGTTCTAATTTGGGGACTTGTCGGGTGTACTGGTGTCCGAGAATACTAGCAATAGGAATAGTTGGGTTACAATCGTAAGAAAGAGATTATAACAGTAGTGGTGCACTTTTGTAAATCTATAGCATTATGAATATATGAGAAAAACAGAATAGATTTACTACTTCATGAGATAAACTAGTTTATCACCAAGCTATAACTTATATGGTTTTTATAATCCAAACCTTTTAGGAAATTCTTTTATTCAAGTCGATCATCATCTTTCTATTAACCCAATTGATTCAACACCGCGTCCACTATGTTCTGACATTAAGTGGTAAGAGGGAATCCGTGAAAAGCTTTAGATATTGATTTTATGGTAGTTGGTACTCGTCGGTAGAGTGGAATTCAGTTATCACTGAAAGATACAGAGACGATTAATGATAAGCATTAATGTTCAGGGATAAGTCACTACTACGTTCGATAATACCAGCCAGAACAATACCATTATGGCTTCTGTAACTGCATTTACTGGTGGCAAGGTTTTAAGTATCATAAGAGGCACTGGTAATCGCGAATATCGAATTAACCAGGTTCGTTTTAAAGGTTCTGTGGGCAAATATATCTTTGGTCATTCATAGTGTCAATGGTAGATGACGACTAAAAAATTGTTGGATTCCCTAGCTGAATAAACTTGATGAACGCCACGGAATTCCAAGATACACAAAAAATTAATCTACATTCAATAGATACACTGACATTGTTTAGATCTATCAATTTATGTGAAAACGATCAATTAACTATATGATCAAAGATTAACCGAACAAGATAGTTAACAGGAATAAAATTACACATAAAGACAACCGATCACATATAAGGCCAATAGAAAGAATTGACTCAACGCTTATAGAATGACTAAACAACTGAATTATGGATGAAGTACTGGTTGTCCAGAACAAAAATTGACGCCATCTAGTTCAAAGAACTTAATAACACCTAAATAAGTCTAGACAGAAAGTAATCAAATTTTTTGGGGGATAAATTAGAGAAAAATAATTTTATTAGATGAATTCATTAAGATTAATTATAATTCAATAATAAAAGTTTGAAAATGTTAAAATGTTCAAAATCATTTGTTTATATTTTCTTCCATAGATTAATAAAAAGAAACTGATATGATGGAAATAAAAGTCCATTTTCGATTGATCTACTCATTATGAGTTATTGTTCAAGAATACTTCTTCCGTTTTGATTCAATGTTATAATTACTCAATGTAATATTTTTTTTCTTTTCTCGTATGATATTTGATTCTGTATAATATACGATATTCTTGTATTCCATTGAAATGAACTATGCTCAGTATGTGATTTGTTATAACTCTAAGTATTTTTCATATATGTGATTTCATCCTAATTATTAATCAAAATGGGTGTACAATCAATATTTAAATGAGTGTATTTTCGACTAGAGTCGTCGTCGTGTTTTGGGTGATCAATAAATCTTCACTTATACCAGTCTTTGTGTTCTTACTTTCTCGTCGTGGGAATTGCACAGGTCCCACGTTCCGAGTATAAGTGATAAACGTTTCCGACAAAACAATCAGAGACAACCAGATACTAAAAGTAGCATTAAAAGAGCCAAGACAATAAGCATTCAAACGAAAACTTATAACAGAAATATTTTAAAACACGCAATTAATAAATGAGCAAGGTTATTTCTATTTTTAATTTCATTAAAATAATACTGACTATACAATTACATTGATTACAGGAAGTTATTGTTTGAAGTGATTTTCAACTGAACAATAAGTGTATTAATAATAATAAAATAAATAATCACAGTATGTTTCTTCATAATTTAATAGAATATTATTTTTATATCATGTGTTGTTCGCATACTCACAATCATTATTATCATACCTTATTTAGCGGTAAATGACATGAGCACAATGGATACACTTATGAAATAACCTCCAGACATCAAACAGTCATGAATTACACTTATATATATACTAAATTGATGGAATTTTATAAAACGTTTTATTTAAAATGATATCAACCGATTATATTGTTGTAAATGATTATATATTCATTATACTTGAAACGAAATTATAAGGTGAGTAATATTATAATTAACGTAATTCATAAATTATTTGTGTATCATTATTATCTTGCAACTAAATCTAGCACTATATTTCCAAGACAATCAGAGTCACGTTGTTTGCTTTTTGTATTATTTTTGGTGCGAAATATAAACAATGACGGCATAACACATTATTCGAAACTTAACTCGAACAATTTATAGTCCGATTGTTTTAATTTCAAGAATGTGTCATTGTTTATTGTTATTGATTAAATTGATTATGATACGTAATTAAATTTTGTATGTTTACTGAGTCATCAACTGAATTTCTCTCTAGTTCTTTTCTCCTCTAGATTTTTTGACAGACTCACTGCTCTGCACACTTCTCAACAAAGAAACAAGATACTTCGGAAGTAGACCCAAACCTATCGAAGATATAAACGTTACAATAATAACTAGCATTTATGCTAAGAATATTGTCTTTTATTGAGTGCCTACATTGTTATTACTAAAACAAATTCGAATGTCTTATTGTTGTGACCGGCGTTCTCCGAAAACTGATACTGATACACGGTCTACCATGCGTTAACTCGAGCAAGAACACAAGAGTGAGAGAGAAATTTTATTAGGCTGTCGAATAAAACGCACAAATACTCATATATGTATACCACTCCACCCCCAAGGAAATTAATCTATTTCTTAACCAATTAAATGAACTTATCCTTTAGATAGCTTCTGATTGCCGTTGATTGGTCTTCTCATTAGGCTGCTTCTGATTGGCTTACAGTATCATCTACCATGTAGAAAAAATTACATGGTGTAAATTACACGAACAGGTCTTTCTTTCATAACCAGGCTGCATCCAAAGCTCAATTTAATGATGATGAAAAGAGATCATTCATAATCCTTCTATCAAAATGAACCTGATAATAAATTCATGTTAATACTTATTAACTGAATTATGGTCACTTGATGTGTTGTACTAACTTCTTGTAGGTGTCATGAATTTCTTTTACACGATTTTCAAATCACTGCTTCATAACGTCATCTTGTTAACTTATCACCAGGTAAATATTCTGAAAAGAATGGGAAATTGTTTGGAAAATTATTTATGACCCCATGAAGAATTCAAACATACATTGATCTGTAGAACAAGTGAAAGTAGTTTTACAGAAAAACTTGTTTGTTTTAAAATGGAAAAAACCGATTATTAATCTCTAAAAAACCATCACAAATTTATAAATATGTAGATTTTAATAAAATTCCTAGTTACAGATTCTTGTTTACGATTAATGTGATGCATAAAATAATATCAAGGTTACTTTTAGTGTAGAATAGCTTAGGCAGCATATAATAGTTTCTGTTTCTTTGAAACATTATTTTATAACTATAAGATACATTGAATTAGGTAAAACACTGGTCATAAATATTCTTATCATCTTGAGATATTTTTATATAATTGGTTCTTAGAAGAATATTTGAACAGAATAAACACGTTACAGTCTTTACTCAAAGAAACAGGGATTGATCGTAAATTTTCAAATCGACTTCAGTTATATTACTGGCTATTAACAAGGTAAATTACTTGAAATAAAGATCAAACTAATAATTATGTACTTTGAAATTTGATATATTGGTTAGTTTATTGATAAAAAACAGTGTCGACTGAAACTTAAAATTCTAGTTAATTGTAAACACTAAGTTCGATTCAGTGAGACTTTCCTGCTAGTATTAATCATTTGTGATGTATTTCTGTCTCACTTTCTAATTGATATACAAACAATTAGTGATTTATCGATCAGAATTGATAATTATCCTAAAGTTGGAAGGAATTTTATGAAGGTTCTATTGTTATCGTTCGCCTGTATGAAATGATGAAAATAACTAAGTTAGGAGACAAAATGTGGTTGATAAAAAACAAAATGTTTCGTTTTTTTTCAAAATGGTAAGCTGTAATTGCGGGTATATCAAAACATTTTACCGTATTAAGTATGATACGCTTGATTATATTATTATATCTGTGTTTTCAACTATTTGACAATGAAGTCACTTATTCTGTATTTAAGTCGTTCATCCATTGCTGATTTTATTATGATGATAACGTAATTTGAAA
The DNA here is from genome assembly GCA_944470205.2 of Schistosoma margrebowiei. Taxonomy (NCBI): domain Eukaryota; kingdom Metazoa; phylum Platyhelminthes; class Trematoda; order Strigeidida; family Schistosomatidae; genus Schistosoma; species Schistosoma margrebowiei. The sequence goes on along the minus strand of OX104028.1, from coordinate 39,101,172 downwards.
ATAGCATAACTGTCAAATCAACAGTAGTCAGGTAACCAACAATAATTATGGAGCACAAAGCATCTGCTTGATTGAAGTATGGAAATTCAACTAAAGTACATATACATATTTCTGTTGGAAATTGAAGGTAGCCTACAGAAAACTCTGAACCTAGGATTCGTGCTATTCAACAACTAGCATCAATGTGTACCTGTAATCTTGAGGGAACTGATGCTTTCTGACATATTCGACCCCATGTAACATAGCTCGATAGACAGTCCATAGATTGTTAATGCATCTCGGTTCTACAGGAGGTGAGTCACGGCCCGGATAGTTCAGAGGTAACGTCTCTGACTATTTAATTCAATAGATATGTAATTATATCAGAATGCCAGGAATCGTTCTCAAATTAAATAAATAATTATCACTGTGATATGAAATGTCTTTACTTTTTGAAGTTATATATAAAAAACTAGAAAAGAATGTTTTTACAATGATCACTTTGTGTTCATGCATAGATCCTACAAAAATTAATCAATGATAAATGAAAACTTGAAATTAAGAAACAAATATTATCAGTGTTAATGACGTCAGATACCCAGAACTCACTTGGAAAATGACCTAATTTTGTAGTTTTATTTAGAATATTTTAATTTCTTTGTTTTCGCACCAAAGGCGCTCTTGTCATTTTCATGTCGTATTTCCCACTGGGAAATATCTTAAATGCTATTGGTCCGTTGCGTCTTTTAGTATGCTATTCCGTAACCCTTCTCAAGGACGGTTTTATACAGTATATATACGTTTTGAATTGTGTTTGTTGTTATCGCTCGTTTCTGGCTGTTTGCAGAATATACTCCTCCATTTCAAGCTTGAACTTCTCACTTTAGTTAACGTGGCTGGGATGCATCAAATAGCTAGCTTACTGGTCTTTGGTCACTGAGTCTTTGTTCTCGTTCGCAGATTAAGTGAACTCGTGATAGCTTCAACTCTAGCAATCAGGAAAATAGATTATAATACTTTGTTTTTTTGAAAATTGTATATACTAAAACTCTCCAGTTATTCATAAGAATCTCAATTTATTTTACACTACAATTAATCAATTCTTAAGAAGATGTAACTGCGATTCAAAACATCTTAGCTATAAATCTTCTTCAATATTTTTTTTCGGTAATAATGGAATCGCTTATATGACACAATTATGTCATGCTTCGGATTTCGGAAATATGGGGATGACGTTAATAAATGGGTGTGATTTATATGATTATATATATATATATATATATATACATTTGTACGTCTTGACGTTATTAGATTAAATTCATGATAGATACCTTAAAGTTTCTTATCAGGATATAAATTATTTGTCTATTTGTATAAACTAGTTATTCAAAAGCATAGTAACAATAATTTAATCAATGAAAGCAAACTTTAAAAATTACAAAAAAATAATTTCTAATTTACAAATAAAAGTTTCTTTTTGACTGACGTAAAACAAATGATTCAAATTTAATATTAAACATTTATGTAGATATATTTATTAACTCGATGAGACTTACCTGGATAGAACATTGAAGTAAACCAATTACTCTAGAAAACAAACAACCTTTGAATTAAAAAAAATATTTTTTAAAATTAATTCTGAACTGGATGATTTGTTCGTGAAGAAAAAAAACTCCATCAAAATCATCCACCTGAGCTACAAATCTTCTCCACCATCTTTGATTAATTTTAATAATTGATGAAAAAACATCTTTACATTTTGAAGGGGAAAAAATCAGTGTTCATCATCTTTTTTGTTATTGTTGTTGTTGCTGCTTACTTTCTAGTTTATTTTCATGAATTTGTAGATATTTATAATAAATATTTGTCTTTTTAATTAAAATATATTTGTAATTATGCTTTTATTTTCTTTCATATATAAAATACAATCTGTTATTGGAATCAATTATGATCGGAGATTTTTTTCCTCAGTATTATATAACGTAAAGTTCATTAAATTGATTTATTCAATAACAATGAAACTATTTACATTTTATATTTAAATAATTCTATTAATTTCACAATTTAACATAACACTGATCTAATTGTAATGGATATGTACATTTTTTTTTAGATTTCACTAGTGATTTCATTTGGAGTATTTTGTTTAGTGGTAACTAATTTCAAGATGATATTCTATATATTCAATTGAACAAATCAATAATTGTAGTATAGAGAGTGAGATATAGCATCTGTGTTAATGTAATTATATACAATATAAGTTAATATGTTCATTTATATATGTGTACAGCTAATAAGATGTAAATAATTAACTGATTTCAGAGAATTTATAATATGATCGTTGAAACATATTACGATTAAAATATAATAGAGGGTTAACTTCAATATTTTTTAAAACAACTAGTCCCTTTTATAAATTTCGATAATATAATAAGAAGATGAAGATTATCAGAACTATGTGATATATTAGCGCAATACATTTCGAACAATCCGATCACAAATATACTTACCCCGTTTCCAGTCTTGTTGACCTTTTATTTTTATACATAAATGCTCTTAACAAGTATGTGTGATCAGATTGTTCAAAATGTATTGCGCCAATATACCACATTGTTCTCATAACCTTTGTCTTCTTATTACATTATCGAAATTCAATATTTTTTTCAGATAAAGTGAAATTCAAACTTAACCTTTTTATTCTTTGTTTGAAGGTTTAATAAACTTATTTAAATAAAGTGAAAATGACTCAAAAAGAAATACTTTAGTAGAAACAGAAAAAAGGGAAAATATTTTGACTTAACTTTTTACATTTGAAAGTTCCTTTCAAAAACTACGAGTCATTTCATGTAGTTTACATACTTTGAATTGAAATTAAAAGAAAAATTTTGATTGAAATTTCTTGACACATGACCAGTAAACACAATTCTTTGTTTACATAAGTAAGACCTATGCATTTCCGACTATGTTCATTGTTGTTTTACTCAAAAATGTTTTTCGGGTTATGACATTAGGATCAGATATAGTTCTTTAGCTATTTATCAATAATATCATTACATGAAGCACCCTCCATTTTCCTTTCTGGAGACCTCTACCAACGTTTTAAACCTGAATGCTGTTAGTGAATATCTGATTGAAAAAATGATTCTGATTTTGTGATATTTTATGTCTCATCACTTGTTTCTTTATGAATTATACATTGCAACTGATTGAGTGATGGATTATCAACATACAATTTGAAAGATATAGTTTTATCATCATGGTTTGTCAATACATTTCATGTATATCTGTTAGTCTAACAATCTGATGAAGGATGTTAAAAATATGTTTATTTAACTAAACAAAATACAATCCGAATGAAGAGAATTAACTTCACCGACTATGCTATTACTTTTGACTTACTCACGCCTGATACACTTCGTAGAAGAAAATGGACCCTCACCAGCACCCTCCATCCAGCACTGTCGTGAGTAATCCAATCAAGTTGCTATCAATGCTTTTCATGTCTGCTTCGATTCCCGACGCAATGTTTAACTTTGTCTTCTATTTTTCTGTTTCCATTCAGGATTCTGAGTTAGCGCTTGCCTCGTCATACACTTCGATGGCTTCCTCAATGTGTGTCCTATCCACCTCCGTCTTTTCTTAATTACCTATTCAGCTAGAAGTTGGTTTGTTCTCTCCCACATTAGACTTTAGTTGATCGTATCCAGCTAACTGATGCAGAGACTGCTGCTACACTACTTGTATTCATTTGCATTTGTTGGTATGTATGGTATAGAATAGCTAGATCATATGTTAAATCCAAATATTCTAGCAGCAAGCGAGCTGTTCATTGTATTCTATGCCTTCCAGACACATTTTGAGGTTTTCATAATCTGTTCAACCACCAAAGGTAACAGGAAGGAAGAGAGTAAACAGAGTTACGTGACTCTTTCATACTAGTTCTGGAGATATTATGACATTATCAGTGGTTATTGTTTTTTTCATTGGGTACAATAACATCATCCAAATTGTATACTTCTTTGTACCTTCTTTTTTTTTCTTGTACGTTTGTTTTGTTCCTGATTATTATATATGGTTTAGTCAACAAGAACCCTTACTGTATAACACACTAGCAAACTTTCACTTAATGTTAAATTAAAGATATTTGTACATATTTGATAATTACATCATTTCATTCTGTTTAGTTTCTTAAGAACTAGGGTACATTTAAAACGGATAAGATGTAATAATGAATTTCATGTTTATGTTCTGTTACCGAAAATACCAAAATTAATATTCACGTTTATTGAACCCTGAGTAAAAAGTATAATATTATTTGTAATCGTAAGGAACGCGATCCTCTATACTTCTTCATCATTTAAAATTTTAATTAAAGGATAATTATTATAGAATTTTTTTATTGATGTTGAGTGTTGCTCTATAGAAAGTATACTAACCAAGTTTTAAATGTTGAGTAAAATGTTTTACACAAATATTATCATTCAGGAAAAAGTTGTTCATTTATTACTATGAAACCCTATTTGATATTAGATCATTAAAAAAGAGTTTGGAAGTATCGGACAGAATAAAGTTTACATTTCAGTCACTTGTCAGTTATTCTCCTCTCAATCATTTGAAATTTCAACATCGATTTCTAACGATTTGGATAAGCAGCCAGATTGATATTTCACTAGGTCTAAGGGTATGATATTGATTATTACTAAGTGATTGATTAGTGTAAACAATTTACTGTATAAAGAATAATAAAATCAGTTATTATTATTAGCTAATTTTTTTACTCAGTGTACATAAAAATTTCCATTTCAGTAAACCCTTAAAATGTATTGTCAACTGATTATACACATTGATTTCACACTTATGAATTTCAATAGTAATATATAAATATATAATTTATCAATGAGATGTCTTATTAGTAACCATCAACTGATTAAACAAGTTGGCTTTTACAAGATAACCACGTGGAAGTTTTTCATCTCTTAATTAACTGGATATCATTATTAGATACTACAAAATCTAACAAGTTTTATTTTTTTATATTAAAAAGTTTATCACTAGTATAATTCAGCTTCTTATTCAACGTCAAAATAACCCATAGTTTTTTTATTTGTTTGTTTGCCTAATTCAGCTGAATATCATGACGACCACCGAAGTTGTCAACTTGAACATCGATTCACATTAAACATTCCATTCAACTATGTGAAACAACATTGTGTTGAAGTTTCATCTGTAAGATTTCTATCTCAGTTTTTTTTTAAAAACAAATTTTTATGAATTATTTCATAAATATTAGTCAGAAGTTATCAATAGAAAGGCATTGTTACATCACTAAGTGAAATTATTAATTCCGTTTGAAAAAAAGAATGCAAACAAACAAAAGCAGACAGCAATTTTTCAATCTATTCAACTTAATCACTATATATTTATTGCGTAACATATGAAGGAATACCATTGAAATAAGTTAGCTAATATATATATATATATATATATATATATATATATATATATATATATATATATATATATATATATATATATATATATATATGCATTTATGTGATAATTCGGTGTAATATACACTGAAGTAAAAGACCGAACGGTCATCATCATTGATAAATTATACCTTTGTCAAACCTGAAAATAATTGATTACTGTTTAAGATAGAACCGTATGAAAGGATTTTGTAAAACTTCAGTATTATTTCTTACTAAAAAATAATATGAATATCCCATGATGAAAAACTAATTGAAAAGACATTTCTTCGCTCAATTCGTTCCTTCTTTATTTACCAAATGGCGAAATGGGAATTTTCACTATATCCTTTTTCTCTTTGCTATTCTACTACTTGTTATCTCAACCTTCAACATATAAACAGATGTATACAGATTATTTGAGCATAATCATTGGCTTTGATACATTTCACATATTTTCGCGAAGTTATTAAAATACAATTAAAATTTAGATTTTTTTTCTTGATTACAATTGATTTGTAGCTTAAGAACATTTCATTTAGTCGAATATCATAATCACATATATTTGTCTGATTGAATTAATTTCAACAAACATTAAGGCAACTAATAAATGTCCTTCTTTTCTATGTCAGTTAAAATTTATTTTCCATAGTGATCTAGCTTCAATTAACTCATGATATCAACTATTGAAATGACTAAAATCTCCACAAAAGCCCTTCTGATTATAACATTATCGTTAATAAATCAAATATTGTCTTGTCTGGTTGTTTAGTAATCAATAACTTCAATATTTCCATTACAATTCATATTGATGAATAAATTACTAATAAGGTGAAACTATATTGATAAATAATGTTAATAAATGTTGCTAATGTACTTGATTCGATTATGTGAGTGATATTCTGTTCTTTCCAGCTATAATTTCTGTTGACACTTTCTATTTATCGGGATAAAAATTCATATTCTGTTAAATGATAAAATGCTTCGAAAAATTCTAATCACACAAGTTTAGCCTACAAGGAGAACATTTCAGTGACAATGGTTAGTGATTGATTGAACATATAACTTCTCGAGTGTTTCAAATTCTTGAAACTGGCAAATATATCTTACCGATAATTGATATTGGTGTAAGGATTGCTATCAATTAATTACAACTTTTGCATATAAAAGAAAATACGTCCAAATATTTAACACTTATACATAAAGTATTAATTGGATGCCAGTAAACATTGTTAAATGTTAACTGAATTTTGTCGTCACATGGTGTGTTTTTCAATTAATTTTTTTGTTACGGTGATGAAGAATTTGTACGCCGTTACCAACTAATGATTTTACTACATAAGTAATAATGTAACTCGAGATAACATAATCTACCCTCGAGTATCGTATAGTGGTTAATCCGATTAAATGAAAATTGATCAGTGACATTCTAACACACATTTGAGAAATAAAGTATGAGTTCAAATATTAAAATTACTACAATCATCACAAACCCCCATCCTGATAATAATCTTCCTGTGCTTAATACTGACTGGCTTCAAGATGGATTTCCAAGAATTCTAGTGAAAAATTGTGACCAGTGGGGTCCAATCCGTTTGGGTGGAGACAGTGATTCATCACAATGGATGAAGGGTTCTGCAAATCGTGGATCGGCTGAAGTTAGACAATAACACCTTTGGACGAAAACTCAGTGGTCTGGAGGTTAAATGTTCGCGTGTGAGACCGGAGATTTTGGGTTCGAGTCCTGCGTGCGGGATAGTGGCTGTGCACTTCCGAAGTGTCCTATACTAAGACGAAACGACCGTCCAGTGCCCCTAGGTTTAGATCGACTCATGAATTCAACTATTAAAATGAAATATAGGTATACAAACTATCTTAGTAGTATTGTGTATATTAAGCTTTTCTGAATCATGTGATTAGTTGTTTTTAGGTCAGAATAAACGTTTATCCCAACATACACTTATTTACCCATAAAATATTATAATCAAACAACCTTACACGATAATCAAAGAAGTACAGATCATGTAGTGTAACTTATTTTCGAAAGATATTTTCTGTGAATATTGCATTTGTTCTCATTGTGATTGATGATTCAAGGAGAAATTGATTAATTTATTATACTATTTTATTGAAAGAGCTTCAAATGAATTAGTGAGAAAATTTGTTATCTATACAGAATTATGAATAAAGTTTCAAAAACTATACTTAATTGTATATGGAATAAAGCAAATATAATTCGACATATTTTTAATGGACATTCTAGTGATGTATATCGTGTTGAAGTTACAATGAAACCGGTAGGACTGAAATACACATTAATTATTAACTAAATTGTCATAAATGGAATGGAATGTATATATTAGAATTTAATGTTAAATCATTCAATACATGTATAATTAACTTTAAAACATTAATACACTCATGAATTAAGATTAATTTTTCAGGTTTCATATCAAAATTTACTGTGCGTAAATAACAGAAATTAGACATGAATTTAATAAAAATGATAAATGAATATCGTTGAAAGTAATATTTAAAGTATCCTTTGATAAGTATACATGTCTCAATTAGTATGTTATTGATTAATTAGATTGGAGTTATATTATCTTCAATTCATTTTCTATTAAGGGTTTTGTGCTATATTTCTCGGTATTTGGTATTTTGTGCCAAATTAATTATTTAATCAGTTAATTGATTCTGTTATCCATTAGTCCTATTTCTTTCATACATCTTCTAATTGATATTTGTCTAATAAATCTTTCTGATAAAGTTTAACATTATTATTATGTAGGTGATAATTACTTTTATAGGCTAATAAATTAAATGACCTGTAAATCAAGCTATTTAATAAGAAGACAGAAATTGCATCAATATCCAATAAATATCATTGTATTTGATAAATACTCTTCTTTTTCTTCAAAATGACTTATTTAGGACTAATATTTATGAAAACAACTTACTAGTAAGCATTATATGATCCAGTGTAAGATACAAAATAGTAGACGCCCAACTTCGAGATCAACAAGCTGGATTCCGTAAGGATCGATCATGCACAGACCAAAATGCAACACCACGAATCATCGTCGAACAATCAGTTGAGTGGAACTCATCACTATACATCAACTTCATTGATTATGAAAAAGCATTCGACAGTGTAGATAGGAGGACATTATGGAAACTTCTTCGACACTACGGAGTTCCTTAGAAGATTGTTAACATTATCCGGAACTCATACGGCGGACTACAGTGCAAAGTCGTGCATGGAGGACAGCTGACAGATGCATTCCAAGTAAGGACCGGAGTCAGACAAGGCTGTTTACTCTCTCCCTTCCTCTTTCTTCTGGTGGTCGACTGGATTATGAAGACCTCGACATCTGAAGGAAAACACGGAATACAATGGACAGCTCGAAATCAATTAGACGATTTGTACTTCGCAGATGACCTAGCCCCCCTATCACGTACACACGAACAGATGCAGATGAAGACAGCCAGTGTAGCAGCAGTCTCTGCATCAGTAGGCCTCAGCATACACAAAGGGAAAACCAAAGTCCTCAAATTAAAAGCGGAAAACAACAATCCAATCACTCTTGATGGCGAAACTCTGGAAAATGTAGAGTCCTTCACATACCTAGGAAGCATCATCGATGAACAAGGAGGTTCAGATGCAGACGTAAAGGCAAGGATTGGCAAAGCAAGGACAGCATTCCTACAGTTAAAGAACATATGGAACTCAAAACAACTTTCAACCAATATCAAAGTGGGAATCTTCAATACCAACATCAAGGCAGTTCTACTGTACGGAGCTGAAACTGGGAGAACTACGTCAACCACAATCAAGAAAGTGCAAGTATTTATAAATAGTTGTCAACGCAAGATACTCAGCATCCATTGGCCGGATACCATCAGCAATAGCCTTCTGTGGGAGAGAACAAACCAACTTCCAGCTGAAGAAGAAATTAGGAAAAGACGATGGAAATGGATAGGATATACATTAAGCAAATCGACAAACTGCATCACGAGGCAAGCCCTAACTTGGAATCCTGAAGGGAAGCGAAAAAGAGGAAGGCCAAAGAACACATTGCATCGGATAATAGAAGCAGATATGAAAACGATGAATTATAACTGGACGGAGCTAGAAAGGATTGCCCAGGACAGGGTTGGATGGAGAATGCTGGTGAGCGGCCTATGCTCCTTCACGAGGAGTAATAGGCGTGCGTAAGTAAGTAACATTTGTGTCAGGTTTTCTCCTCACTTTATTCATTGTCTTTGATAGACTCTATGATGATATGAAGTAGAACTGTTAAAACATTACAGAAACTTTGTTAAAAAATAGTTTACAGAAACCATGATACGAAATTCCATTAATTTTATGAATTGTACACAAAGACGTGAAAATTATTATCAATCATGTTTCATGGAAGAATCATTTGAAAAGCTCGTGGAACTGTTTTTTGTTTTTCATCTCAATAAACAAGCTATTTTTCAAATCTTTCCTTACCTCTATAGTAAAACTATTCTTACTTAATGCTCTTAATTACTTATCCTAATTCAAGAATAGTAATTTCAATCAACCATAATGAAATCACCTGTATGGGATTGTGAAGTTTATTGAGTTTTATTGAGATCATGAATCTAAATAAAATAACCATTAATAACCTGTATAGGGTTTAGGAGATTATTAGGCTTCTGCACTATTAGATCCACGCTCAGTTGTTGTATAATTCTGAGTCCCAACAGCGGAAGGATGTCTGCATACGACCGAAGAGTCTAGTACTAAGGCGAAACGACTGTTCAATGCTTCCAAGTTTAAATGGTTGTCTAACTTAAATCGGTTCTTAGTCTTAATATCATAGTATAATAGTTTTTTTACATTTAAACTTCACAGTATTTTCGAGAAAAATTTCTTTGTTACATGTGAATTTTAATTTGTCAATGTATGTTATACTTTGTAAAATTAGATTTTTTTGATAAATTGAAAATATATATACCATCTAATCAGTGAATGACTGTTATGAGCTAATCAGACTATAATCATTTCTAAAATCAATGGTTTGTTATGTAAACTAATGTTTTTTTCTTTTAATTACCATCAACCAAAAAAAGCAGTAAAATAAACATTTAAGTATTTCTGAAACACGAATTGTGTAATACTATATAGAGTTATTAGAAAAAATTGTTAAAAAGGCCCATTAAGTTACATCTATAAAGACATCTAATATAGACAAATTGCTTGAATTCGCTACATCCATGTGTATTTATCGATTCGACTGTTCCTGTGGAGCCAGTTATATAGGGCGTACAATTCGGCAAGTTCGTCATCGTATAACAGAACACCATCCACAGTGGTTGAGCAAAAGAAAGGGAAGAGTGATTAAGAGTTTTATTCTCATTCACTTGGTAAACACAGGTCGTCAAGTTGAACTGAATAAAACTTTTAAGGTTATCCACCATATTCTATCAAATTTCCCACGTGGTTTACGAGTGCGTCTTTTTCACATTGCTGAAGCTATTGTAATCCATGTTCACAAACCTAACGTTTACGTCCAAAAGAAGTTTGTACAACCACTCTCGTTACCTTAGCCACCGGTTTAGAAGAGTTTGTAGCAGAACTTTGATAAACTGTTTTCGTATCCTTTCCATTTTTTGTATTCTCAACATTCGTCTCTTGATTCTTACATAACTACTATACTGCTGATCACTCATCAAAATATTTTATTAGTTCCTTTTCTCTTTTATATATTATGTAACGTAGGAACTGCTTGATTTTCGAATAATTACTTCATTATTAATCCTCTTTCTTTCAATTACTCCATGTTGATTTATAATCGTCATGTCATTATATAACTATTACGAAAAGTATTCACGCGATGAGTATTATTTCATTATTGTAAATAATATTTATATATACTGGTGTAGAGCCATAATGAAAAACTAATTAACAAGAAATTTCTTCGCTCGACTCGTTCCTTCTTTATTCTGTTATGATGAAGTATAAAGATATTTCAAAGGGGATGTGGCTAGTGAAATACTAATTCAGAGATTACGTCTTTTAACGCCGGAGAACTGTGATTAATAATTTCTACGCGCCCAATGGTTACACCGAGGCTAAAAGATGAAAAACCTAGAATGACCACCTCATTTTGTATTTATCAGTTCAACTGCTCCTGTGGAGCGAGTTATATTGGTCGAAGTTCTAAAAATTCACATTTTCATGCTCGTGAATGCCTTCCAGCGTGGCTAAACAAAGGTTTGATTAAGAAGGTGAACAGCTCAATAGTGGCCCATTTTATACAAACCAGTCATCGTGCCACTATAAATCAATCTTTTTCAATTATCAATAAGATCAGTAATTTTTTGCCAAAACTGGTCAGACTGAAAGTCATTCAAACGGCTGAAGCAGTAACCATCCGAATGAAGAAACCGGAGCTATGCGTACGGAAAAAATATATTCAACCACTCCTCCACCCCTGGCCAACATCAAGGCCAATTAATCAATCGTAATCTTAACTACTGAATGACCTAAGTTGACTATGACCTTTCGTAGTCAATTGTAATTGTCTCTGTTATCTTTATTCATAAATCTTCAGTATCAGAAGGGGTTTTGTGGAGATTGTAGTAATTTCAACAGTTGAGATCATGAGTCGATTGAAGCTAGACCATCATGGAAAACCTGGAAGCACTGGACGGCCGTTTCATCCTATTGTGGGACTCCTCAGCAGTGCGCATCCGCAACCCCGCCTCGCGGATTTCGAACCCAGGACCTATCAGTGTAGTGCCAGCCGCTTAACCATGGTGGTCTAGCTTCAATCTACTCATAAATCTTTGTACTACTATTATTATTGGTTAAACATCATTAGTCTCCCCTATACATGATTCATTCACTTCGCATTTATCCCTCCGTATTACGTCTTACTTATTTGATTGAATTGTAATTGCACTATTATTTCTATCTCACCCTATTTGACCCATATTTATTCTGATCATGGATCTTAAAATTTCACTTAACATATACGCAGATTCAAGTTAACATTCTATATGAGTCATATTAACATTATCAATTTTATTGTATTTTATTTATCACAATCCTAAATTCACATGCTTTAAACTATGTACTTTGCCCATAACCTGGCCATTTTTCAGATTATTAATTTGGATATATGAATTGTAGAACCTGAAGAGAATTTATCGAAAAAATTTTCTTCATTAAAATACTAGTCTTTCAAAATGTGACAGGGATGTTTAAACGATGTTTCAATCTATTCAATTAATTTTTAATACAATAATTAAGCTTTAGTTAACTGGATAACTGGGATTATCAAACGCATTAGGAATAAGTGAATTTTCGACGAAAAAAAAAGACCTATCACTTTTTTTCCCCATTGAAATATCATTACTCTGTTTACAAATCAGTTTGAACTTGTTTAAATGTATGGAAAAAAAAACATTATTTTACACAAACAAGACCTGTTTGCCTCTATTGTTCAATGATCTAGATATTTGACAAAATATGTTATCAATATATCCATTTGATTATTCTGTCCGTAAGTTGATCATCACGATTATTATTACTACTACTAACTAACACACAAATTACCCTTGGTTTTTTTGTTAAACTAACGAATCTATAAAATATGAGTACACATGTACACAATTGTTAAAAGTATCATCAAACGAGAGCAAACAGTTTTAAATATAATTAAATTGGTGACTCAGCATTTAATTGAATTGCATCAATAGTGATATTTTCATTGGTTTAAATTATTTTGTGTGTCCATAAGTGGGTGTGCACGCGATTCAATGTGCAACTTCATATATTGAATAAACAATTAATGCAAAGAAATAAAGATGTGTTTGCATGTGTATATTGTTTGTTACTTATCTACAAGTTAGACGAATATATTCAATTAAAGAAAACCAGTGATCCTAGTCATTTAAGCCTGAATTATGGAATGGTTTAAATAGTTTCATGTTTAATTATCTAGTAAGAATGTTTTGTGGTGAATTTGAAACTGATGAACTATCCAACATTAATGTTGAAGGCAATTCTGGTACTAAAGCATCATCAACCTCATCAATTTCTTGTGGATGTATAGGTAGGTACGATTTAAATTGATCTTTATCAAGGTAAATTAAACATTCATCTATCATATGTTATGACTAAAACATCCTTTTGCTCAAAGCGCAGATTGATACAAGAATGAAAACAATTAAATGGAGTTTCTGTTATTCAATGGTTATATATTTATACCAAATTATAGTGTTCTGTTGAGTTGTACGTCACATGTGAAGTTTGCTTTATAAGCCTTACAAGTAATAGCGATTACTATATACTGAGGAGTGTATTTTTTACCATACATATGACTGGAGGAATTACTACGCAGATACTGTTAAAATCATGCGATTTAACTAATTTAGATTGTTATGTATTAATCTTAAGTATATGCTAAATTAGAAGTCTGATAAGTTATGTATTCGATATAGATTCATTCCACCTAATATTTATGCCGGCCTGTTAAAGAAGGATATTTCGATATATGATTCACCGTAGTCGTCTGACAATAATGTGCCAAGTACTAAAAGCATACGATCAGATTAATTGGAATAAACCTCTACTAGTGCTGTATGCTCATTGCTCTTTTATTCTACAAGTAACTTTAAACTTTCTAATCACCCGATTCTCTGAGTTGGATCTAAATTTCACTCAGTTAAAAGTTTGTTCATAGAAATCCTGTATTCTAAGTCATGTTGGATGCAAACTGGTTGAGTTAGACATGAAGACTTTTGTAGTTTGAACGTTTACACTATACTGGTTCACATGCAGTAATTCTAAATTCTATAAATGATCAAGTTATATAGAATTTCCGTGTTATTTTATTCAGTGTGAAAAAACTAGCAAGTCATATCGACTATGTTCTAATGAAAATATCATACATTATGCTGCATTTTTTTCTACCTAATTATTTCCATCTTTCAACCCAACCCCTTTTAATTAGTTATTAGTCTTATGATGACTTTGTAAATATTTTCTATTATTTGTAATCTATGTCAGCAACCTGAGCCTATCTAATTAGTTTTTCAACTAGCCTGAATCTTAAAGTCATCCCTTGGTGTCAAAAGTCTTATGCATATTAACACAGAACTGTACTTCAATATACATGAAATACGATTGCCACTTTGACTGCATCTAAGTAATAAGTTGACATGCTTCATTCCATGTAATTATTTGTTTTTTTTTTATTTTATGCAATTTTATAATGGCCTTTCATATTAGGACGAACATTACATACAGAAACCAAAATACCCACTTTTCGACAGGAAAAAATAATGGCTGTAATTTGTGGTATTGAAGTCAATTTGAACTAATCACCAGGGCTAACCATTCGTACCTGTCTCATTAGTAGAGTAATATATCTAAAACTTAACAATCACCAAAATTGAGAAAGTAATCGGTTAGTGAATTCAGAAGTAAACAATATATTATCGCCAGGAGAGAATTACTTATTTTACAAACTATTTCAAGTAGTAACTAGTACATGTTAGATACTGATTAAGTTACTTTAAGCAGTACATGTTTGCAGTTTAGATCTTTTACAGCCGTTCTTCAGTACACATATCTTTTAGCTTTAGAACAACATGGATTGCTTTATTGGGTTATTTTCAATTGCCTATTAAATGTTTTAAAAAAATATCAACAACATTAATTAGGCTCACATTACGGAAAGCTTAATATGCTTTCTATAATCTCGTTGATTTTGTTTATTAATAATATCTATAGGTTTACTTCATCACCCACTTCAGGTACAAACCAATACAGGATATAAAAGGTTCTCTCTACTGCTATTAGCTAACAACAAACGAAATGTTTTGTTGGTAACTCCTTATTTTCATATATGTTATGATAACTTTAATCGTTCTTCTGAAGTTCAGCAATATAATAATTTTCTTTTGAATGTGAACTTAAAGATAGAATATTATGCAACAGAAGTAATCTATATATAGAACATAAATATCGAGAAACTGAGGAACGTTGATAGTCAGTACTTGACGTAGCCAAGTCAGAGAACCATTTCATGAAGTCTATGGTCAGACGAATAGTGCTCGAATATAGTCTTCAGTACCGCTAATTTTTTAGTGTATATTTCAGTCAGAGATACTGCATTTAGGTCAAAGATTCCGATTTCCTTCAGCCTGTAGTAGGTCGAGTATTTAATTTGAAAACCCATACCTAAGCCCTAAATTTTTCTAATTTTCTCAAGGTTACTACTTTCAGACAGTATTTGCGTCCTATGTGATTACAAAACATAAGATCTTAGGCACTATTCTAGTCTACACTTTCTCTCTATGGATGGTACAACAGGATTTCATTCTTTTTGTAAACTGGCATGACCAATGCTCCCGAAAAGTCCAGTGTATTTACACATAAGCCCCCAAAATCTAATTAATTTCCTAAAAATATCTTACAATACTGCGCTACTAGATGTCTAAACCTCTAGACCTAAACTTTAAAAAACTCCTGATCTATCTCACTTGAAGTTCATTTCAGCCTTCCCAAATCCACTAATAAACATTTGTACGATTTCACCCATTTAAGTCTTAACATAGGTTACAGAACCGTCCGGTTTACAACGTCACTCAAACTTAAAAAATAAATTATTTAAGTAACTAAATCTGATACGTATTTATTACTCTGTCGACACGCTTGAACATCATGCTACTAAGTATCTGACGGCGAATATATCAACAAGGTCCCCACTATTCGTTTAAGTTAAGCGTTTTAATACCAGCTATAAAATAATTATATTGGTTCGTAGTATATTTTTTGAGAAGCTTTCTAAAATTAACATAAGGTTCGTTACAACCTTTCAGTTAGTAGTTTACTTTGCGAACTGGAATCAGCTAGAAAGTCATTAAAATGAAGAGGTACTAATCAGATGTTTCATTACGTTATAAGATTATTCACTAGTGCAAACCGACGAAACGTCCAGGAAACAAACAAAAAATCTCCAGTGCATATTCTTGAAGTTAAAGTGGGAAAAAATGGCCAGTTAAGTTCAACCGTATTACATATGATATATGGATCTCAGATGATGAATCACCTAGACTTAAAAATGTAACATATCTTACTTACTTACATACTTACGCCTGTTACTCCCAATGGAGAATAGGCCACCGACCAGCATTCTCCATTCCACAATTTCCTGGGCCTTTCTTTCTAGTTTGATCCAGTTGTTGTTCATTCTTCTCATGTCTGTCTCCATTTCCCGGCGTAATGAGTTCTTTGGTCTTCCTCTCCTCCTCTGGCCCTCAGGATTCCATGTGAGGTTATGCCTTGTGTTACAGTTTGGTGCTTTCTCCAATGTGTGTCCTATCCACTTCCAGCACTTCTTCCTGATTTCTTCCTCCGCTGAGATCTGGTTTGTTCTCTCCCATAGTAGGTTGTTGCTGATAGGGTCCACCGTGTTCATCAATGATACTGCCCAGATATGTAAAGGTTTTTACATATCCCAAGTCCTCTCCGTCAATTGTGATTGGATTGGTGCATGGTGTGTTGTATCGGAGAATCTTGCTTTTCCCTTTGTGTATGTTAAGACTTACTGCAGCTGAGGCTGGTGCTACAATTATCGTCTTCTCCTGCATTTGCTGTTGTGTGTTATGGAAGAGTAAGATCATCTGAGAAGTCTAGATCGTCCAAATACATCCTATATGTCAACTTTATCCCGTGCTCTTCCCAGATGTTGACGTCTTTATAATCCAGTATAGTAGATCAGCAGGAAAAAAAGAAAGGATGAGAGTAAGCAACTTTACCTGACACTGGTCTTTACTTCAAACGAGTTTGTCAACTGTCCTCCATGCACGATTTGGCAGTTTAATCCATCATAGGAATTCTGTATGATATTGAATATCTTCTGAGGCACGCCATAGTGTTGAAGGAGCTTCCATAGTGTTGTTCTGTCTACGCTAGCAAATGCTTTTTCGTAGTCAATGAATCCCATTCAATTGACTGTTCCACGATGATCCGTAGACTTGCAATTTGGTCTGTACACGATCTGTCGTTACGGAATCTTGCCTGTTGGTCTCGAAGTTGGGCGTCTACGGAGTCCTTTGTCTTGTTTAACAATACCCTGTTGAAGACCTTTCTCGGTATTGAGAGAAGAGTGATGCCTCTGTAGTTATCGCACTTGCTGAGATCGCCTTTCTTCGGTATTTTGATCAGGTTTCATTCCTTTCAGTCTGTTGGTACTTTTTCTTCACTCCAAATCTTGCTGAAGAGAATGTGGAGTATCCTTGCAGTTACCGCTACGTCTGCTTTTAGTGCCACTGCTGGAATGTTGTAGGGTTCTGCTACTTTGCCACTCTTGATTTGTCTGACGGCCATGCTGACTTCTTCAATTGTTGGTGGGCCAACATCGACTGGGAGGTCCGTGGGTGCTGCTTGGATGTTGGGTGGTTGCTTGGAATTACATATAGTTCACAAAATAAATGACAAGTTGTTCATCGATGATCCTGAAGACTATTCATTATCAGTAGGCAATATTTATTTTACTATAAGATAGAAATGACTAATTAGAATCCTGTTATTATTTAGATGGTCTCAAGAAAGCTACTGAATTCATTGAGATTAGATCTAGAACACTAAAATCACGTGCTAAATAGACTATCTTTAAATTAAAGAGTTAGTAACCAACTCTTAGTTATTCTGTGTTCAATCATTTCACGATATTGTGAGTGATTCAACGAAGATTAAGTTTATTTGCGTATAATGTTGATACCTGTTGAAAAATTACTAAACATATCCAATTATTTATTAACATTTGATATGTTACTTCTCGTGAAGGAGCATAGGCCGCTCAACAGCATTCTCCATCCAACCCTATCCTGAGCAATCCTTTTCATATCTGTTTCTATTTCTCGATGTTATTTGTTCTTTGGCCTTACTCTTTTCCGCTTCCCTTCAGGATTCCAAGTTAGGGCTTGTTTCGTGATGCAGTTTGACGATTTGCGTAATGTATGTCCTATCAATTTCCATAATCTTTTCCTGATTTCCTCTCTAGCTGGAAGCTGGTTTGTTCTCTCCCGCAAAAGGCTGTTGCTGATGGTATCCGGCCAATGGATGCTGAGTATCTTGCGTTGACAACTATTTATAAATACTTGTACTTTCTTGATGATGGTTGTCGTAGTTCTCCAAATTTCAGCTCCGTACAGTAGAACTGCCTTGACGTTGGTATTGAAGATTCTGACTTTGAATTTGGTTGAGAGTTGTTTTAAGTTCCATATGTTCTTCAATTGTAAGAATGCGACCCTTGCTTTGCCAATCCTTGCCTTTACGTCTGCATATGAGCCTTCTTGTTTATCGATGATGCTTCCCAGGTATGTGAAGGATTCTACATCTTCCAGAGTTTCACCATCAAATGTAATTTGATTGCTGTTCTCTGTGTTATGTTTGAGGATCTTGCTTTTTTCCTTCTGTATGTTGAAGCCTACTGATGCAGAGACTGCTGCCACACTGGCTGTCTTCATCTGCATTTGTTCGTGTGTATGAGATAGGAGGGATAAGTCATCTGCAAAGTCCAAATCGTCTAATTGGTTCTGTGCTGTTCATTGTATTCCGTGTTTTCCCTTAGATGTGGGGTTTTTCATAATCAAGTCGCCTAAAAGAGGAAAAATAAAAGAGGAGAGTAAGAAGTCTTGTCTGATTTATCTGTCAGCTGTCGTCCATGCACCACTTTGCAGATGATGTTGACGACATTCTCAGGAACTCCATAGTGTCGAAGAAGTTTCTATAACGTTCTCCTTTCCACACTGCCAAATGCTTTCTTACAATCAATTTATAGTGACGAGTTCCACTCAACTGATTGTTCAACGATTATCGGTAATGTCGTGATTTGACCTGTGCACAACCGATCCTCACGAAATCCGGCCTATTAATCTCAAAACTGGATTTCTTCTGCGTCTTTCATCCGGATCGGCAACATTATGTTGAAATCTTTTCCTAGTACTGACAGTCGTGTGATGCCTCTGTAGTTCTCACACTTGCTCAGATCTCCCTTCTTCGGTATCTTGATGAGGTATCTTTCTTTCCAATACATCGGCACTTGTTACTCCTCCCAATACTTTCTGAATAGCACTTACGTTTATGCCTGACTTCCGAACTTCAGCTTGTATACTGTCAGGTCGTGTTACTTTCCCACTTGTGATTTGACTATTGTCCATCGTGATTTCTTCGATCGTTGGTGGAGTGACATCTATAGGAAGGTCTGTGTGTGTGGTGCTTCGATATCCAGCGGTTTCAATGAAGCTCTCCGATTCAAATGTTCCTCGAATTATTCCACCCATCCGTTCTTCTTTCTTGAGCCTCAGTGATTGTCTTGCCTAGATCGGTCTCTCTGGTTTACTGTATTTCCCTTCCAATTTCTTCGTAATGTCATATAGTTGTTTCATATTTCCTTCTGTGTCAGCCTTTTCCACAGTCGCTGATGGCTCTTCTACGTAATTCTGCTTATCGGATTTATTGCTCTTCTTCACTCGCTTGTTTGCATCTGTGTGTTCTGCTCGCGCATTGACATACTCTGTTCTTGTTCGATTGTTGTTAATTGCTGACTCATTGTTCTTTCTTTCTTAAATCTCATCCACGGCGTCAATAGTGATCCCTTCCTTATGATGATGCTTCTTACGGCCTAGCATTTCTTGACACGTTGAAGTCAATGCTTATTTGATCCCTTTCCAGTTGTCCTCCATAGTAGTTTCTTCTTCTTCTTCTCCTAGTATATCTTGTAAGACTTGGAACCTGTTGTTGAGAGTTATCTTGAATTGGTTGGGTTTGTCAGTATGTCGAAGGAAGTCTGTATTGAACCTATGTAGAGCTGTTCGTCCAGTTGTCCAGTATTTCTTTATCTTCTGTTTTATTTTGACCTCAACCAGTTGGTGATGATCTGAAGGTATGTCAGCTTTCCTCCTGGTTCTCACGTCTTTCATTGAACTTGTGAATTTTTCAATGATTCAAATATGATTGATCTGGTTTTCCGTGGTGTGGCCCAGTGCGACCTATGTCTCTCTGTTTATGCGTTTATGTGGGAATATCGTGTTAACTATAACCAGTTTGTTGAATGCTCATAAATTTTTAAATCTCTTCTCATTTTCATTCCTTACTTCTGATCCATGTCGTCCCATGAAATCTTCATGTCTGATGTTTTCCATTCCCATTTTGGCATTTAGATCTCCCATCAGGATGGTCATGTCCTTTTCTGGACACTTCGATATGATTGACTGCAGTCTTTCATTTAATTGATCTTTATTGTTGTCGTTGCTATAATTGGTGGGCGCATAATACTGGATAACATTCATCGTGATCACTCCTTCTTTGTTCTGAAGGATGCTTTAACAATCCTGGGTCTGTGGAATTCTTATCCTGTAAGTGCAATACGTGCTTCATTGGACAGCGTCAGAGCAACTCCCTGAGTGTGTCGAGCAATTTCCTCTTCGTGACCGGAGTATAGCAGCATCTCTCCCGTATTTAGCCTTTGTTGTCCAGCTTGGATCCAATGGGTTTCGCTGATTTCCAGTACTGCCAAGTTGTATCTCCTCATTTTCGTAGCAACTTGACTGGTCTTCCCGGTCTCCCACGTTATCCGGACGTTCCGTTTACCTATAAAAATCGTTGCTTTGGTTGTTAGAAGGGGCATCGTCCTCGTGACTTCCAAAGAATCTCGGCTTTCATCATGAGGCATCATAATTCTTCCTTCTACTCTTAGAACAGAGTTCAAATGCTTTAAATTATTTATTCTAGGTTAGAAAATTTTTTAGCAGGGTTGTTTTCTATGGGATGGGGTTAACGATCCCATACCCAACCCTCCTTCTTTACCCGGTCTTTGAACCGACAGTAACCCTAGAAGATTCACAGGCGGAGTTCAGAATCAGAATCAGGAATCTTTTATTGGACTCTTAAGTCTTACTGCTAAATGATGTGAGCAGGAACAGCAATATAATATTTTTTCCAGTTGCTTAATGACGTATTATTTTTACTTTTGTGCGGGTTATCAAGATGTTTCAGCTGCTTGATCAATTTCAACCTTATATGAGTTCGTTCCAATAACCATTAACTATTTCCTTTGTTTTAAATGTTTATTCACATTATTTACGTTTCATCATGAAATGTTTATCTGTTATTTACATGCATTAAGTTTCACGCCCTAGTGTAGTACTCACAATTAGTATATACCAACAACCTCACCAGAGGCTATACGCACAAACTTTAGAAGCAGAAAGGAACGAATTTCCTTCATATGACTGATTCGACATCTTATGTTTGGTTTTCATAATTGGTGTGAATTTGAAATATTATTGGTTGTCATCGGTGATATCTTTTCCATGCTCAAAATACTTCTTGATATTATCTAACACAGATCACGAGTCGTAATTTCTATTTGATTATTTTACAAAATCGTCATTTTGATCTAATTCTAAGCATTAATAAGTCTTGATGCTTTATCACCAAGACTGGAGTTGTTAAATTTCTACGTATTAACTATAGATGTATGGTAGAATCAAACAATTACTATCATTTTTTATCAAAATAATTTGAGATTTTTCATACTTTGGTACTCCTCGAAAAAGATACACATAATATAATATTACTTACTCTTATAAATATGCAAAAACGTGATAATTACTATTGATTAAAAGTCATTATTATATTACAACACTATTACATGAACAATGAATAGTCTTTTCAACAAATTCTGTTCACATTCTACAATTGTATATCCAAATTAATAATCAAAATAGTGGTCGGGGTTAAGCCAAAGCATATAACTTAATATTGTGAAATAAAATTGCCAATGTTCAAATGATCAATATTCAATGTTAACTTGAGTAAACTTACAAGTTAAATGTAATTAAACCTGGCTACATTTTAGATTATTAATTTGTATATAAAATTGTAGAATTTGATAAGAAGTTATTGAAAAGAATATTCATTGTTCATATTTCAGTGTTCTTATTATTATTGTAGTGGGAGTTATTGTTCTCTGTCAAAACAAAATGATTTCCCTAAACAATTGAATTTATAAAAATAGAAATTAATTCTCAGTTTTTTTGTCACAGTTATTATGTTCACCTATTAAGTTAATAAAGAAAACAGAACATTCTTGAATTATGAACTTTGGAGCACAACTAAGTAATGTTTGTTATCATCAATTGTTAGTCTGAACGAAATGCAGGATTTATTCTTTAGTAAATCCACAATTAGTGATCAGCAGTGAATGTGTATTAACTGCTTACACTAAATATTGTGGTATTAAATGTTGCCTATACTGTTGCCATTTCTTATGAAAATGATTATGTATTAGGGATTTCGGTCGGCCTACAATACTTGCAAATTAAGGAACGACTGATTTACTCCAAAATAAAAGGTTCTATTCAGGACTTAACAACGACATCTGGCGCAAAATAATTTACCAAATTAGCTGATAAAATAAGAAAATAAAGTATGCAGAAAACTTGAAATCGATTCGGAACGAATTAAAATAATACAATACAGTGTATACTGTGAAAAAAGAACTTTGAAGCACAAAAGATTAGCGGACTAAAATTAGTGAGGACCAACCAGAACAGGATAGAGATTATACAAAAAATGAATAAAAATAAACTATGAAGGTTGCCGTTACTAGTAAGAGCTTAACATTATAAAAAATTGAGTAATTCCTTAATTATCTTGGCAACTCTAAAATGGTTGTCTAATATATCTAGGGTATATTTCCATAGCATCTATTTCTCCCGCAAGCTTATATGTAACCACGGATTAATTAATGTCATTATCCTCGATATGTTCATTTTTTAATATATTTTGTGTTTACATGTATATTAACCATGCAAAATTCCAGGTGAGGTTTTATCCATAAATTGATCTTATCTGGAAGAGACGCTAAAAAATAAGATAGACTGTATACTTGTTTCTTTTTCGCGTTTAAAATATTAACCAATGTACAATCACAACTGTATGGGTTGTTGACATGACGGGATAAAAAAAGCAAAATCACTTCATTTTACTTATTACGACTTCCGCATAACATTACTTTCGTTTTTTTGCAAATTTCAATATGGTGATTATTCAGTGTAGTATTTGTTTTGTTTACCAGCATGATCTTTCATTCACTACAACATTAATTTATTTGAGTGTGATGTGTTTTTTTCAAGATATAATATTTCTTGTATTAAATTAACATGAACTATACTCAGTATGATTTGCAGCATGTAACTTGTTACAACTTTGAGTATTTTTCGTATATGTGGTTTTATTCTAATTACTAATCGAAATGAGTGTATTTTGGGGTTAATAAATCTTCAACTGTACAATTCTTGATGTTCTTACTTAACATCATGGGAATCGCAGTGGTTCTTCGTTCTTTCATGTATAAGAATAAACAACGTGGACATAACAGTGGTTGAATCCAATATATGCATTAATATATATTTGAGACATTGAATTGAAATATAATGATGTTCGTTTGTAACTTTAAGAAATTAAAAGGATTAAAACAGACGTCACCGATCCTATCGATAACATTTTTGAACTACCATAAAATGACTGAAATCAGCTATAAGAACCATTATGTTGACTGATCATCATTATTCAGAGATGGAGTTCTAATAGATCTCAGTTTGATCCTAAGTGTAATGTTAAATACTCAACATTAAAATGGTAGTATTATTCAATAATTCTTTTACTGACGTTGATTGACATTAAAAACTATACTAGAAACATTTTCCTATCCGGATAGCTCTAGTGAAAATTCTAAAACAAATAAATTTATTCATGTTTAGTCATTATTTAAAATAATTGCTTAACTGTATAACCATAGTAACATGTCTATCTGACTTCATTTATTGTGAGTAGTGATATCAGATAAGATTTTCACATTATAATATATACATGTTAAACAATTTTCAATATCTTCTCATAGTTGTCTAATATTTCGTGTTTTTCCATATTTATTATATACTGATCACATGTCTTAATTCATGTATTGATTAGGTTTTGTCTATTGAGTTTTTTTATATGTTTGGAATCATTATTAAAATGTCTGAAACTTATCATGTGTTATATTTGATAGTTGATGGGTTAATAGTTAACAATAATGACTTTCTAGAATAAATTCTCCTCTGATAATAAACATTTTCTGTAAGACTTTTTAAATAAATTTACATTATGAATATTATTCAACATTCAACAATATCAAGATCAATAACTGAAGTTTTTATCCTTGTCCATCGTTCTGACTAATTCACTCATTTAAACTGAAGTAACAATTCATTTTGATGAAGCAATAATTCCACTAAGAAGCAATGAACCAATAAAATTGTCGTGACAATCAGAATGATTGTTAAAACACTGAATCTAACTGGGATACTTTAACTAATAGTTTAATCATACAAACTATCCCTGTTGGGGTGATCCAGAAAATTGCTTGCAAAAGACAAGCAAGAATCAGGAAACACTAAGAAGCATTTCATCCAATCAGCGTTCGCTTGAAGTCTCAGACAAAAATATCAAGGAAGCGAAACGTCACATGCAGAGGCTCTGATTGGTTGGCTGTGTTTTCTGTATTAAAATCAACCTTGGAGTAAACTACTTCTCGCATACTTTGAGTCTTCTCTCTCGTGTTCAGATCGCTGTATAGTTCTAGCTTGGAAGTTATACAATAGCTTAGGAGACGAATATAGCGTTCAGTCCGCACGACTTATCAATCCCTAAACATAAACAACAATTACCAACCCGTTGACATAGTGTGTGTTTATGTCTAAATAACTATTAGAAAATTATAGCTGTAATTTACTTTTATATTACCTAACTAAAATAGTATAAATATGGGCTATTTGTCAGTTAAAATGAATAATCAAGGGTAAATATAAATAAAAGTCATAAATCAAATAAATTTTTATTTATTTTTGGCCAAATCATTTAAACACCAGTTTTTTTTTCCTAGAAATAATAATCTGTAGGTTTTGGCATGTTTCACAAATAAAACAGGAAATATATTTTTCTTTCAAAAAAAAAGTTAAAAAAAAAGAAACATATTATGTGTTATTTAAGCAGAATAACTTAATATCATATCTGTTCAGTATTTAAGTCAATGTCTTTCAATTTACCCTTTAATATATTTTTATTGATCGAACATTTTCTAATGTATATAATATATTGAAAATTGAATTGAATTAAATGACTCAATGTCAAACAGGTGTGTTTAAAAACATGTGATCTTTAATAAATTATCATTATAGTACTGATTTTATGAAGCCATTCATAAGTCTGATAAATACATGTAGGCAAAAAAAATACGACATTGATTTTATTGATCAAATTATAGCATTACTCTGTATTTATCGATTTATTATGTAAATTAAATAATTCAGTTTCTATTGATTGACTACAATTTTTCCCTAATTATTGATTGATTAAATAAATCAACATATTCGATATCATAAACTGATTTAAATTATTAGACATTTTAATGAAAAAATAATTTTATAGTTTTTTTGTTTTATACTTTTACCTAATTACTTCCATCCATTTGAAACTAATAATCGTTTTATTTTCACGTATATATTTATATGACAACAGTAAATAGCTATGTATTGATCTGAATGTGATTGTAATATCTACTTGTTCATTGTCATGTTTTATTGTTAGACTTTCAAACGAAATAAATCTGCTTACTTACTTACTTATGCTTGTTACTCCTCGTGAAAGAGCATAGGCCGCACATCAACATTCTCCATTTAACCCTGTCCTGGGCAGAAATAAATTTACTAATGACTAATTAAAAGATGATGTGAATGTGAATTTAATTCAATTATTATATTATTAATCCAGATAATGACTTAATAGGAGAATCCCTTGATGCATTTGTTTTGTTTTTGTAGTCAAAAACAAATCGAGCAACCAGAAAACTTATAATAAGAGAGAATATGGCATAGAACGAAATCAAAAGAAATGTATTATTTATTTTTAATTATCTTTTAAATCTTTGAACTGATAGTTGTTGTGTAAATTTTATCTGAACAATGAATAAATATTCACTTTTATTCATTGATTTAGAACACAGTAGACGAGAGATATTTACAGAAAAGTGAATACAATGTTCAAATACATAAAATAGTTTCTCTAGAAGAATATTGAATTTTCTATAAAAAAAGGCATTTCACACTGAACGATTTTTGTTGTTGAGTTATTGATGTATATGATTGGATTAATTAGCCTCTGTGTGTGCTTTCAACTTTCTGATTTAATCTTTCAAAATGCTTCATTGGTAAGAAGCAGTAATAACTCCCATTGATATCCTATTCTATTAGTAATTATTTGACTAGGTTTATTGATTGGTTTGATTCTCTGTAGAGTTATTAGGAAAATGGTTCATAAATCTCACTACTGGTCACAATTTGAAATATGATTCAAAAGTTATTTTGTAATTTCTATAGGATGCTTCTCAAATAAAAGAGAGGAAAGTCCTCTGGATTCACTATATTTACATGTGGAATGAGTTTCGTGATAAACAAATACAATCATCATGTTTTCTGATAATTAATAAGAAAATGTTCACACAGAAATGGTTTCTTTTCAACTTATTTAACCTTCGACAGCTAAGAAACTTTTTGTTAAGAAAACAAGAAACTTGTCTAAACAAAAGTTATTCAACACTGTTTAATACAAGCTGATATTTTAACGAACACTGTTTAAGCTGACTGATTAAATTTTTTAATAAATAAAAAAAACAAGACATCAATTCTGAAGGAGCGGAAATAACAAATCCCCATGATTTTCATATTTTATTTCAAGAGTTTAGAATAGTTTTTCACAGCTTTCAATAAATAATTGTACATTATTCTCATTGTTTAGGATCGCTTAAAAATCTCTGCTTAATAAGATGATGTCTAGATTGCTTTAAGATGAATTCATCTCTAATAAGATTGTTGTGTTACAAATTAAAAGAAATCTTGAAGGATTACGCTTGGAGCAATCAATTAAACTGATCGAAACTACTGTTATAAAATCAATATGAATTTTATAGTTGACAAAATGTAACTATGCTAATTTGTTTTACCCAAACTTTTAATTGATAAATATTTACTTCATCATAATTTCAGATATTGACCGATTAACTTAAAAATAATATTTTCTTTTAATTTCGATACTTAGTAATGTTAATTTAAATTGATAAAGAATCGTCAACTTCTCAACATTCCAAATAGTGTCCTGTCAAATCGTGCTATAGATTGTTATAGTTGAATATCAATAATAAGTTCAGTGTTTTCAATTTTTTTCAAAGAAAGAAAACACATACATTCTTATAAGCAATGATGGATAATGGCTAGCAATGGAATCGAGGACGCGCGTTTCGTCCCATTTGAG
Organism: Schistosoma margrebowiei; assembly: GCA_944470205.2. Classification (NCBI taxonomy): domain Eukaryota; kingdom Metazoa; phylum Platyhelminthes; class Trematoda; order Strigeidida; family Schistosomatidae; genus Schistosoma; species Schistosoma margrebowiei. The sequence continues at coordinate 39,073,320 of OX104028.1, read as the reverse complement.
ACTCGCCAGCTGAATGTACCTGCATCTCAGAGTTGATGTTCACTCTGGGACTCGAACCCAGTTCCTTTCCCTTCAAACGCCATCGCGTTATTCACTCAGCTACTGAGTGCTGATAGCCACTTGCTTGTGCCTGCTTACAAAAAGCTCGTGAATTAAAACAATATCGAGGCATACGCACAGTATGCCAATAACAGACTGATCAATTGCAGTCTTAAACCTCAATGGGAAGATACAAGTCAAACAATACCAAGTGGATTTAAATATATTCTTAGTTTGAAATTTGTTTCATAGTAAGTAAAAGTTTGATTAGGTAGTAAGCTATTGATAAACATCAATTAAAATAATTTGTCATGTTAATTTACACAATAAAATATTGTAATATGATGTCCAATGTGTATTCAAGTTTATCAGAACAAATGTTTAAATTATTTCAATAATAGATCTATTATCATTGATAGTTTTAAATTATGTATAATTTTATTTGTTTTCATTTCAAAATAAAATTTCCGTTCATTATTATTCAAATAGCTATTACATAAATAGAATTTTGAATATATTATATAACAGATCTCATTCAAGCTACCAAGTGTAAATGAACAGCATACTAATTAGTAAGATTTCATTTGGAATATATATATATATGATTGGGCCGGATCATTTTCCAAATATTGTGTTAACCTTGAAATTAAGTTACATTAAAAATTAATTTAAACAACAAACCATAGACAATTGAGAAAACTTGGAGAATAGTTTTATTTTCAGTTAACACTTCTTTATCGGTGACCATTCGATATCCAACACAAAACTGAAACTAATGTTCAATAGTTCTCTAACGAATGTAATATAGTCGGACTAGCAAAATAAAAGATTGTTTTAAATTTTGAGATATATATACACTTATTAATAAACAATCTATTCCTGATTGGTTTTGTATATGCAGTTGCCATAATACTATACACTGAATATAAAAGTTTGCTTACAGGTATCTTTAAGCTCTTTTATCGTAATTGATCTAAAAGTTGAGAGAAAGGTATAACTTGTTTGATAATTATGTATCCCTAATGAACGAGAATTTTATTAATAATCAGATTTCTGTTCAATCTATAGGAACAAACATTCATATCTATGACCGAAGTAAAAATATAATTGGTTATTTTTATGTACGCCACTCTGGTTTTAAATCGCAAAATAAGGGATAGATTCAGCAAAGTTCTATTATTATTATCAGAATGGGTTTTGTGGAGAATTTACGAAATTTCACAGGATTTTAAATCATGAGTCAGTTGAAGCTAGACCACCATTGAAAACCTGGAAGCACTGGACGGCCGTTTCGTCCTGGTATGGGACTCCTCAGCAGTGCGCATCCACGATCCCGCACCACGCGGGGCTCGAACCCAGGGCCTACTGGCTTCGCGCGCGAGCACTTAACCATTAGACCACTGAGCCGGCATCCAACGGTGTTAATGTCTAACTTCAACCAATCCACGAAGTTGCGCCACCGTACACCATTGTCTTCAGTGAGTTGTTATCTCACAACAGACCGGTTGAACTCCACTGGTAACGGCTTCTCACTAGAACTGAGGAGTCCCATACCAGGACGAAACGGCCGTCCAGTGCTTCCAGGTTTTCAATGGTGGTCTAGCTTCAACTGACTCATGATTTAAAATCCTGTGAAATTCTATTATTATCTTTCAACTAAGCAACAAAGTAATAACGTAAATTATAGTGAATAATTTAAAATACTAATTTACATAATTTAAAATGTTGTTACTATAACTTAAATTTATAAACAATTGAATATTTATTCAATTTTTAATATATTTATTTGAGTGTTTTTTGTTATAACTCTGTTTAAACAGTAATTGTTGAATGTTATCAACAAAACAGTTAATAAGTTATTAATATATATGTTGAGGATGGCAGTAATATTTATATAGATCTGAATATTTCCAAAATGCTGAATATAATACTCATTAAGATTCGATTTTCTTTGAGGAACTAACTAGGATTAATAATAGGTTCACGAGTTAACAACCTTTGTGAAGAGCCCATTTATTTTAGAGTTTATCTAAATCTATACATATTAACACTTCTATCCTTGAGAGTAAAAATCGTTAGCAGTCGTTTAGTTAAGTAATTGTTTCTTAGACTTAGTATATTTCCAAAACGTACTATTTTCATTTAAACATCTTTTTCTAGGGTTTACATTACCAACATATGTTTAAATCAAATGATCAAATCAATTATTGAGATTGTAATATCTTTAAGTGATATTTGAAAAATACATGACAATTTTGGAATTTTTACCGAATGAACTAAATGACAAGAACATATTTGACTTTATTTCAATTAACTTGAATTCATATGACAATGCATTACTGTCTAGGGATCGCTTGAAACTGCTATATATATATATATATATATATATATATATATATATATATATATATATATATATATATATAGTATCAATAGCAATAAAATTTAATGAATTGTAATTCCCTCTTTTGGTAAATAAATAATGTTAAATTAACTGTATCTGCACATTTCATTTAAATACAGTACATAAACAATGCCATAGGTAAGTATACAATTCTGAGAAAACAATCTCTAATGAAAATGGGCAAATGTAAAGTGATAATTTCTTTCATTGATACATATAAATATAACTATAAGACTATACATATATGATAGATATATGGATTAATAGTGGCACTGACGAAGTTTACATTGAAAAGAAATTTTATTTTTATAGGGTGTTGTTAATAGAAAAATGTAATGGTTTCTTGTTAAATCAACAATATTTGTCACATAGTTCATAATATCTATAAATAAGAAACAATTTATCGCTGGAATTAATAGAACTACAAAATTTATACAAGTTACTTTTGAATTAAATGAGTATTTACCAACGTTTTTTCAAACGGTCATATTTATATTCAACTAATCTAATAAGCGAAAAACAATTTTTTAGATATTTTTGTCAATAGGATGCTTTCTGAAAACTACCATTGGTTGATGCAGGCAATTAGACAAATAGGAAAAAATACAGAAGGTATACTAATGTTGGACAATACACAAAAATGTTTATTTTAAGGCTGATATCAGTTAATCATCCAGTTATATAGTGTTAAAAACTGATATTTTCAGTATTATTGTATGCTTCTAAAACCATAAGGAAACCTATATTTGCAAGTATCACATCCAATATGCTTCCTTGAATAAAATATGATATGCTTCAATCGACCTGACTGTCCAGACATTAAGGTTTTTAGAATGATGGGAATCCATAAAATACACGTATGTAATGTTGTCGTCTAAGAGACATTCTTTTTAACAAAAATATTTTTCTGGAAAACGGAAAAATAAATTATTGAAACCTGGCAATCAAAGAGATCTGAACAAGTAGGAAATTTGATCCTGAAAATATTTTTGTCAAGTGTTTTCAGTTTGAAATACATTTTTACTAACAGTTGACGTTATTTAAACAGCTAATGATGTCAAACATATTTCCACCTAGACAAATCATGGGTTACTTACTTACTTACTTACTCCTGTTACTCCCAATGGAGCATAGGCCACCGACCAGCATTCTCCAACCCACTCTCTCCCGGGCCTTCTCTTCTAATTCCATCCAGTTCTTATTCATTTTTCTCATGTCAATCTCCATTTCCCTGATTAATGTGCTCTTTGGTCTTCCTCTCCTCCTTTGACTTGAGGATTCTATGTAAGGGCTTGCCTTGTGGTACAGTTTGGTGCTTTCCTCAATGTGTTTCCTATTCACTTCCAGCGCTTCCTCCTAATTTCTTCCTCCGCTGAGATCTGATTTGTTCTTTCCCACAGTTGGTTGTTGCTGATAGGGTCCAACCAACGGATCGAAGTATTTTGCGTAGACAAATGTTAATAAACACCTGTATCTTCTGGATGATGGCTTTCGTAGTTCTCCAGGTTTCCGCCCCATACAGTAGAACTGTCTTGACATGTGTATTGAAAATCCTGATCTTGATGTTGGTTGACAGTTATTTTAAGTACTGTAAAAATGCCAAAAAAAACTTTGATTTCTCTTCAGGCAGTACCACTGCCTGGAGTCTATCTGGGGGCTACTGCCGATCCCAAGCTCGGATAAAGGAGGAGGGTTGGGAATGGGGTTAGCAACCGCATCCCGTAGAAAACTAACTCGCTAAAAAAACGCTAACCAAAAAACAAATCATTGGTACATATAACTAATGAGTGCCAAGCTAAGACAAAATTCTAGTTCAGTTGTATCGCGTCCTGTAAGTTCTTTGACCACAGTGTAACTGTGATCATTCGCTTTGAAATTCGTTCTCAATTTTTTTAGTAAAACGTCTAACTTTCTAGAGTCCGATCATGTCTTATTGTAAATAACATTACCTAACAGGCATGTTGTATTATGAATTGATTAGAACTCGAAATATAGACCAGTGAATTCTGACACATTGATAATTTACACATTATGTTAGTCTCAGAACCTACAAGATTTAGATCCGAAATTGTATAGTTACAGCTTTGTATTGCTGACGAATCTCAAACAACTCACTGCCTGCTCGTGGCGGGGGTATTGTTTACGAAAAGCGAATGTCCGGTGCTTCAACAGGGTTGGTGGACATGGAGAGTTCACCTAGATAGTTGGAAAACCCTGATTCTAAACCAATGGTGCACATGGGCTTTAGTATCCTGAGGGAACAAATGGCGTATGAACCAACCGTTGGTCACGGGTTACCATGGGACTGCATATCGTTGCGATGCTCCACTGCATTGTGAGTCAGACCTTTGAGTTAAAGGCTCGGGGTGTGGCCCCCTAAGAAAGCCACCTGCTTTGGTTTGGGCACCCAGCCAGTATTACAGCCCACACACAAATAAAATGAAATGAAAATATTTTCTAGAAAAGACCAAATATTACTCATTTTTTTCAGCTTCCAAATTATTAGTTTAATTATATTTACAGTTAATGATATATTTGTTAACAAAATTCTATCACGACAAACTGAACCTAAATATAGAATATTTTAAAATTTATGAAAACGAAACGGAGTTTATAAGTTAATTAGTGTTGCATTGGCAAACTGTGAAAAATTTTAAAATGAAAATTGAAGTCTACGATCGTTTTTCTGTTCAAAATAACTAAAGTACCAATGCTTTTAAAAAATATATTATGTTACGTCCTTGATCTGTCCACCCACTTTTGGTGCTGAGGATAACCTATCTAATCTAGATTAAGACCTTGACGCAACACGTTGACCGGCTTAACCTTGAGACTAGCGCTCATGAGTTCGAAGTGGCGTAGAGAGAAGAAAACTATTCTATCCCCTGATTGTCTGACATGCACGCGAGTGAGAGAAGACAAGTCAACTGGAACACTATTCGATTTATTCTCAACTCCTATCTGGTTCCCGATTTCAGATCAATGTAAAAAGATACATGAATAAATAGTTCACTAGCCCAACCACAACGTACAAAAGTTACAGTTAATTTGTGTATTGTAAAATTCGGCTTTCATTTGATAATAATTTTAGTCAATTCATAATTGAATAGTCAAAAGTCAAATGTACTTTTTTTAAAAAAGAAATATTCTTCTAGATTGAAAACTATTAACTGAAAATAGCATCAGCGATTTTCGTAAAATATTCAATTGTAGACATCTTATTTCTGAAATATTTCTAAAATTTGAGTTAATATATCTTGCTGCGTTAAACTTTTTACATAAAGATCTCAGTATGACATTGAGTGACTTGAATTGAAGTCTCACTGAGAATATCAGTTCTGTTAAGATTTTAGATATATCATGTTAGACACCATAAAATCTAGGTTCATGTTTTTCAGTAAAATGCATTGAACCACATGAATTCATATTACATAACTACTTTCTAGCATATTTGCTATAGTTAAAGTAAATTTATGACATTTTTAATCATAGATACCAATTATTAGAATTAAATACTGCTTAAAATATGAGTAAGGAAAGGGATTTGTTAAAATAATGTAATTTGAAGTTTCTTTTTACATCGGAGATCGACATCAGACTGTAAAAAAATGAAACCCTAGGAAACATTAAAAAACACCTTTTCTTTTGACAAATACATACGGAATTAAAACCTAGATATTTCTGATCTTTTAACTGGTTGGATTAAAATCCATTGATCAAGAATTTTGACCATTTTTATCATTTCTATTGGTTCATAAGAAAATTTACTTTTAGTAAATAAACAGGGGTTATTTTAATTGATTAACTATAGAATTGAAAAACGTATGTGTTTATACTATCAGAAAGGAGAACAGTTTTTGTTTGATTCTATTGAAAATTTTTGAAATACAAGATCTTGGAATTATGGTTTATATATAAATTGGTGGCTAAAATGTAGCGAACAAGAGATAATAATAAATAAGAGGACTTGAAAGAATTTATCAGATTACAACAGCTGGTCAACAAAATAAGTATCAGAATCCAGTGGCTAATGGGATAATACGATGGCATTTTAAGTGAACAGTACTGGTCTCAAGTTCCATAGTATTCACAAACTCTGGGATTCAGATACATCCGCCTGACGAGCCCCGAATAGGACGAAACTAGTGTCTTAGATTCTACTTGTAACTGGTCAATACTGTCTAGATATATTATCACAAAAACTGTAAGGTGAACTTTTTTGTTGAATCTTATTATTGTTTCCAGAGATGGTATACAACATGTAACACTTAGATAAGTATCAAAACAAAGTTCAGTTACTACCAAAACCATTAGCAGCTTGTTTCATGTGGACAGATACTTTTATTCTCATTAATCGAAATCCTTTCAGAAAACATAAAGAGAAGTTTGTGTTTCTATAAATCAACTTTTTGAAAAGATCATATTGTTATTCATTTCTGTTTTGAAAACAAAATGAATGAACATCAATAAGAAACATATTATTGTAGAAATATATATTTACTGATTTATTTTACTTCTAAAAACGATGTACACTTGATTTTATGTCTCAAAGATGTTAGGAAGGATCAATATGAAACTTGAGTAGTTATTTTCTAGTGATCTGGTTAGTACATTTGTAGGGTGTGTTTAGTAAATGGTTATTTTATGACATTTGCAAACATTGATATAGAAGACAATTACATTTGATACTATGTTGTTTACTAAATCTTATATTATCTTCATTCTAGTTTAGTCTTCACTGTCAAAATAACTAGGATTATTTTGATTTGATTGTATTTCTCTACTTTGGAATATAATCACTTCAGCTGCTCATATTTGTCTAACTTAAGCTGATTACTAATTTCTAATCAACTCCTAAATATTTTACGACGATATTTTACCTAATGCGGTGTTGCGTGCTCATACAACTATTTATAAACTTATATTCGACTTAAATTTATTCTTTTTAAGTAATCTGTCAACAATTGTGTCTCTGTTTTCTCTTCCTATTCCTTCTCTTGCCACTGCTTACAAAACTACAAATGTCAGCCATAGCTTATTTATTAAGAACATCTCTTTGCTAATTTTCTGCCCATATTAAATGAAAGTGGTCATAAATGGAAAGTAACAGGATAGTGCTGGAAAGTATCTCTATCGTTTATTCCGTTATACATTTTTGTGAATATTAGTAGTTGTTATTATTTTCTTTACTGGATTATTACAATAATAACAATAACAGCACCATATGACCTTAGGAGACTTAGTGAATTGTAAGAAGTGTTTCAGAAGATGCTGAATGGCATAGATAAGGATAAAGTGTAAGTTTTGCCTAAACGTGTGTGAGATATGTAGCCAGCATTATTAGTTTGGTTAGGAATGAGTTGACTCCAGTTTACAGAAATGTAAACAATAAGTCTGAGAATCCCTTTCTCCACGTGATATTCAAAATTCTTCGGTTTTTCTTCCGATAGCTTCCTAATCTTATAGGACCCATTATCTTTCAGATGTTGATGAACTACTTCAGACCTTATATAAAAACAAAAAAATCTTCAATATGTCTGATGCATAACACTGACTAATTTTATCAAAATTTACTACCTACTGAAACATAATATTTATAAAGTTTGGATATCCATTTAGTGAAAAATTTAGTCAGTTATTCTAACGTCTTGGTTATGATTGGCTTGAAATAAAAAATATCTCTTCTATATTGTGCTGTTTAAAAGGATCTATGCCATATAGTAGTGTATTCTTGAAGTAAATTATCACATATAAAAAAATTATATATAATCACTATATAAACACAATCTGTGTGTACATTGTTTCCTTTTTACCTCTAAGGAAATAAACTTTAACATGTTTTTTAACACATTATGAAAACAAATATCTGTTATTTATATGAACATATTAAAACAAATTCATTCACCAAAAGGTGTTGATAAACCAAAATTAGAACAATTAACTTTATATCTTGTTGTTTGTACTTTGTTTTATACATAATAATGAAGTTATATCAGTCTATAATAATATTGATTAATTAATATGAAACGCGAACTGAAAAAATCGACATGTAAAGAAAGTGATGAGTACATTTTCCAAGCAGACTAACGTTTTTCTTGATAAATTTTAATGTGACTCTTTTACCATTTACAAATTTATGTATTCGAATTTAAATCACACCATTTATATATGATATATATATTTCAGTCAAAAATATTCAGCTGGTTATCGCCTTTAATGTGTCTCTTACCGGTAATCTTTTTAAATAGTTTCTGCATACCTGAAGACTTTTTTAAAGATAGAAGTTTCTGAGTAAACATTAAGTTCAGACGTCTAATCTCTCGGTTTATTAGACCATTTAGCTTACGAACTTCATTGGAGTATTTCTTCCTGTATATTCTTTCTTTTACCCTCCGTAATCATTCTAATTGTGGAGATCAAAACTAACAAAATTGGTTTCAGTACGACAACAAATATCAAAACAGAAGTTAAGATGACAATTGACAACATAAATGGTGTTTTTCAATAGGTTATCTGTAAATCATTCCCCATTTGTCATACGAAGCATGTTTTTCAGATTTTGAATATTTTCTTCTGAGTAATTCTTGTGTTTGACTTTCATTGTCTGATGTTAGAGTATACGCTTTCCAAGCTTGCCATAAACGTTAGGTAGAAAAAAATCATACAATGATCGAAACTAGACAACGTGACATGTTTGCGAGTCATATCTATTCCAAAGTTATTTATGAAAACTGTCTAAATGAACATCCAAACTAGATGGAAAATCTACTACATTTTGGTGACCTAGTGATAAAAGAAACCTACAGTCATATGAATTAAAATCACCACATACAAATGTAAGTGAACAGTTGAAGATATTAACAGTAAATTCAGTTAATTCATCAACAAAAACAGATAGTGTAGATGATGTGTTGTCCTGAGTCACGTAGATCTTGGTAACATGAACATTGTATTGTATTTGTTCAAGTGTTTTTGACGACATTATAAAGTTAAACAATCGATAAATTTATTTGAAGTTTAGAAAATGCAATAGTAGATTGACATCATTTCATATTTACAAATGTAGCCACGCTGCCACCACACCTATTCTTATTGCTTGATCAATCCTAACGACAAATATTGAGACCTGATAGTGATACTTGGCAATCGTCTTGTAAACTATTTGACCAAGATTCCTGCAATGTGATTACACCACAATACGTTACATGTTTGGACTTAGTAGAAGTTAAAGATAGGCCACCTTGCCAATTAATGATCGGCAGTAAGAATTTAGCACTTGAAAAACTGACATCTGAATAATGTTCATTCTTTTCAATGCATATTGCCATCTACCACGATGTCATTTTTGTTATACTTCCTTATACCTTATATAGCTTTAGGTCGTAAACTTTTTATATACGCACCTGAATAGGTTATGCGATTGATAGACCAATAGTGCGTTAAGACAAACTAAAAAACATAACTTGTTGAAATATATAGATGGTAGGAACAAGTGGAACAGATATTAAAGTAGGCCGCCTCGGATGCTTACTTTCTCCAGATACCTACTATCTTCTTGAAAACATCTGCTCCCTGGTGAATTCTGACAAAGATCATCCAGTTTTGCTGTCGAAAATGTTATTACTTACCAGTTTAGGCAACAACTGACTTCCTATGAAAACCGATATATTTACATTGATTGCTGATTAGTGACCACTGTCATATTTTTCTGATTCAACCAAATATCTGCAACCAATTAACATTTAAATATAGTGCAATTGACGTACAGTCTTTTGAACTAATGACTACACTGGAACTTGATCGATAGAATCCGATCAGCACTAGAAAAACTAGAAAAACATGACAGTCACTAACCAGTAATCAGTCAATGAAAATACATAATCTTATCGACTATTGTTCAACTGGTGAATATTCTTACGTTCCATACTTATTTTGATTACTGTTCACTTATGGTCTCAAAATGCCTTTTATTTATCAAATATTTCAACTTCAAAATACCAAGAAGCTAAAAAATCAACTTGCTTTCCTTAATTATTTAACACCGTTTTCTCTTCTTCGTTTTTAGTTAGATTTTATTCTCTCCAATTTCTATCTCTTTTTCATTCTGATATCGAATTCAAAGCGTAAATTTATTACTAGTTTGTGATCTTCTCACTAGCTTATTGTCCCGGAAGTTATATGTTTGTATTCTCACATCTTGGTTATCATCAATAAAATTGAATATTCTCATGTTTGATTTAGTCGAAATAGTAACAGTAATAATAGTGGTAATAATACTGTTGAATATCTCATCAGATAAACGATAATTATTTCATCGATATGTTGACACTTTATTTTCTCTTCAGTAAGACAAAGAATTAGAAAATAAATGTTGCTCGTTTCTTTTTTTATTTTTCGCTTAGTTCTTCTCAGAGTTGTCATTGTATATTATGTTGGTTTTGTTTTCTTTGTCAATATCATTTTATTTTTGTTTTCTAGTTTGATTAATTGTTTGTTTATAACAAAAGTACACCTCTCCATTGCAATTTTTTTCTGTTTGTTAGGCGTAGAATAAGTGAATAACAACGACAATAACAAAAAAAGGTTTATTTCATGTTATGTTTTTTTAATGCAAGTCATAACTCTTATTTTACAGAGTTAAAAGTATTCTGCGTTGAAAATGAGATGTTTTCCATTTAGCTATATATCAATAAGTGACGTTAAAAGAAGTATAAACCGATTATCTGTTACATATGACATGATATATATATAATAAACTGGTAGTTAGTTTCAACAATAAAGTTAAAAAATCTATTGTGCTGCTAGTTGATTTTTTATTTGTTTGTGAAAATTATATTTGAAATAAAATCAGGACTTCTTCAGGGTCCAGACAAGTTTGCTGGAGAAAACGCTGGAATTATTTAGATTTCAATCGTTGAGTTTATTTCAAATATAATTTTCACAAACAACGTCTTCTCGATTATTTTTTGAGGTCTAGACTATTTTTACTGAAATCTTAAAATTATTATCAGTCTTATACTGACTGATCATTTCATAATACCATATGTCTTATTGTGTGATCCTTAGTAGTGACTGAAGTTTATCAAACAAATTGTGATGTATCCATTAATATTATTTGTATCGAGCATTTTGCGTAGACAACTGCTTATAAGTATCTGTACTTTTTTCGTGATCGTTGTGGTAGTTTTCCAAGTCTCAACTCCGTAGAGTAGAATTGTCTCGACGTTCGTATTGAAGATTCTGAAATCGATATTGATCGAAAGTTTTTTTGAGTTATATATGTTCTTGTAGAAATGCTGTCGTTGCTTTGTCAATTCTCGCCTTTACATCTACGTCAGATGCTACTTGTTTATCGATGATGCCGTGCAGATATGTGAATGTTTCAAACTATTCCAGAGTCTCTTCATCAAGTGTGATTAGGTGCGTGTTCTCCGTGTTGTATTTGAGGATGTTGTTTTTTTCCATTATGTATGTTGCGGCCCACTGATGCAGAGGCTGCTGTTACACCAGTTGTCTTCATTTGCATTTATTGATGTGTATGGGATAGAAGAGCTAAGTCATCTGTGTAATCAACATTATCTAGTCATATTCAATCTATCCATTATATACCATGCTTCCCGTCAGATATGGAGGTCTTCATAATCCAGTCAACCACCAGAAGAATTAGAAAGCGGGAGAGTAAGCAATCTTGTCTGACTCCGTTCCTCACTTGGAATGCTAGCTGTCTTCAATGCACAACTTGCATCTTAGTCCGTTGTGCGAATTTCGGATGATTTTGACGATCTTCTTAGGTAAACCATAGTGTCGAAGAGGTTTTCATAAGGTCCTCCTATCCACATTATTAACCGCTTTCTTATAGTCAAGGAAGTTGATGTCTAGTGACGAATCCCATCCAATTGATTGTTCTACAATGATCCGTAGTGTCGCGATTTGATTTGTCCACGACCGACCTTTACGGAATCCGGCCTGTTGATCTCAAAGTTGGTCGTCTACTGAAACTTTCATCCGGTTCAGCAACTCTTTGTTGAAATCTTTCCCTAGTACTGACAATGGTGCGATGGCTCTGTAGTTCTCACACTTGTTCAGATCTCATTTCTTCGGTATCTTGATGAAGTACAGACATGTGTTAGTTGACAACACTAAGTCACTTATGTTATATATATGAATCGATCTTTACCAGGCATACTGACGAAATCCCTTAAATAAAAAAGCCAACGTTAATTGCACAATTTACTGCATAATAATTGATAATTCATTGTCAAGCACCGAGGAAGTGTTTGCAAGAAGAAGCAACCAATAATCATGTAAAACAATAACACTGAATGGAACGAAAAGTTTCAAACACAAATAGAACGTCTGATTACACTGCGTACTATTAAAAACTACTCAATCATTACCATTATATTTATGCACAACCAAAACACTTTAGAGTTAAAGTATTATCATGCACGTATTTCTTGAGGAAAATATTTCTATTGATTTATCAATATTTACTATAAACACAAATAAACTAGAACTAGTATCATCGATAAATTATTTGATTGAAACGCCAACTATTACATTTTTAGTTAGCTTCATTGATTCATTTAACATAATCACTAAAATGACTGATAAAAAATTGATTAATAGTTGTTGGTTGGGACATAATTCTCATACTTGTTTGATAAACAATTCAACGTAACAATGTTTTAAAATTATTTCCACTAAGGTAATAATTTTGTTTGGATATGTAATCAACGATAGATTTGATAGATTCATAATTTATGGGCGCTCAGTACATAATTAACATTAAATACTGATAACACTGGTACTATTCTTACTAGATGAAATTAGATTGTTTGAGTTATACCTTCAAAAACATTGGATAAGACATATTAGTTGAAAAAGTCATTAGCAAAGCCGAATTTCATATATCTCCAATGAATGTGTTGAACTATTGCAATTTCCACGACGCTTACTAAGAACACCAAGACTTGTACAATTGAAGATTTATTAACCCCAAATTACACACATATATTGATTGTATACTCATTTCGATTAGTAATTAGAATAAAACCACATATATGAAAAATACTCAAAGTTGTTACAAGTCACATGCTGCAAATCATACTGAGTATAGTTCATGTTAATTTAATACAAGGAATATTGCATCTTAAACAAACACATCACACTCAAATAAATTAATATTGTAGTGAATAAAAGGTCACACTGGTAAACAAAACAAATACTACACTGAATAATCACCATATTGAAATTTGCAAAAAAACGGAAGTAATGTTAAACGGAAATCATAATGAATCCAAACTTTATTTGAACTTTTTATCTTTTCTTATCAACTAGGAACTATTTTCTTTCTTATTTTGATAACTTAATCTGATATATTATGGCAGTGAAAAGAATTATTTTCGTCTTTAGATTAAAATTTGTAATCAGTTCTAGTGTTGTTTTAAAAATCATAAAGACTTTGATAGAGTATGTTCATAATCACCTACAGATTTGATGGTCTCTATGATACAGAAATTCTCAAAAGAATAACTGTTTCTTTCTTCGTCTTCACTTCTGCCGTTATTTCACACTAATTTCTTTTATATACTGGTACCATTCATGCCTTTGTCTAATCACTTCATTCTTCTTTTACTCTATTTCCATAATAATAAACATTTTCTTTTAGAATAAGAAATAGGTAAGCATGTGTATTATATATTCCGATCAGTTAGACCGATTAAGTTTGACTTGAATTATGTCACATAATTTAAAAAGTATTGCTATTCATATATTTTATGAATTGATAAAACTACATTTTTGATCTAAAAGCCAGACCATCATCCTTTAAAATAACATGTTTAAATACAGAAACCAAGATTCTTATAATTGTGGTCGAATGTCATTGATAGTAATAGTTTGTAGAAATATCTGTTTATGAGAATCCAAAATAAGAATGTATTCTCTTCTGTCGGATTCTCAACTTTCACTTTGTATAAAAATCAATAAATTTTCTAAAGTGTTACTTATTTATTTCATTCATGTAGCAATATATTTTGTCAATCATATAATTTTATGAATTTCTTTAATTGATTTCATTAATACCCACTGATTAGTAAATTTATTATTGCCTATATTATTATTATTATTACTATTATTATTAGTCATTTAAGTTGATTGTCATCAAAAAATTTAATGATAAACTGTTGTTGAAACTCCATAAAGTGGAGTTTCTTTTCGTCATCATTATAACTATTTACACAGGTAATCAGCTCTAGTAGACCTGTATAATTATTCGTTTATATATATATATATATATATATATATATATATATATATATATATAAAGTTTTATTACCCTAGAGAAAAATTATGTAAAAAACTTTGTACTAGAAATAGAATTTTGTTGAATTAATTATATTTTTCTCAGCAAACAAGCACAGACATCTTAAGTGTCCTGGAAATTTTTATATGGACTCTGGACTAATAATACTACTTAAAACTTTCAGAGTTATTCCTGTATTAAGAATCCAAATTGTTTATTAATTAATATAATTAGTATGAAAATATTCTATTAGATATGTGTATTGGATTTATGATATTAGTTCACAAAGGGCTTTGGATATAAACATTATTTTTTAATTGTTTGTATATTGAAACTAACAATATGAGTCACGTATAGACTGAAAATGAATGCGATTTTTTGTTATGTCTAGTGTTTTTACAAATTAGAAATTAGTAACTGTTACTCTTTGGCACATCAACAGTCAACAATCTTTTGAATGTAGACTCGGCTGAAATACTGTAAACTTACTTAGTTACGCCTGTTACTCCCAATGGAGAATAGGCCACCGACCAGCACTCTCCAAGCCACTCTGTCCTGGGCCTTCTCTTCTAATTCCATCCAGTTCTTATTCATTTTTCTCATGTCTATCTCCGTTTCCCTGTTTAATGTGTTCTTTGGTCTTCTTCTCCTCCTTTGACTTGAGGATTCTATGTGAGGGCTTGCCTTGTGATACAGTTTGGTGCTTTCCTCAATGTGTTTCCTATCCACTTCCAGCGCTTCTTCCCGATTTTTTCGTCCGCTGAGATCTGGTTTGTTCCCTCCCATAGTAGGTTGTTGCTGATATTGTCCAACCAACGGATCGAAGTATTTTGCGTAGACAACTGTTAATTAACACCTGTATCTTCTGGATGATGGCTTTCGTAGTTCTCCAGGTTTCCGCCCCATACAGTAGAACTGTTTTAACATGTGTATTGAAAATCCTGATCTTGATGTTGGTTGACAGTTATTTTAAGTACTGTAAAAATGCCAACAAAACGTTGACTCCTCTTCAAATTATAATTTTTCCATTGTTAACCAGACTGTAACTGAGGCACTTAGATACAAGGTGTCTGATAAGAAATTATGTAGGATTCATATGAATTGATTAAATAGATGTGCACCTGTCATGGCCATCCATTTAATAAAACCTCACTATAGATATGATCCTAAAAATAAAACTGACAAGAACAGGGGCCCTACCGATTCCGTGAATAACAAATTAAGAATGTTCGGGGACACGGTCCTCTTCCTTTGAATCCTAATCGTTGCTTCAATATTGCTGTTCATCAATGCACAGGTTAACCATAGGAAGCGAAGTTGTTGAACACATGGACAATCAAAATATTTCTTATGTCTCATCCACTCTTAAGCTTTGGTGTATAGAAAACTATCATAAACATAAAACTCCTTTATGTACAGCTTATATTCATTTTCGCTATTCTTGACATTACTATGGTATCCAAATCCTGTAGCTGCGAACATTATTAATTTCATCTAACTATGAGGATATGATTCTGCAATTTTAGCAGATGTTTATTTGTGCCAAGTACTACGTGATTTATGAATGACTGTGACAGCTTCGTTTCACGGTATCACCAAACAGTGTATAAGTTAGTATTTGCACTTCAGTATAATACTTACAGAGTTATATTTTATTAGTTAACTTAAATGTATTAATCGAAGATAATGAAGTAACGTTTGTGCCATTATTATTTAGAGTGCATACAAATAGACCTATTATTTATTCCGATGTAATAATCCATGACATATCAAACACTGCTCAGTATTCGAAGTGAACTGTATTCTAACTGATCATATACATGAATAGACTGACTAACTACCATAAATCACTTAAGCTTTATTCAGTGAATTTCATTTAAATTTATGCATCAATATTATGATTACTGTTTTGTTTCTGTATTCTAACCAGTACATCTTAATTTATAATAAGACTTTATTCTATTTTTGTTTATACTATTTCGTGCTAGAAAGTACATCTAGTCTTAATAACCAAAATAAAATTAGCTCACGAATACTTGAAGATGCTGCATTAAAATTATGGTCAAATTTAAATTTGGATAGAATAAATTTCAATAACGAATTGATAAAATTAACTGCAAAGTTACAAGAAAATATTGCTATTAATTTAAATCATCAACATCAAAATCATCATCATTGTAACGATGACAGTGATAATGATAATAACAGTAATAAGTTGGCACAGATTTTATCTCTGTCTAACTTCAAAATAAATCCATCATTGTCATCATCATGTTCCCAGTCAACATCGTCATCTTCTATATTACATGATAATACAAACAATAATAGCAATACTATTGCCACTACTATAAGTACCAATAATGACATTCCATTATCGCTAACCAATTATTCAACTGTATCACAATTTGCTCGATTTGCATCGGCTGCTAACCTTTTCAATTCTACTGGAGTTGATCTACATTGTCCCACTAATTTTTATACAATTCAAAATGATAAATTGATCACTTCTAGTTATAATACTGATGCTCATACAAATATTGCTGAAACCTTAATTTCTAACAATATACCCACAACTACTACTTCCAATACAAACACTTTAGTATCTGTGAACAGTAATACGTCTTTAACAAATTACACAACTGCTCACTTCATTGATAATTCTTTTCAAAACCAAGCGGAAAATTTCAATTTAAAGAGTGAAAATGAAATTTCATTTCATATACCACAGCAACAACTGAATCTGCCTGATTATTATCATCATCACCAAGAACAACAACAAACCATGAAGTCAAACTTTTGTACTGCACAAAATGAGGAAATAAACAGCTCAGTTGAATTGAAACAGACAAAACCTTCAACCGAATTAATCAAAACTAAACAGACATTATATTGTTGTTCTATATGCCGACAAAGATTTCATTCAAACACTGGTCTAAGACGTCATAATTTAGCTTTACATGCAACCAAAGCTATGAAATGTGACCAATGTGTGAAAGTTTTCAGGTAAATTTATTTACCCATACATATTTGTATTGTTGTAAAGTTTATTTGTTGATTTAAAAGGTTCGTAATGAAAATAAAATATTATTTTATTTATTTGTGTGAAGTTAACTATGATGAAATAAATATTATATATATACATGTATGCGGCATTGGAAATAACGTTCTCGTCAACTGGATTTTCAAGAACTGATCTCCTTTCAGGATGTTTACCTATCGACGTAGAATACGCAGATGATATAATCCTGTTTGGTGAAGACGCCGATAAAATGCAGAGTCTTTTGGTAACACTGAGAAACAATGTCAGGATGTTTTGATGCGTTTCCTCTCATCTAAATGCAAGTGGTTACTTCAGGGTTGGCCTGAGTCAACACCTAAACTAAGGATAGTGAGTAAAGTAGTCGAACGCGTCGACAACTTCACTTGGAAGTCTGATCGGCCTCAATGGGTTGGTGTCTGACGAAACCTCTGCCCGGATTCAAAGAGCCCGTTTGGCTGTTGCCAACTTACGTCACCTATGGCGAAGGCGAGATATCTGTCTATCAATTAAGGCGCTAGTATACTGTGCAGCAGTTCGTTCTGCCCTACTGTACGACTGCGAAACTTGGCCATTAATGGTAAAGAATACCTGCAAGTTACCAGTTTTGATCACAGATGTCTTAGAAATACTGTTCGCATCTGCTGCGATCACCGGGTAAGTAATAGTGAGATTAGGCGCAGGGTATTAGGGAATGATGGTAAACAAGTTGTTGAAAATGTGAATCTTCATCGACTGAGATGGCTGGGTCACGTGTTACGTATTTCCGAACACCGTTTACCATGACGCGCAATGCTGATTAGTGTTGGGGATGGTTGGAAGGAAGTTAGGGGCGGCCAAACCAAAACGTGGCATCAGTGCTTGAAGTCACTAACTTCTGGTCCGAGTCATGCTGGTAGATTCAGACTACTTAGTTGCGGTGCGTGCAACTATCATAAACAGTGATTAGAGACTCTTCGTGACATGGCTCAGAATCGATTACAATGGCGTAAGAGTATATACCCTTTGTCTTTCCTTAAACCGTGAGATTAAAGTTACTTTATACCTTTCTCTCTACAAACTAATCCATACTACCTGGACCATATACTTATATGCAATCTTTCTTTAACATATTGCTACCATTGAATTAACTATCTCTATGAATTCTGTGTTCATCTTTTTGTGCTAATGGGGTGTGGCAACTTGGACCGATGCATATATGTACCTGGTCCTACTTTGTAGCTGATATGTGTGTCCTATCCACTTCCAGCGCTTCTTCCCGATTTTTTCGTCCGCTGAGATCTCGTTTGTTTTCTCCCATAGTAGGTTGTCGCTGATAGTGTCCAACCAACGGATCCGAAGTGTTTTGCGTAGACAAATGTTAATAAACACCCGTATCTTCTGGATGATGGCTTTCGTAGTTCTCCAGGTTTCCGCCCCATAGAGTAGAGCTCTTTTGACATTTATATTGAAAATTCTGACCTTGGTGTTGGTTGACAATTGTTTTGAGCTCCAGATGTTCTTCAGTTGTAAATATGCTTCTCTTGCTTTGCCGATCCTCGCCTTCACATTTGCATCGGACCCACCGTGCTCATCAATGATGCTGCCCAGATATGTAAAGGTTTTTACATCTCCCGAGTCCTCTCCGTCAATTGTGATAGGATTGATGCGTTCTGTGTTGTATTTGCGAATCTTGCTTGTTGATGTAGAGCGATGAATTCCATTCAAATGATTGTTCCACAATGATCCGTATAGTTGCGATTTGGTCTGTACACGATCTATCGTTACGGAATTCTGCCTGTTGGTCTCGAAGTTGGGCGTCTGATATATATATATATATATATATATTTCATTAACAGATTTTTTTCAGTAAATGAAAATTCTGCTTATACCAATCGTCTATCATATCTATTTGTCACTTATGTATCGATGAATATTGGGCCGTCAATTACAGTGAACTGTTGATCACCAACCAATGGAGTTACAAAACTCAGATTTAGTCATGATATTCTAATAACATTGACGATAAAGCATCAAACAACTTGGTATTTAGCTATCATTTTAGATTATACGGTTTTAGTGGCTTGGCTTCGTTTATAATTTCAAACGGTGTATTAACTCATAAAGCAACAAGAGGAGCTGCTACAGTTTATTATTGGATAGCAAAGATCACAAAGTTACATGCGCATCAAGTGAATCGGAGCAGAGAGGCTAAGGTGTGTGTAAGCAAAAGAATACACAGCCGAATTTATTGTCAAATCAAGGCTGAGCGAGGCGAAGCGAAGGCAATTAATGAGATTCAAGCATGATAGTGATCGTGACAATGCAAAGAAATAAACAAATTGTTATTGTTCAACTAAAACTATCTGTAAGTTAAGTAACTGAAGTGTTTGATAAAAATTAATTGTATAAGTAGGCGATTACAATGAATATTATCCTGTGCTATGCACCCACCAATCATAGCAGTGGAGACGATAAAGATGAGTTTTTTGTGAGGTTTCACTCAAACTTGGAGTAATACCCAGAAAACAATCTGGCCATCTTCATAGAAGACCTGAGCACCAAAGTTGGAATGGACAACACTGATTTTGAAGATATTATGAGACGATATGGACTGGGGAAACGAACAACAATGGTGAGAGATTTCTAAATTGATATGCCCTCAAGAAAATGGTTATAGGTGACGCTGGATTTCCACAAAAATACATACATAAACCAACTTCGGTCTCACCGGACCACACCACGGAAAACCAGATCAATCATATTTGCATCATTGAAAAATTCACAAGTTCAATGAAAGACGTGAGAACCAGGAGGAAAGCTGACATACCTTCAGATCATCACCAACCGGTTGAGGTCAGAATAAAACAGAAGATAATGAAATACTGGACAACTGGACGAACAGCTCTACATAGGTTCAATACAGACTTCCTTCGACAACTGACAAACCCAACCAATTCAAGATAACTCTCAACAACAGGTTCCAAATCTTACAAGATGTACTAGGCGAAGAAGAAGAAGAAACTACTATGGAGGACAACTGGAAAGGGATCAAATAAGCATTGACTTCAACGTGTCAAGAAGTGCTAGGCCGTAAGAAGCATCATCATAAGGAATGAATCTCTATCAACACTGTGGTTGAGATTCAAGAAAGGAAGAATAATGAGTCAGCAATTAACAACAATCGAACAAGTACAGAGCATGTCAAGACACGAACTGATAACACAGAATCAAGAAAGCAAGTGGAGAAGATCATTAGAGCTGACAAGCAGAAATACATGAAAGACTTTAAAACGACACTGAAAAAAGCTACTAGAAAAGGAAATATATGATAACACGTATTGATATACTAACAAAACAAATTGAAATTCAATCCAGTTACTAAAAGAGTAGCAGTAATTATTATAAAGAAAGAATAAACACGTTTTTAAATTTATTGATTAGTCTAAAGAATGAATAATATATTTGAATATGCAATAAATATATAGTTGCAATTGTATGGTATACATGTTACTGTCTATATTTTAATGTTTAGACTATGAATCCTTATTTATTTATTAATATAAAATACATTGATCTACAATGAAGTATTCAAATTTAATTGATAATAGTAAATAATTAAATTATTGATCTGCTGTACGTTTCATTATATCCATTGATACAATAACTATGACGTAATAAAACATTGAAAATTATTCAAAATGATACAATAAATGTAGATTTTAATTATTGTATATGTTCATTTTTATTAAATAAAGCCCCATGTATTAGAATTAAATACAACATATGGGGAATTAAACTAAATAAAATGTAATACTTATCTAATATATGAATTAAGTTTTGTCTATAGAATAACTATAATGTTATCAGTTTAAGGGTTGTGGAGATTGTTAAGTTTTTCTTTGATTGATATCATGAACCGATTGATGTTAGACCACCATTGAAAACCTAGAAACATTGGACGGCCTTTTCGTTTTATTGTCGGACTCAGTGTTGTGCATGCACGATCACGCTCGCGGGATTCGAACCCAGGGCCTTCAGTCTCGTGCGCGAACGCTTAACCTACTGGACCACTGAGCCGGCATCCATTGGTGTTAATGTCTAACCTCGAACAATCCACGAGGTTGAGCGACCATCTTCGACTGTACTGAGGTAGACACCTGTTTCTACCCGACACGGATTAGGGAGCGGGATCGTGGATGCGCACTGCTGAGGAGTCCCACAACAAGACGAAACGGCCGTCCAGTGATTCACGTTTTCAATTGTGGTCTAATATTAATCAGTTCATTATCTTAATCAAAAAAACTATAATGTTGTTGTCGTCGTGTAAGCTGTTCATATTTGTTTTTTCTTTCTTGTTTAGAGTACAACCGAATAATAAATGAAAGAAATAAATAGATAATGAACTGATATTTCAGTATGAAGCTAGATTATTTTTTTCTAAAATTACTAATCAATTAACACCTATTTCTTTCTGAATATTGAAGTACAAATATATTAGATGCCAAATAGCTAGCATTGATAGCGATAGTTAACAATCATGTGGTGTCACAAAATGATTAAGTTTACAAAATTTAAATTGTTGGATAACAATCCTATGATTTAAATAGTAACACTCTTACTACAAAGATCCCACAATACTGGGTTCTACTCTTTTTGATATATATATTAAAAGAGTACACTGATCAGGAGTCCTTTACTGGGATGAAATAATTCCTTAAAGTATTCTAGTTTCTACTCTTTACTTAGCTGAAATTACTCCATGATGTAAAAATACAAAATGAACAATCTACATAAGTCTAATTTTATTAATATCTATTTTTGAGGTTGATAAATAAATGGTAAGTCAATTTACAATTTATTATGTAGGAAATATAAATAGTTCTTGCATGATTACAGATATTAATTACTGAGGAATTTAAAACTGTTACAAAATAAAACCAATAGCCAAAGAACTTTAATTTAACATATACATTGAATTTAGTATAACTGTGTTCTTTGTACTTTTCTTAGTAAAGAAATCATATCGTAAAAGAGATTGTAATACAACTTAATCTAATGGAATTCGAAAATCAGAATTTAGCTATTGATTAACTAACGGGTACTAAAACGAATATGACTCATAATTAAATGTAGGTACATGTCGTATTTGTGTAATCGAAAAGAAAAAAAACAATTAATAATTAGTAACCAGTAATGTGCTCTCAACGATTCATTCTGATTAGAGTTTAGGAATGAATTTAATTAATCGATTAAATAATTTCAAAAGTTGGGATCATGAGTCAATTGAAGCTAGACTATCATGGAAAACCTGAAAGCACTAGACGGTCGCTTCGTCCTATTGTGAAGCTCCTCAGCAGTGCGTATCCATGATGCCGCCTCGCGAGATTCGAACCGAGTGCCTATCGGTCTTGCGCGAGAACGCTTAACCTCTAGGCCACTGAGCCCGCATCCAATGGTGTCGATTTCTATCTTCAACTAATCCACGAGATTGAGCGACGCATTCACCATTGTCTTCAGTGAGTTACTATTTCACAACAGACCCGGTTGAACTCCACTGGTCACTGCTTCTCACTAGAACTCCAGGAAATATCTCCTGAAGCCAGTCACTAGTGAACAAATGAGGAATCGTTAATGCGCACTGTTGGTAAGTCCCATAATAGGACGAGACGGCCATCCATTGCATTCGGACTTGCCATGATGGTTTAGCTTCAATCGACTCATGATCTCAACTATTGAAATGACTATAATATCCACAAAAACCCTTTCGATTAAATAACTTTATTTAAGTAAATAGAGATGATCAATTTGAACATTCTTCTGTTCAATTTTTATTTTACATAATTAGCATTAAAATGAAACATAAAAATGAACGCAATATAAACATTTTGTTAATTTAATTAACAGTTTATTATAACAGAATACCTGATAAACATGATATATGAAGCTAATGTTTAGAGTGTCTATTAAAAATATCATGGATTTGGTTCAATCCTATGCTATTCATAACTTTCACGTCTATTAAGTAGTTTGATAACTGAGTTTTCAAACTATTTTAGTATACCTTCTCATACTTTATACAACTTTTGATGATTTTTTTCCCAGTGTAATTAATTTTCATGTTTAGCATTTAATTGAAAGCAAACACTCAATCGGTTTTTATATACTTTCCTTTCAAGGAAGATAAATATTCAAGCATAAAAATGAGAGAGAAACAAAAACGAAATTGACAAGAGACGTTTTTCAGTATGTGACACCAAATATTGAATAAATGAATCAAGTCAAAAATTGTCCGTTTTTGTAACTGAGTGAAATGATCATTAGAACATTCACAAAATAATTTTAGTCATTATACCTCTTATTCACGTTAAATGAAAAATTATAAATGACAAAGGAAATTCATTAAGTCATTAAAGTCATTAAATGAACTTAGTTAGGCGAAAGAAAATTTCTTTCTTTACTACGATCACATTCATACATACTTTGAAAAATTTAATCTATTATGAAATAGAAAATTTAGTTGTCGAGGTTTTACAAAATCTGGTTTTAGCTTGTAGGTTGTATTTCTCGCAGAGTGATCCAAGTTAATATACTATTGAAAACCAGGGGGTACTAGATAGCTATTTCGTCCTAGTATGGGACTGCTAGACAATGTGCACTCTTGAATTCACCAAATATTTAACTTAAAACCTTCAAACCTCATGGCGAACTCTCAACCGTTAGAAACCTTGGGTTACCTCCTAGTGGTGAAATTTCAACCTTGATAAGTTTGAGAAGAAGAGTGACGATAAGCAAGTGTCATTAGTAATAATACTTTCTAAATTCAGCCAAGCATGACCTCTCATTAGAACTTCATAAACATCTTGAAGTAATTCATTAGTGAGTTGACTATTATAGTTCAGTTGAAGGAGTTTTGTGGAAATCGGTCATAGTTTGTAGTTTTTATTTATCATAGTTTTTACCATGGAATATGAAGATCGTGAATTTGATCTCCGTTGGCCTCGTGGATACAAACTGAAGAGAAGTGCCATGCTAGGTAAAACAGCTGTACAGTGTTCCATAATCATTATTGGTACCTAAATTGAAATCACTCTGTGATGAATACACACTATAAAATAGAAAATTGTTACCTCATTAACGAAGATACCAAAATGTGATCAGAATTTCAAGTGTCGAATAAAGTTAGACAATAGTCTGAAAGTAATAAAAATGAAAATAAAATATGAATGTGAATGTTAATTTTCAGCATTAAGGAATATAAGGAAGACAACGAAGAGATAAACATATGTCAAAATTAATTTACGAAATAAAAAGTGATTACTAACACCATGTAGAATAAACAATTAGACAAAACGCCTCTGTACACATCAGTTGATAAATTCCTAAATCCTCCGTTGTGTACAAATTTCTTATGCAGCTTCCTCTAGAATCTGTTCGTTTTTGCTGATAAATTTAAATGAGGATTTTGGTAGAGATCTATGTTCAGAATATATCAGAGCTTTAACAAAAATACTGTTGACTGACTTACATTCACCTTTAGATGGCCATGTTAGGTCATGTTTGAATATGTGTTTGGAAAGCGCACGTTTTTTATGCCCAGTTTGAAGTGGTAATTTTAGTCTGTTCTTGTTTAAAATTAATTACTATTATTGTATAACTTGGATGATAATCTTTATCCCATACAAATAAAATATACAGTTATCTATGAATAATGTATGTATTTTTCATATTTAGCGAATTATTTTAGCAAATATATTAATTATTTTCCAGGATCAAAAATCAAATCAGACTTTATCAGATTTAAATCTAGCATTATAAGTTTTAAAGCTTGACTACCACTGTTCACTTATTATACATTGGTCTTGTAGAGCATTTGTACGACTTATATGTCATTTTATCACACTTAACAGTAGTTCGGAAACTATTAAAAACTAGGAAACTGTGATAATCAGTATTTGAATTATAGTACGAACTAAGAATCCCAGAAATAACGCAGTTGTATCAAGAAGTACTAGATAAGCACGGACGAATGTACTGTATTTGGAATTCGAAATCAAGCATCTAATATGTACAAAGGAATAATTAGTTCACTCAAACACCACAGGAACACTAGAGAGGTATGTTGGTTCGATCTGCGCTCTCCAGACAACCCAAAAACACATTTGACCTATAAACTTCAAGTCCTCCAAATAACTTAGTGAATTGATTGATAAAAAACGTGTATTAGTTAATGAATAGCCTTCAGGTGGCTTAGTGTCATTTTTGGAAAGCCATGACCTCTGTAGTTAACCAAGATAAGAATAGGACAGTAACGTTAGGTTACAACCCTTTTGATGTCTGAAATTCAAATCATTCAATGAAAACTCACTGTCCCTTCGCTATCATGCATAATGTGAACCCTGAAGGTCATGGTTTATCGTATGTGAAGTTACAGGTGGAAACTTTGAGGGAATCACCAACTGAGATTACACACCTATCTATTGTTTTCTGTATTTCAATGATTCGCCGACTGGCTTTAGTTTACTCTTACAGCTGCTTTTAAAGTATCAGTAGTTTGTTGCACGGTACGTGTAACTACTCATTTATTAATCCAAGATAATTTGAACTGCTATAGAACAAGAAGCATATAATCTACCATCATGTAATCACTTTTCGAATTATATTTCGAACTAAATAACTATCTTGAATAATGGAATAAAATAACTTTTTCCAATATTGTAAGACCTGGGACATACCCTAATAATGCGTTTCAACATTTATTTCTAGTCATGTATTTCGTTTTCAGAGTTTTACTATACTGGATCTCTACCTCAGTCAAACAAATAATCTTAAACAAATTATAAGTATTAAAATAAATCTGAAAAACGTAAGTGTCTAACTTTTGCTTTGATTATTAAAGGGATTTAATGATTCCTGTGAACATTTATAAACTGACTATTAATAAATCACTTAAAAAATGCAAATTAAGTTATCACTTTGATTTATTTTGTATACCCAACAAATCCATATCACCAGTTTTTGTGACTTCAGTACAAGTTGCCGGGTTCCGGGTTTCATTAAGAAGCGCGAGCCAGTCAGGGGTTTCCCAGGCATAAAAATAGACAGGGATAACAGTGTAAACGTGTTTAGTCTACTGGGAATTGTCAGAACATTGTAATAGGATTTTTGAAGTATCTTGTGGGGCTAACTATCCTTTAATGTTCAATAAAACTGCAGAATTTAGAATTTTTGAGCATTTTTGTCATTCATTTAGTGGGTGAGTGTTGTATATAAGAGCATGATTTTCACTGAAGTTTTATTTCCATCATCTAAAGCCATCTGCATATGTCTTCTATGAACACCTCATTGTAGTGCATCTCAATTTGCAAGTTAAAAAAGCTGAATAGATTGGAAGTCACAACCTAAAACGAAGTCGTCAGTGAAAGTTATGCCCTCGAATGCACCTTTTATTGATTAAGTGAAGGGGAAAATATCCGAAAATACTTGATACCGCACACATACTGAATAGTGAAAAACGCTATGAATTAATGAACACTCATTCTATATTATAGAATCTTGTTATTCAACCCAATGCAAATTCATTGTCTTTTAGTGTTCAAATAATACATAGATTGTTTTAATGGCTTATTTACAATAATTTTGTTGTTGAACATAGTAGTACGTAATGCATTAATCTTTCTGTATTTACGTTATAAAATAGATCATTTCTTATGAAATAATAACGAAACTATATTTACTGGTTTATAATCTTATCTAACTATTGAGTCATAAAACTAAATGAAATATCTTAGATTCCATTGACTGTCGTTATTCCAGTTAAATGCACATTAACAGTTTTTTTCCTCACTATTTCTGAACATATTTTCAAACTTTAAGTGGGTACATGAAGTGTTATATGTCATTTTCTTCTTTAGATATTATTGTTTTATTTCATCATGTTCTTACAATGTTCGAAGTAGTTGCATAGTTCCATGTTGTCGATTGATTTTTTACAGTCTATAAGTCTTAAGTAATAATACTTTTTCATATTTCGACGTGAGCAGAGATTTAAGATGTGTCAAGTTTTTTTTACTGTATCAATAACTTTCCTATGAACATTAAATGAAATTTCTGTTAACTTTTTATTATTCATAATTATCTAGACATCAAGCAGCTTTATCTGATCATAAAAAACGTGTTCATGGTCCACGTGAATATATTTGTGGTATATGCTCTGCAGATTTTGCGACAGAAACTTATCTACGTTCTCATGTACGAATTCATGATGAAAAACGATTTGTTTGTTTAGAATGCAAACATGGTTTTTCAAATCCATCGGATTTAAAAAATCATATGAGAATACATAATGATGAAAAACCATTTGAATGTGAAGTAAGTGAATTGCAATTATTATTATTATTATTATTATTATTATTATTATTATTATTATTATTGTTATTATTATTATTATTATTCATAACGTTCTTTGTGAGATTTGAAGACCTTGAATTTGATCTCCGTTTTCCTCTTGAGTGCAAACTGATAAGAAGTACCATACTAGGAAAAAACAGCTGTACTGTTCCATAGTCATTAATGGTACTTTTGTAGTGAACAAGAATACGAGTGGGGATAATCGAATGTATTTGACACAAAATTACAGAGCATCTCAATAAAATCTGGGAAACATATAGTAAATAGTCAATTTGCAAAATATCAATACATCGTCTCAAATTTGACCATTCCTTTGCAAACATCAGTCCATTGTCTCAGATTTGATTGTTCATGCATTTTCATACCAATTGCGTTCCGTTTCCGTTCTTTCCTTATCGATCATCCGCTGAAATACATTCTATGCCTGATAACCGTTATATACTACTTGTATGGACATAAGTAACCTACATCACATCTTAATTGAAATCAATCTATGATGTATACAAACTATAAAATAGAAAATTGTCACCCCATTAACAAAGATACAAAAATGTAATCAAAAATTTCAAGTGTAGTGTCGTTCTGAATATCAATAATTTACGTATGATTTATAGTCTCCTGCCTGTTAATGGATTTGCAGAAATGAAAGTTTAATTTATGGTTAAGCAGTTGCTAGTAATAATAATCAATATTTCGAGGAATTTTATATTTTAAAACAAGAAGAAGTCGACTTTGTCAACTAATGTATTTATAGAATTGGATAGTTGACAAATTTGTGACCAAGTACATAAGTGAAACGAAGATTAGGACTTGAACGATAATACTCTCTCAAAATTTCAGAGATATCATCTTCATGTATAAAACGTTATTACCAAGCTAATATAAAGCTATCTGTAGATATTGTTATATACCGAAATCTACTGAAATTAATAATAACTGTTTCACTAACACGTAAGAATACTACTCATTAACAAACACACCAACTGAAGTCTTCTGTCATTTTCGCCATTAAACTGGTTCAGCAGAAAGTTAGGATTTATCAGAAAAGTTAACAAAAAGATCACTGCAAAAATAATGTAATTCAGTTGAAAAAATTTCGACGAATCACTTAAGCCCCAAACTTTATCGATATCCGAAGTCTAAGATTTAGGGCATTAAACTGAAAATCGTATAAAGTCCGAGTGTTTTCTGAATTATCGTTCCATAGAGAACCATCGACATCACTAGTAGTCTCTTGAATACATAACGGAAAGATGATTATTCAATCTTAAAAATTGTTTTACAACTACGTAGTTCACCTTAACTATTCTTTCCAGAAACTCTGAGCCATCAATGTAGAATTTATTTATAATTAACACCAATTTATCAACACATACATTCTTTATTTAAGTACTATCCTTTTTGATAAAATTTCATTAAAGCATTATATAATTTCACTTAGTATTATTAACCTATGAGAAAAAATCAGCCTAGTTGTAAGATTGTTGTTTGTTGTATGTTTTACTAAAATGGGTCGATTGTGATAGGGATATTACTTATTTGAAGAAGGAATCAAAGAAATGTTCATAAAAATGCGATTGGATTAAATTGAATATTACATGAAGTTCACTAGATGTAACAAGTAGTTGGAGTAAATAGATTTCAATGAATTGGCATATAGTTAACTTGAAATAATGGAGTGAACCGATGGATAAAATTGTTTTTAAATATGATCAGTATACTTTCATAAGTCTTTCGTTTTATTTTAATTTATAAAAATCAGTGTTATGTAATAAAGTTAAATGCATTTTGAATTTCAGTTTGCTAGATGCTACTGAATACTTTTAATGTGTGCTTAAATCCACATATATAACAACAATTCTAGCAAATATCGATTTAATATTTTACGTATATGTACTAAAGTCTACGCTTCAAATGTGGGGAAAAACATCACTTTGCTACAGTGGTAAAGTGAAAAGTCACCAAATAAAAAGACCACTTGTACCAATCGATCTCCTAAGTGACAAATGCATGATATTGGCCAAGAAATAGCTTCATTTTCCAAAGAGTAGATAATTATGTCAATGAATGAATGTTTATGCATGCGGTTTGGCTTAGGTCAATAAATTATCTTCTTTAGTCCTGGTTCTCTCGCTCAGCAACCAGTTGAGAACTTACATATAGGAAGTTTGTTTATCAGTGTCAGACTCGGACAACGTAGGTCATAATATATTATTGAGATTAGCGTGAAAGGTAATATATCCAAGTAGTTAGAATTCATTTTACCTACCAATATATGTGGATTCAAAGTTAGTTGAATTTCACTAATCAGGCAGAGAAGAGGATTGTACCAGGACTACAACTTTTATTCACTATGGTAAAAAAGATGCTAGTATAAAAGTATTTACATGAATGTTCGTTTTATGCTAATACGCTTATAGTATTACGAGATAGATCAAACCTGATAACCTTAGGATATTCTGACACTTAATTCACTTACTTCTTAACATTTGTGCTTTCATTCAGTTCAGTTGATGATGACTTTTGTATGAGAAAAGATTTGTCAGTCTGCTCTTATTTGAAACTCCCTCAAAATGAACTTTTCTAAAAATCACAAGTGCATAACGTGTCATGATTATGAAATGAACAACCCGAGAATTTCTTAATGCATTCATCTAAATTAATCGCATTAAAAGACTGAGATAAATCATACATTTTTGTAAATTTTTTATTCTAATCCGCCGACATGATACATGTAAACAAAAATACTGGTTGGAATGCTAACTACTAACTAGTTATTAAGTAGTACACCAGAATACACTAAAGTACACTAGAATACACTAGAATATTGGTCTTGGTTTCACTTTTTATTTCAAACAAGATTTTATATCAGCATCTATTTAAAACAACAGATTTAACCAACTAATGTGTTCTTATTCCATTAGGTGTGTGGAAAAGCATTTCGCCATGTGAGTGGATTTTATGCTCATATACGAATTCATACAGGTGAAACACCATATCAATGTGAATTGTGTGCAAAGAAATTTAGTAATGCAAGCAATTTTCGCATGCATAGAAGGGTACATACGAAAGAAATGCAATTCCGGTAAACTTTTCGCTTTCAAAATTATTTAAGTATTATAAATATGTCAATTGTTGACTGAAAAAATTGATAATGTTGGCATTATTTCATAATTAGAAGAAAAGGAAGTTAATAATTTGAACTAGTATGATATAACTCAAAAGGTGTTCTCAGTTGAGTCAGATTTATTCCATAAGTTACATTTCAAAAGATAGATCATGTGACTTGATTTTCATCTTTTCAGATAGTTCTCTAGATCTATCCGAATATGCCATTTAAGTGGAAACCGATGGCAGGTTTCTTACTTGCTGACACTTGTCTGGTTATGATACGTTTATTCTCAAGGATCTAATGGTCTAAATAGGATTTGAACCCGCTTTACATGCCGTTGCAGTTTAAGGTGCTCCTATTAAATTAACTCAAACTTCGTCGGTCTCCTATTGAAGATTATCGAAATATTAACTAATGGCGAATTCGTATAATCCCTAATGCTAATCAAATCATATTGAACAAGCTGCGATTTATCCTAATAATCAAAAATTTATGTTATACGCTATTTTATAGTTTATCATTAGCCCAGTACATTTATATAATTCAGATGAAAAAATCAGTTTACTCAAAGCTATGACATTAGTTATTTTTCAGTTTCTATTTTACAAAATTATCATAGACCTTTCTATTCAAATGATGATGTTAATTTCTTTCTCTTTTATTTAATGACGAGATAATCTATTTTTAAACAACAGCCTAAGATATAAATATACGTAAGTCACTTTCTTACACTTAGCAACATGGGGTTTATTATTTGGACCCCTAGACAAATGACTACTACTGACATGAATGATAAATATTATTCGAAGAGTCGAAGGCATTATTATTTGTTATAATAAGCAATCATTCTAAATCATTATATAATGGTACTTTGTTTAGCAAATCGAACAATCACATCAACTATTATTATTGTAATCCGCTCCAAGTAAATTCAAGTTAGTATTCCCACTGAGACCCGAAGCTCTATGCCGTGTAAGATCTTGAGTGGACACTCTTGAGACATCTTGGATAGAGATGAAACGGCCATCTAGTGTCACGTAGTTCTCAACAGTTGTCTAAGTGGCGTCGGTTCATAGGTTGTGGAAATATTAGCCTGTTGAACAAAATAATTTGAAATTTGAGCTCTGCAGTTTAGTTCACGATTTTTTTATTTATAGATTAATAAAGTTGAAAACAAAATCATTTTTATGGGTAATTATTATTTTTATCTTGTTAGGATGATGTTTAGCTCCTGAAATGTAAATATGAGTCACTTGGTATCATCATCCTAGTAATATTATGGGACGTAGTGTATGATTATGTGTGATTATTTGTGCTCCACACGACTTCGTTCCATATAGCTACTCTGATAAGCAATTCCGGCCAATTTATGACTCTAATGTTGTACGGTATTATTGACTTATTTCTTTTTTGATAACATTATATTTTGATAATCATTTCTTAATTATAATTATCTTTTTTTAATATAGCTGTCAAACATGCGGTAAAGAATTTATCCAACCAAGTAACTACAGTCGACACTTAAGAATACATACAAAAGAAAAACCTTATTCATGTAATTTATGCTCTGCAAAATTTCTTTATTCAACTTCTTTAAAACGACATCAACAACGTCATCATGGTTTAGAATTATTAAGATGTCAATTATGTCAGAAAACATTTTTAAATGAATCATGTCTTATTCGACATCGTACTGGTTGTGAATTACGCGCTTGTGTTAAAACGGCAGATGAAGAATTATACACTCATTTATTATAAAACTAATAATATCAAAAAAATCCGTTTACATTTAACACAATGCTTCTCTTTTTACAACTAGAAAATACTACTACTAATAATAATAATAGTAATAATGTGTCAACTTACATTATGAATGAGTAGATTGTAAATCTTGTTTTGTTTCACTTTTCTTTTTATTCGCTAAAATAAATGTTCCCTTATTTTTTTACACATTCAGAAGAAGATTATCACTATGGTAACTATGGACACTATTTTTATTTGAACTATTTCACCACACTATTTTTTTTAAAGAAAAAATCTTTGATGATAAACATTTTATGTCATTTTTTTTCTTTTTCTTCTTTTATATAAACCACTTTTTATTGGTTTATTTTTGCAGTTTGTTTTTCAGTTTTTTAATATCAGATAATGTGCTTTATCATACATACCTTAACGTTTATTTTGTCAGATAATATTCGTAACAATGAGAATTATAATAATAAATTTTATATATTTTTTTTCATAAATAACGATCAACTTCTTGAAGCTACATATCGATATTGAATTTCTCAAACATTTATCACTGGTGATATTATAACACTGACTATCAAGTGAATGGATATAAGCTTATTTATCCAATTGTCGTAAACGAGAACTCAGATGGGGATGATTAATTTATTATTTAATACAAAATTAAAGAATATCGTGGAAAAATATACGAATCATACATTGAATACTTTGTTTGCGAAATTCCATCATTTGACCTTCATATTCTGTATGGTTCTTCCAAGTTGTAATTCCTTACTATATCCGTTTCTGTTTTCTTTAAGTTGACCTTCATAGCCGTTTTCTGCTATGCATTCCTCTTCTGACTGGTGTTACATGCTATTTATGTCGACAGACATGAGTTCTTCTGAACGACATATATCTAAATTTATCTCTGACTACCAGCATATGAGTCTAGCCGAGGATTTCATTTTCTAAATACCTAAATGTCCATCAGAAAGATTTTCAAGGGCAGATTTACATAATGAAGGAGGAATAACAAGACGACCATTTAAACACAAAATACCATCAGGAATAGTGGATAACTTGTCCCGTTTTGAAAAATAGACAGGAAATATACGTTTCGGATTATCATTCCAATCTTTTCGTTTGACACTGAGTATACATCAACAGTACCGACGAGTTTCTCTACAGAGATCTGAATGTCTCACTGATAAAAGGTTGCACTAACAAACAGTCGTCAGTATCAACAGGTTTATTGTGGAAAGATTTTCGAGATATGTAGTCGACATGTTGAATTTGACACTTCTGTGCTGAATCGTGCAGTCATAGGCATTCAAAGCAATACTCCATTGTTGAACAATAGCAGATGAGGAAAGTGCTAAGGATTTTTCAGGATTATAAATGAACTTTAAATCTTCGTGATCTGAAACAATAGTGAATTTGTCACCAAATAAATAGTTCTGAAGTCCTTTGACAGCCGAAAACACAGACTTCGTAAGCATGACACTTGTTCCTCACCCCATTTGAATGAATTAAATGTCAAAATATAAAATAGACAGTTGGCACAACAAGGTAAATTGGGAATAAAACGGAAATAGTACTGAAGAGCATCCACTAGTAAACGTAAATGTGTAAGAGTTTTCAGAGTTAGTTTATTTGTTAGTGGAGCCAATCACTTCACATCTGGTTTAAAACCGTTAACGTCCACAGGCATCCAGGACATTCGAAAATAGATACACGAAATGAACACCTATTTGGATTCACCGTTATATTCTTTTCAATTAAACGATGCAATAAAGCAATAAGTCTCTGATCATGAGCTACTTTATCAGGACCATGAGTAATAAGGTCATTTTGATAAACTTCAACACCTTTAAGTTCACTGACTTCATAATTCATCACTTCCAGAAATATGGGTGGCGAACAGTTTAGACCATAAAGAAGGAAGTCGTATTTGAATACACCAAAGGCAGTGTTAAATGTTGTCCAAATAGATGAAGGATGATCTAAAGGAATTTGAAGATAAGCACCTTTTAAGTCAACTTTTCAGAACACTTTAGAAACATGAGGCCGATTTAAGATATCTTCAGCTTTCACCTTAGTGCACGTTTGCTTCAACAAACGGTAGTTCAGTGTTAACCTATAGTCACCAAATATTCTAGGGGTATTGTCATCGTACTCGAATAGCATCACAACAGGAGCAACTTATAGCAGCTGACGTGCAATTGAGTTTGTTCTCATTTAACTTGGTTAATCCCTTTTGTTAACTTATTTAGCCGACAAAGTCATCTGTACTATAACAACTTACTGTACATTTATTGTTGTTGTGCCTGTATGAAATATGTATGCTTGAACATTGCTTACGGTCTACGCATCTATCCATCCTGCTAGCTTTATTACTAGCTGCTTAACTGATTCGATGATTCATCCACTTCCCTATATTTATACATGTACATTTACACTCTACACACTCTACACTCTCGGTTCGCTGACTCATTCATTTGCCTCTCTGTTTTGTGGTCTAAATTATCTGCTCATAAAACTGTAGTCGCTACTTCTCTTTGAATTCTGATTTCAAACACCGTTGAAGATTATATGGTAACGGTTACGAGGGTGATTGGTCAATCTCATGCTAAGAACTGAATCGGTTCAATTGCATGTTTAGCACACGAATTGTCCAATGTCTTATTTACTGTCTCTCAAGGTCCATAAGGGATTATTCGTCTTTCAAGAAAAATTGGATCACCCTGTACTTCAAATTTTATGAGCTGAATTTTCATACCTTCACTGCACTTATCACATTCGGCTATCAAATCTTTAGGCAAAGCATCAGACGTTTCCCTAGAAACTAATAAAGAAAACTCCATTTTAAGCCCTTTCAAACTTATTGCACCCAGCATTCACAGACTTTTTCACTAACTAAAACCACACAAGGCATCTATGAAGAGCAATCGTCTCTTATTAGCAACCCAGAGCATCTCATTAACAGATTTTGTCCAGTAATGCTCAATAATGAGACTTCAGTGGGTCGTACTGCAACATTAAAATCTAAAGATCTAAGGTTCTAAAATGAAATAATGGACTCTAGACCTCTTGTTTCAAAAACAAAGTCATGGATTAAACCAAGGGAGGTATATAATCACTTTCAAATATGGACATTACCTTTCGCATTAATGGAAAAAGATACACGGTTATTAGAAAAACCAAGCCTAAAAAATCCGAACTACAGGGATTATCATCACTAGTGAAAAACAAACAGTAACTCTACAAATCCACTTAATGTACCTCATTTTACAACGGTTAAAGCATTTCAGATTAGGATTCAGATTTGTGTAGTAAGGATAGAAAGCCTACGGCCTATGTTGTTTCTCTTCTGTTATGCTTCTGTGAGTGTCTAGTCTTCTGTTGAATCAATCAAGTGAATGTGAGAATGCCACTACCTCTTATAACATGTCGCAAAAATCAAGGACAACTTGTATGCCACGTGTATTTTGTTTGTTCTGGGCATTTCTACTCGCCTACTATGTTCTCTATTTATCCCAATCTGGTAGGAAGAAAAAGAGAGAATATATAAGGCTCAAAATCGCTTCTTAGTACCCTACACATCAAAGCCAGGTCACCTCTTAATCTGCGATAAAACAGAGTAAAGAGGTTTAGCTTTTCAAGTCGCTCTTTGCATAGTAAACCCCGTAGTTCTGGGGTTGCACAGGTATATTTCCAATGTACTTTTTCCAGAACATCCGAGTTTGCTCTTAAATAAAAGATTGTAGCCTGAATGCATTTTTCAAGTTTAGTTCTCACTAAGGTTGTGCATACTGTAGTTAAAACCATGGTAACTAACTTGGTGAATATTCGGTTTAAAGCACATAGGGTTCTAAACCACTTCGCTACAACCTCCCGGCAGTGGGACATGGCCTTAGAATCATGACCCACCGTTACCCAAAGACACATGTGGAACCGAACCACAAGTGCAAGCACTTCCTCTATTCTGCACCTATTTACCTTTGTATCCCCAAAGTGCATGTTGACAAACTTTGCCGCATTGATAGGCATCAGAAACTCTTTAGACCAGCTAATCACAACATTCGAAACCGCCTGAAGTACGCATGCATCCGCATATTATATTATTTCTCGCCAGGCTTTTACATCAGGGTGTAATCCTTAAGACATTTTAGGAAGAGTTCGGCAATGCTAAGATTTTCCACTTTCGAAAACAGTCTATTTGTTGGCATCTTATCAAATGATTTGCTGAAGTCCATGTTAACAACATTCACTGCTTATCCATTTTCCAGAGCCTCTATCTATTCCTCTCTTGTTATAAGGAGATTTGTCGCACTAGATAAACCTTTTCTTCAACCGCATATTTTGCTGTCGAAAACGTTATTGGTTCCCACCCATGTCATTATAGTCTTTTTGACTATTCTTCTTAGTATCTTAACTACGACACTCCTAAGGCTGACATCTCTGTGGTTCGAAGGAAGTTGTCTTGGTTCCGTTTTATGTGATCGAGTGACGACTAAATTTTTTTAGTCCGTAGATAACACACCTTAACAAAGTGACAAAGTGAACATAGTCAATGGAGCAGCAATATATTGTGCAATTTATTACGAGACTTCAGAATGTAGTTCATTCGGTTTTGTTAACATTTCCTTTTCTAAAGTGCCAATAGCCTTAAGTACGTCGACTCTGTAGAAGTCCACAGTGAGCAGACGGTTTGTTGACTTTGTTTTTAGGTCTACCTCTACGTCTAAAAGAGGCTCCTGAGTGAAAACTGTTCTGAAATAGTTTACTATTGCCTATGCTTTTTCCTGATCATCCTCTTTTATTTAAAATACACTCTTTTCATCAATTGGGTTGGGAATTCAATGCTGCGTACTTGTTCTGTAATTCAGGTACGAGAACATTCCTTTAGGATGCATGACTACAGATTGAAATAAACACATTTCATATATTCTCTAGGCTTCCCAGATTTTAACTGTAGGAATAGTATTATTAAAGATAGGAAAATTGTGGTTTCTAACAATTTGCAGTCAAATGGTGTTGTTGATGACTACTTCTAAGATCGCCCAGTTTATGTACGATGCATTAAAGTCACCTACTATAAGGATTTCACGTCTATTACACAGGGACTTTTGTTTACTTAGGTTAAAATCATCAACTAGACATTCTGGACTTGGGTTTACTACATCTAATTCAATATCTCACCGTTTAAATTTCGGACTACAACTCACCAATTCACATGTGATTTAATTATGTTCCACTGTCGCGACAGTTCATGTGGTGAATGTACTTTTCGTGTACAGGATTACAACACCTCCCCTACCGTTTAATCTATCAATCCCAAAGGGTAGAAATCCAACCGACTGAATTTCAGTCATAAACTTTTGGCGTTAACCATGTTTCTGAAACGGCAATGACATCAAGGTTTTCTATGTCCGTCATTGGCTTGAGCTCCGCCATTTTATCTTGTAGGATGCGAGCATTTATATAGCACACCTTCAATTCTGTGAAAAACTGTCCCTTAACACCCAGAATGGTTTGCTACAAACATTTACAATGTGAATACACTAAGTACAAGATTTTTTCAGAGACATATATTCCAATTCCGGTCAGTTTGCACGAGTTTCCCAGTACTACGTCTCTTTCTTCAGCGGAAGCATATGTAACATTTTGTTGACATGTTTTCAGTATACTTTCTGAATTCACTTTTTGTCCCATCCTATAGAGTTAACAGACGCTAACTCTTGTAACAGCTCCTGAGAGTAGCTTGCTTATTGAAGACTTTATGTGGCTGGAGTCGTATTCAAATCAAGAATTTGGCTCCTGTTCGGAAAATTCTCATAACGTATGATAAACAACTGATCTGTCAGCGAGGTCCGTCTTAACACTCTGCGGAGTTTTACTTACGATATAGTGTCGGCCGCAGAGGTATCACTCTTCACTTGCTTCTCTTTTTCTTAACGTAACTGTCGGCAAATCATTCACTTTATTATGTCTCTTGATTACATCATCTTCACCACTAATGCTTTTCTCACCCATAGTCTGTTTAGCGTTGATATATGAATCCGGAATTAAATCTATGAATTCATTAAAAACAATTTTTGATAACCATTCATATGTACTAGTAGTAATACTAGTGTGGCAGTAAGTAAATCTCCAAAATAAATAGCTCTGTAAGTTTTCGACATCGGATGTTGACCACATTAGTCTTAATGGACTCATCTAGCTCAAGGAACTCGGTTATGCATCCGCACCAAATCACTAGTTGGAACGTCGTGCTCAACAACTCCCGCAGTTGCTATCCAGATCAAATTAGTCGATCCTCGATATATTGATAGCCTATCAAATATATCTTCCAACCTCCTCGCTTCTGTCTTTTGATTTCACTTGGTGAATACAAATCATATTAGGTGTTACTGGTTAAAGCGTTGTCAAATTCCAAATACCTGTGGCATCTTCACTAGGTTCTGTCACGGTTAAGTAATAATGAGGTTGAGAAAATCTCTCCGTAACTAAATAAACAGTATCAAACACAACGTACTAACTGGAACACTGGTTGAAGTTACTCTTTTCCGCGGCTATACTTTTGTTCATTCAGTTAGTCTACTAATGTAGATGCAATCGGAAATAAACTCATACGAATGATGACACTGCTCCACCTTGCAGGCATGGACATTCTTCAGCATTGTCTTATGTCTTTTATTCATATCAAATATATTATTCTATCTTTAGCCTAAGTGTGTTCTCCATCATATAATGGTGGTTGTTACGTTAAGATTATTCATTATGGATAATGATGTGACTTCCACGAATGATCTTATGGATTAGGCAGTTGAATCATGGCAAATTTACCATTTTAGCATTAGGTCCATTATAAGAGCAGTACTAATAACGAAGTAGACCATAATTCTATAGTCTTTCGATGACTTGAAATTTGCTGTATATTGCTGTAATATGTTTATTTCTAGCCGAGATAATGCATACACCGCCTGGTTGACCTTACCTTGAACATGTCGGATATTCACGGTGGTTCCAGCCTGTAGGTATTGGTGATCCACTGCTACTAGAAACGTTAGCTCGTTAAGCGAAAGCTTCTTCTATTCCATCCAAAACCATTTGAACCATTTGGACCTCAAGGTGTCGGATCACTCAAGGGAAATATTTATCAATTTAGCTTTGAGATTGTTGTCGTATGTCCAGATAGAGTAGACCGGGTATATTTTTTACCAGCAATCCATCAGTATATTAGAGATGATGCTCACATATCATAAGGCATTCGAGTAAACAACAATGAGATTAGACACATTCTGTTAGGGTAGGCATTTCACGTGTCAATCAACTGACTATAGTGACGCGCCACGATAGATGGGATAGATTGAAGGAAGGTAATTGTGCAACAATCCGTTTCGTTTGTTAATGTATACTAAAGCTCAAGTCTGTAGGTACTTCAAGAAATGAAAAATGTGTGTCCTGTATTACTTCTAAGTGTCGCTTACTACATATGAACTACATTCTAAGAGGCTTGTGTTTCATGGATTTCTTACGAATTTATCAATAAATAATTTCGTTATCAGTGGAATATCAAGCAAACGCTTACACCACGATTTCATTCATAACTCTCAGATTGACAATGCTGAGCTGCATTCCCTGTCAATTTTTTTAACTAAACGGTAAAACAAGTAAATTATAAGCGGTGGAAGTGGTTGTTAGATTAAAGTGAACGTCCAGCCTGTTTTTTTAGAAAACTTCCGGAAAATGCTGTTAGAGTAGCCTTTTGTAATTAGTTCCACATGACTACGATTCTGGCTACGAAACAGTTTGCAAGATATGTCAGGGTTCACTACTGTTACATTTTGAATAAACAAATAGTATTGGATTATGTTAAATGTATGGAATAATAAAATGAACAAGTTACATGTCTTTGAGCAAAGACGAATTAACACAACTGTCATTTGCTAATATGTTCACGAATATTGGTCAAAGATAAGGCCGTCACTTACAATTTGTGCAAAGCATAGTACGTGCTTAATACCGTATTATACATCTTCTATCCTTCGATTGCTATCTATGTATTCTGATTTATTTGCGTCTTGTTTTACGAGAAGATATACAAGCAGAGTTAGTGTATGGTAGACTACATTTTCCAGTTGTTAAAAGATTTTTAATGTTTGTTCACAGCTAGCTGCATTTAAATGACGTAGAACACGCCTCCTCCAGAACCGTATACTGCTCTTTTCCAGGGAAGTAAAAACACAGGCACTTGTTAATCTAGCCATCGATGTTATCGCTGAGGACATTGTTCTATGGCAGTGGTCTTGAAATATGGTCAAAGTCAGACGCATAGTCTACAAATACACATCGATCATACCTATCACCTCCAACCAAAATAAACACGATTTTATGATATGTGACTACAGCAGCATCCGATGTACTTTTCCTATGTTTGTAAGCTAACTGTTGTCCAATGTCACTACTATCTTACGTGTAATTTATTAATCAAATGAATTAGTGATGTATCAGGACGATTAAGAATATAATAGATATGATGCACCACTATCATATCCTACTAATTTCGCACGTGATGTGCAAGTTTTAAGTTCTCAAATCCAACTTCAAGGAGCTTGTTACACTTTAAAGTACACATAATTTCAAACTGATCGTTTTCCAATTTTGATCACACTAATGGAAACGAAAACATTGAGTAACTTTACTCATTTAACTGACGTGCTTCATTTTTTCCTTCAAGTACTATGACTATTTTGATCAAACTGAATTATATGACAGTCATGTATACTAAACTAAAGAGGTGTCGTCATTATTGCTTCATTTGAACAGACATGCAACTTAAAGTAGATGGTTATAGATGACTAAGTCTTTAAACCACAAAAACAAACTATAAGCCAGTAAGACTTATCTAACACAAACCGATGTCGACAGTCTCTTAGGAATCGTAACAGTTTACAGAACAACAAAATTTTCTTCAGTAACAATAATCGTTTACGGTATACTTCAAAATAATTACAACTTTTACTGAGCTTTTTATGACTTAGGATATCATTCCAGCATGTAATGTATATCCGGCGTAATACAGTTCTATATGGTGAGTAAAAATTACAGCCAAGACTGAAATTACAATATAGTCTACTTTTTTAATAAAAATCCCATTACGTTATTAGACAAACTCATTGACTACATGGCCGTTATTCTGACCCAGGATACATTAAGTTAGTGTGACAACGATGAGTATATTTCCACCCTAATAATCGATTGATCTTAGAGAAGAATTCTCAACTGGAATCTGAAGTTATGTTTCGCGGCATATTTCTGTAGTTTAAGTATGGAAGTTCGAAAATTCTAATTATCATGTTCGACTATTTTATAGAACATTGGTCCCTCAGTGTATCCGAAACTGGCACAGTTAACATAAATAAGTAATAAACCCTTGGGAGTCTAATATGATAACCAAACT
Organism: Schistosoma margrebowiei; assembly: GCA_944470205.2. NCBI lineage: Eukaryota > Metazoa > Platyhelminthes > Trematoda > Strigeidida > Schistosomatidae > Schistosoma > Schistosoma margrebowiei. Next base: position 39,030,835 of record OX104028.1, on the reverse strand, counting down.
GATTATTTCAAAAAACCCAGATCTTAGGTGAGTCATAAGTATCTTCATCGATAAATGTCAGTTTTATCACTTTGAATATCGTTTCTGGCCACATTTCAAAATTCAGATCCTTTCATGAAGCTTTCAAAAGCTTTCTACTTCAATTAGTTTCCGTTCATTTTAATACTGACTCCCTGAGTATGGTTGCAAGATAACTAGAGGAAGTTAAACTAAGCAAGTTGACTAGTATTCACTAGGATTTTCCATTTTTTACTTCGACAATCTCATATGGACCGGCGTCCAAGTCAAAGATTTCTCCGTCAGAAAACCTTAAGGAATCGTATTCTGAAGATCAAAGTGGAGTAAAATAAAAACTTCTTTTACACAGGAACTATCAACCAACACAAACACATCACCTCTGTTCGTATTGTTTTCATTAACTTGATCATCCTCCCAGATACCTATGTTCTTGTTTTACGCACATATTCTTATTATTTACTTCTTTCCACTCTGGTTCCTTCTTTTACTTACCGTACCACGGCTTTTGTTACTGGAAACCAAATTAATGATCGTCAATTTGGAAGATGGTAGTTTCGCCAAGTTATTCAACTTAGGATAATCTCAAACTGGACCAGTCTCCAACAACTCGAATTCCTCAGGGTTATCGGAATCTTATGTCTAAGCTAAGCTTATTGTAGATTAATGAAGACCTGTAACTGTTTCATTATGGCAGGATGCCAGTAGAAATAAATCACTTTGTTCAAATGATCGCATCACGAAATTATCAAATTCTAAGATTCCTATATTAGTACACCTAATATTCACGAGTAGTCAAGTACTGGGATCCGATGTCGGCTGAGATTATGGACGAAACATTTCAGGAGTCCTTCAAGAGCTTATGGACAAATTTGCCTCTAATCCTAAAAGCTCATTCCGTTATGCAGCCTCTGTTCGTCAAGCCAAAACTGGAGTTTCCCAACTGCTAGGTCTTAACGGCCCGATCAACAACGATGGCGACGCCGCCAACCTTCTGGCTGAACTTTACTCCCAGACATTTCAACCGACCGACTCTACTGATGACGGTTTCGTTTGCAATTCCACATGACTTTCCGAAGTGAACCTAAGTGCTGGCTCGGTGTTCCGGAAACTGCAGCACTTAAGATTAGACACTTCTCCTGGCCCGGACATGGTCCGTTCCGCTATACTCAGGGAAGCAGCCTCAATCTTGGCAATACCGCTTAGCATGATGTTCCCACACTCGCTAAGTCGAGGAAAACTACCGGGAAATTGAAAGCTGTCTCACATCACACCAATTTTCAAAGGAGGTCGACGCAGCGAACCTTCAAGTTACCGACCGGTATCTCTTCTCTCCATACCCTCAAAAATCATGGAGTCCCTGATATGTGATGGCATGAACGACTATTTACTGTCCTTAAATTTCTTCTCACCCCAACAGCATGGTTTCAGGAAGCGTTACTCTTGTATTACCAACCTGCTGACTGCGGTGGACAGATGGACAAGCATCCTCGATCACAAGAGGAAGGTTGATATTATCTACCTAGATTTCTCAAAAGGTTTTTATAAGGTTAACCATACATGTCTTTTCAATAAGCTCAAACGATTAGGAATCCGATCACCTTTAATGGATTGGCTCACTTCATACCTGAAAAATTTACATTTTAAGGCCAGGGTTAATTTCACTTTCTCTCAGGCTATGGAATGTCCTAGTGGGGTCCCCCAGGGCTCAGTACTAAAACCTCTTCTCTTCTTGATCTACATAAATGATCTTCCTCAACAGGTAACGTCAGACTTTTTGCCTTCTGCCGACGACGTGAAGCTTTGGAGAGAGATACGCAACCAAGACGATATACAGACACTTCAGGAGGATCTGACTTAACTTTAAAGTTGGGCAGACGATAACGGACATAACCTTAACACTTCAAAGTTTAAAGTAGTTCATTTGCGACATATCGCAGACTACAGTTATAACTTAGGTAACTCCCCTCTAGTAGTATCTCAAGTCGAAAAAGATTTAGGAGTCTTGGTGCCGTACGATTTAAAGTCTTATGCTAACTGTGACAAAAATGCCTTCCGAGCAAACCTTGCACTGGTAACATTGAAGCGCATTTTTGGCCAGTTTGACGGAAGAACTTTCCATATAATCTTCAATAGTTTTATCCGTCCACATTTAGAGTACGGAAACACAGTATTTCCCTCCTCACTCCAAAAGGATAAGGACACCCCGGAGCGTGTCCAACGGCGAGCCACGAAATCAGTTCAACGACTCAAATTTAAACCTTATGAAGAGCGCCTCCATTCACTTGGCCTTTACCCATTAGAGTATAGACGTCTTAGAGGTGCCCTTCTGATGGCTTATAGTATCCGTAACACTTCTGGACATCCTCTCAAACACCTACTCAAGCTTAGTTCCAACACTAACCTGAGGGGTAACACCCAAAAACTGGAGACACAACATAGCAGAACGGACTGTAGACACAACTTCTACTCCTTAAGAGTTGTCAAATGCTGGAATTCGCTGCCGGCCGAGCTAGTCCAAGCGACTTCCCAGTAGTCCTTTAAGAGGCAACTTGAACTATTCTTAAGGACTAAGGATAGTATCGAACTATGATTTATCAATTTATTTTCCTGTTTTATTGTTAGCATACCTAGGTTCCTGCCTGGAGGATTTGGTGATCCCCTGCTACTAGACACGGAAGCCTGTTAAGCGAAAGCTTTTTCTATTCCTTCCATTACCATTTGAACCATTTGAAGAGACTTCGTATACTTTGAGAGATTTGTGTCGTTGGTGAGGAGCGGGGAAAAGAGAAAACTTAAAACAATCCCAAGCAATTGTGACGTCATTTCATGGTTATTTGCTAACGTTCACGTCTCGCTTGTCAAACATATCCAAGTCCCCAATTGAAGGCGTTAGTGATCCACTGTTACTAGACCCAGAACCCTGTTAAGCAAAAGCTTATATTGTGTGAATACTTATTTACACAAAGGATACTCCTCTCATCTCCTGAAAAATCGATGAACGAACAAAATATTTCCATAAAAAGCGACCCCCTTAATGAAGCTTAAGATCGAAAGTCATAAACAGTTTGTCGTTATGCTCAATAAATTTCGAAAGTTTAAACTCTTGGTGACCTTCTGGGGTTGACTACAATTTTGTTTTTGACGGTCACGACCTAGGGAATCACGTTATGCAGACTGACCGTACTTTTTTGGATCTGTTTTGGGGATTATCAGCTAGAGATGAAAACCAAAGAATAGAAGCGTCTAACAAGCTGGTAGATTTGTTAAGTAGTAAAACGGGTGAAGTAGGTTAATCCAAACAAATTAAATAGACTAGGTGAAAACCACTTACTTCACGTATACAAGGCAAAGGCTTGTTAAAGGCCTAAAGTCGTTTGATGAGTATACGAGGTCTAGCTATGAGCACTGTCTTATACGTTACCTCAAAGATTTTCCAACAGAAACCTCAACTAAAGAACTAGAGGAATCCATGAGTGTTCAAGTTTTCGCCTCAGAGCCGTCCACGCAAAATGTAGATAGCAAATATTTCGTTAATATGAAATCCAGGAACGTTCGTCTGTGAAATCAGCGTACTTATCATGCACAAGAGTGCTTTGTGCATCTGGAAGAATAAAGGAGGTACGTTGTGTTTGTCGCCACTAAGTACAGATTGATGAAGAGTTCGCTAAAGTATTGCTTCAATCTATTATCCTGTTGACGAAATCCATTCATCATAGAGCTGCTGCATATTTAGCAATATCGGAAATGAGTCTTCAAGTAATGTTTGGGTTGTTAATGCACATTTATTAGGCACCTAAACATTTAATCGCAAAATTGAGTTGTTTTTTAAAAGAAACATGGCAAAACCTCATGTCTTCAAACTCGGATATCACCGGAGAACTCTTGCTTGTCATTCTGTCATTTCAGCATCGGTTTCAGGTACTGAATCCATAAATATGACTGTACTTTCAGAAACGTCTTCAAAAGCTAGATATTCCAGCGTTCAAATTATCTGAGAAACAGTATCGTAGGAAGCTCTTATTCGGAATTCTTGTAAGAACCTTTCGTGTTAATTTTATTTAGCAAGCATTCTCACGACACCATTGTGATGCGGTTAATCGATGAAGTCTTAAAGCGCGATATCCTGAGCACTGTTTGGAATTCTGTCAAAGGTGAGCATTTTAACGTAATGGTTTTCTATATATGTGGATAAGCTGACTAAGGTGACATCCAAAAATCTTTCAGCGATGTTTTACTACAGATTATTATGAAGATCTATTGTTGATGAAACAGGTTTTCTTGTTAACATAGTGTTCATAAAAACTTTGTATAAACTGGTTAGTTAGTCTCTACTTAAATATACAGCTGTTAAGTCTGCGGTGAGTCAGATTAGATTTGGCTAAATCTACCGGTCAATTACCCTTATTTCTGTGTTCCACTGCCATAAAATCTAGCTTGTTTGATGTAGTGGATTGTCCAAGTTGTCGTTTAAACCTCCAGAATAACCATGGTTCACTTCAATTTTACATTCACCGTATCAACTGAGTTTCTGAACTGTGTTGTAGTCTTTTACTTTTTGAATATCAGTGATCCATCTCAACTATCAGTATATACTCAGGTCTTTCGTAATTCTCTTAACAAACCAACCTGATAATGACTTCGTGACTTCTAACTTGACTATAGTTGGGCGTATTTCTTATTATTGAATCTACGCTTGCATATGTAAACCAGCAGTAATTTCCCGTTGCATTATCAAGCATCAGAGGATCCAACTGTAAATCGTCACCAAGATAAGTCAATTATCATTCAACTCACCACTTAAAACTTGTGTTCGAATCTCTAAAACGTGGCATGAACATGTTATTTGTATACCACATTCTTGGTTTTTGAAATACACTATCCAGGTTGACACTAACTCCGGGTCTTGGAAGTTTCAACATGCTATTGAAAGCCTCATTTCACTAGGTCAGAGTTGTTACTTTGTGAACGCCATACGTTGGCTTAAGTCTAAGAAAAACATTCATCGCTATCACGATGAAAACTAAAAAGGAATTAATGGTAGTCAAAATAGTCTTATGCTACTAAGTGCGTTGGTCGTCTGTTTCTCCTGGTCACATATATGAACAACAGGACAAAGGCAGATAAAAGGGCGTCATAGTTACTACAGTCATTTGTCGTTCATATTACGGAGGTTTGTCACCTTGGAAAAAACAGTGTTTGTTTGCTAACTTGGACTTGAATTAGTATTTTCTAAATTCTTGATAGTCTATTACAAAACTATAGGGGCTACACGAGACAAACTGTCCATGAATGTCTCCGGTATCGAACAATTTTTTAGATGTTTTAAAAAATAAGATCTTGGTTAAACGGTCGTGATGGCAGTCATCGTCATTAGTTATTTATTATGAAGTATTTGTTAGTTCCAATCAGCACTTGAACAACTGCCTCATTTTGTTTGGATTGGAAAGTTTCGACTATCGTCTTTACAGTGCTGTGATTTGTTCGATTAATTTGTAGTACTTTAAAAGCTGACAGAAGCGGTCTTCTAGCGATTGATATTGTGTTGTCATTGAATTGATTATCTAACCCTTAATTGTTCCTTTTTATTATAGCTACCTTATGTTCTAAAGCCAATAAAGCCAAAAATACTTTCCGATTTCTGCAAATTGCCGTTCACATTATTTGTAATGATACGGAAAAGTTTGATTTCGTCTTATCTAGTGAAGTCTTTGAGGGTTTCAGCAAGCAGTTATCAGATTGCAAGTACAGTTATTTCCCTCAAGTCTCCCATTTACTAGGAGTGATGATGGACAAGATTATTGGTTCCACAAATGTTGACGAAACTCTCCAGAAATCTGCGGTTTCTATGTCTCCGGACCGGCTGTTGAAATCGATTGCTTTAAATTACCCACTATTTGACTTTTTTTGCGACTCTAGCTCCCCTAAGCCATGTCAGGTTAGCAAGTTTTGCATCATCTACATATTTATATAGTAACATTTATATTAACCTTATGGTTATTGATCAGATAGAGCTTTTTAGTTGCTATAAACAACTTCAAGAAGGCACTTAAAGTTTCTCTATATTTCTAAGTTATGAATCTTTCAAAGAGATAACTAAGTGAATGGCTTCTATTTAATATCAACATGTATGTACCGTCGCATTTTGTGCATGCACAAATTGCTGTCACTATAATCCGTTCATAAGGTGTGGCTACCACATTAAATTGTAAGCACTTTACCTCAAGGACTTTCGGTCATTTTACAACTCATTATGTACATCAAGATTATTGAACTCAAAGTAAAGGTCTCTGACCAACTAGCTGATTTTCAAGCTACAGAAATAGAAAAGTACTAGTGACTAGCTCTCACAAAGCAATGTAAACTGTAGTTGTTATAGTGATTCATAAAATTGAAATGACCAATGATGAGCTGCTTAATATCGTGAAATGTTTGCATGAAACGTGACTAGTAAGTGAACTATCCATCATGTAAGGTGTCTATTTATAGTTTGTCCCTTTGGATACAGTTTAATTTTTGGGTGATTTTATCTACAAATAGAGAGATATAGTGACAGACTTGATTTCGTGTTGATTTCGTGAATTATTAAAGTTATGAATGGAGCGGGGAAGTCGATCTGTGTACTTAACGCAATGAACTAGCAACTTCGACCTTTTGTATTCGCAGGCTACATCGATAAAAAGCGCTCTCAAAGTTTTTCTTTTCATAAATATTTACAAGATCTAGGAGGCAACTTGTCATCTGTAAATAAAACACAGTTTTATCTCATTGTGTGTAAACGATTTGGTTAATTCGTGTATCGTTCATAGATCATAATGCCTTTAACCTTATCCCAAAAGTCTTCTTTCAACGGGTAGTTACTCAGCGATTTGTTTTTTAGCCAACAGACAGTGTGATAGTAGTGTAAAAGGCCATATTAATATTGAACCTAACTAAATTAGAAAAAGTTCTGTAGTCCGTAATTTCGACCAGCACTTATTTAGTGTAGTAAGTGATGTACCAATTCTGATGTGATTTGTTTTGCTTCAAGTATATTCTAGAAGAAAATAGTACAATAGATGGTATACATGATTTTACTATAGATACCATGTATCATTTGTTTCACTGACGCTTAAAACTCATTGTCAAGGTTGTTGGATTACAAAATTGTATACTTTTGCTTGATATAATGATGTCATTTTTTAATTTGCAGATTATTTTTGATTCTGCACCATCGTCACTATCGTTAGATACTCTTCAGGTGTATGTTAAACAGTTAACAAGTGCTTTTATCAATGCTGAGGTTCAATATTCAAACAAAAATGTGCGCAACATACGTGGCTTAAAGAATCCAAATCAAATCCAATCAGTTGACTTAAATCATGATGCTATTCAATGTTTCGTAATTAAGCACTTGCAGATAGTTGTAAACACAATCCTAAAATTCAGATACACGGAAGGAACTGAATTGCTCAGTCAGATTCTGGAGTTCCTACTAACTATTGGTATGACTTATTCATTGAAGGTTGATAACACCGCTTTGAAGACACCGATCTCAACAAATGTTGCTAAGTTTTGCTGGAGTGTTTTATTCGGGATATTAGATTGTATGGTATTGCAAGCAGTTACGATCAACAAACACTCTGGTCAGGAGACTATCAAGAACATTACAAATATGGACATAATTAGACATTGTGTATCCCTACTTAAAAATGCCATCCCACAATGTACTAGGGCTATGTCCACACATTCTTCTAACACAGATATTAGTCTTTGTCTGGATTCGTCGAAACAATGCCTTAAGCTTCTCCAAAAAGTGGATTCTGAGGATCAGTTGGATCAGTACATACTGTTAATGTGCGGAGCTGTTTCTGTTTTTTCTCTCTCCATGCCGATCGAAGGTGAGATACACTGTCTCAGAATTCGGTATTTTAATGTTGAGGTATGTGAATATGCAACAATTAACCACTCAGGAGGAACTTGCAGTTGTTGGAACTGAATTAGGCTGTAGATCATGAAACGTCTGGTGAGGACTGATACGTTTATGCGCCATACGAAGGTATCGCAACTCCGACTTCAGTATAGTGAATGGAACCACCTCTGTCCTCTTCTCCCCCCTCTAACTAGAGGAATAAGGCCAGTGTGGTAACGAATACTCTTTGATGATGACACTGGTATACCAATCATTGAAAATCTATGCATGTTAATCGATTATACATCAGTTAGGTTGGTTAGAATTTTTGAACTGGGTATTTGTCACTAAATACAAATCAAGGTAAAGATGAACTGAAAGTTCATAACCATAGTTCACACTGAATAACTTAATTTGACGGGAGCTCATCTTAATCGATATTGATTTCATTTCTCTTAGTTGTATTTGGGGATTGCACATCCTCAACAATATTGCAAGTGCTATAAATATCCACTGTAGATTGATTTATAAGTAATGTTGTAAGAAAGACTCTCATACTCCATTCATTATAGACAGAAAAAATATTTAATCAGTTCTTAGTTCTACCATTTACAAATATTAGATTAAACATGCTTTAAGTAAGTACTTTTCAAAAATAAATAGTCTTAATACGATTGGTATGATATTGCTTGATATAAACTAAAAATCCTTGATTTCGCGATTAAAATAATGGAGGAGCTGTTTTTAAGGCAACTCCTGGATCGATAATAAATCTAATGCCAACGATGATCTAAATTTTAAAACTAGTCAAGCAAAACATTTTTTACCTGTTTGTTAATAATTGAACAAACCAAACGAGACACATCAGCTCAAAGAAGAAGCAGAAAATTATACTTTATGGACAAGCTGTCCTGCACACTGTGAGATTTGTATGATGGTAAATATTAGTCAATTGCTTATGTCTATGATATGAATGCAATTATTTCTTCTGATGAGCTTGTACAGAAATTGTTGAGACGTCAGTTCAAAAAGACCAATGTATTGAACACATGAATAATTGACACAAAAATTGAGAAATAACAAAAACAATGAATGGTATATGGAAAGGTCAATGCGTGGTAATAATCTGTTTTGTGAGTAAATTAAAAATGAATGGAATTGCAGGAAATAAAAAATAACAAACTAACAGATACCTTTACAATAGGAGAATCGCCTTGATTCATCAAATTTTCCACCTGAGTAAGATTGTCTAAGCGCTGTTGAGTTGATTCAAACTTTAAATGAAAAAAGAATTATATATTGCAAAGTTAGAATGTTGTTGAGTGAAATAATACTGAATTCATGAAAAAACGTAAAGATGTAAATTGCCTGTCCTGAGAATTTGATTTAGGTTGAAAAGATAATCGCAGAGGTGAAGATTTTAACATTTGAATAGTGGTGAGCAGTAGAATCTTAGCTACTGAGTCCTGATAGCCTTGTGAATTAAGGCAATATCGAGGCAATGCGCACAAGATACACATATGCCAATAAGAGACTGATCAATTTCAATTCTCAACACCAATGGGAAGATTCAAACAAACAATACGAATTCTAGGAGTGTTTCTTGAAGACAGGCTCGTATCGTAAAAGGAGCATACTTTCAATGTACTGTAAATGCTTGTATCGCATTGTTAAATTACACTTTGAGGGTTATATTATGTGAACAAATAAACTCAATAAGTTATATATTTATTTCACAGTGAGGTCTACGTAAGCTCTATAAAAACAGGACTTTTGGGAGGTTTTGTTAGCCGTCACTTTCCCGTAGCTGTTACACATAAGAGTTAAGGTATGATGTGATTCTTTGATTTGTTTTCATTTCCTTTTTTGTATGTAGACACGTTTGAAATCCTGAACGATTTGGCTGAATGCAGAAAACGGCGTCTAGATAATAATATATTTGAAGGTCCCCACTGGTCGGAAGTGCTTACTGATGTGATTCTAAGTGCCCTTTCCTTTCCTGTCCACATGTTGCGCTCTGTCACCCGTCTAACATTTAAGAAAATGGTTTTGGAAAAGGCATTTATAAGTACCATTAATTCAGGTGAAGAATATCCTTCTTGCCTAAAACTAATTGGTGATATACTCAAGACACGGTCATCCAAACAAGCTGACCGTGCAAAGCACGATGAAGACGAAGATGACGACTCAGAAACAGAAGATTTAGTTCATTTTTCGTTGTTTAATTCGACAAAGTTAATACAGTCTAAGGAGTTGTCTATGCAAACCGATGATTTTGAAAACGAAACCGTCTCAGTTGAAAATGAAGAAAAAATTGCTAATCAAGAAAGAAACTCACAAGATAGTTAGTTTTATATGATTGATCTTTTGAATTTTGGTCCAAGATATTTCTGTTTATGACCTTTTATTTCCAACATTTCATGGAAGTCTATTTAGCCAAGTTATCCATGACAGTTGAACTCAAACGCACTTGAGTTATCCAGGGATTCGGTTAGTAGTCATTACTATTTTAGGTTTATTTACCTGACTTATCTATGGGCTTATATGGTGCAACTTAGTAAGTTATTGTGATTTCATTAAAAGCATCTTGGATAAATAACCGTACTTATATGATTTACTGTGCATCAGATTGCCTTACTTGTTTTGAAGACTAAGTGCTGCTCTTCAATATTTATCTAAGGTCAGTCTCCAATTTGAAACTAATTATTTCACTAGTACTAATGACGCTTTCAGTTTCCGCTTTACATTGAAGGAAATAACTTGATTGTATAAGGAGTCTTAATTTTCATGAGAAACTATTCGTGGTTATAGGACTTGTTTTTGAATTTATTGGTATGGACTGCGCAACATACTTTAGTACTCTTTTGACTCCTAGAGAAAATCATATAAATAACTTATATCGGAAATGAGCTAGTTTTACGTAACTTGTATGGTAAACCTTTCTAAAAAGACTTAGCCTTAGAATGGTTATTGGTTTTATTCTTTAGTGTTTGCTGATGTCAAATACAAATCTTAAAATTAGCAACACTGAACAACTAAGTGCATTATTATGTTAATCCAAATCGAACACCCCCAGTAGTCATACTGTGTAAATGTGTTAACTAATGCATCACTAGAAATAGATCCGTCCCCGACAGCTTACAGGAAGAACTTAGAGTGAGAAATTATCTTTCAGGGTGGTCTGTGAAACATACACGGATGTTTATTATAGTACCGGTATCCAATACACCACTGATCTGTTTGTGACTATTTACAATCTACATCATGAGAGGGTTACATATATTTTATGATGATGATATTTGACCTTTACAAGCTTACAATGTGATGTGCACTACTTATGCGGACAGACTGTATGTAGCAGGCATTGGAAGTAAATACTTGTCAGCAGAAGAGTGAAGTGAAGATACAATGAAGCAAAGCGGAAGAGCGATTGAAATAATAACAGGATCAGACGAATGATGAAGTATGTTAAGGACAGCTGAAGGAAGATATGTTGTAAATGATGTATTTAATTTATGATTTTCATATTTTGCAGAGCTACTGTTTGATTTTGCATGAAACAGTAAATTGGTTTGCCGTACCTGAATTCACGTTCACTATAACAGTAATAGTTGAATGAAATGTATATCGGTTGATTATTTTTCTCCATAATTCTGTTGAGAACACATAAAAACCAGATGATTATTTTTTGAGGAAATTCGCTATTTAAAATGACTAAGATTCACGTTATACTTCTTACATCTGAACATGAGATGTTGGTTGCAGTAAGAATAATTTAAAATAATTGTGTATCCTAGTTCTAAAAGAACCAACTAAGATTTTTGGTTAAGTTTTCGAAATTAAAAAAAGTCATTTCCTTATTATGTCATAAAGTTGTACTTTTTATAAATGATTGTCATGTTTGCGTAGTTTATATTTATTACTGCTAATAATGTTGTCAATATTTTAGCCTCAGATGATTCAGACTCTGATGCAGTTGAAGAAGAGATTGATATTGATGAAGATGAACTTAATCAAATTAAAAATAGTGTACGTGATGCACTTGGTCCAGCTGCATTAGATAGTGAAAATAACGATAACGATTGCCGGGACTTCACAGATGCTGAGATGTTTGAACGTGATGAAGCTTTGGCAGCTGCATTTCGTATTCATATGCGTAAGCCTCAACGAATAGTTGCTGATCAAGCTCGTTCAGTTGGTGAATTGAAAATGAAGTAATCAGATGATTATTTCTTTCTACTTGCAAATCATCAATTATTTGTTTGATAATTACATTCTTCACATTAAATTCGGCAGTGTTATGTGGGGAAATTTTTACTGAAGTCGCCCAGTTTCCAGCCATTAGATAAAGGGTTTGATTCCCACTCCATCTGCTCTGATGCTGTTGTAAATCAGTCTTTTATCATTTGTAGTGTGGTGTTAAGTGATTATAAAACTAATGGATGAAGTGTTCTAGTCGTTCGGTAATATGTAGTGATGCAATTTGACCAGGTGTTTGATATTTAAGAGACCGAAGTATCGACGTAAGCACTGAATTAAACTGATATTAGAAAACGAGATGTCTGATCAGTAAAATAATTTAACAAAACGCATATGCAAAGTGCTAAGCACAAGAATATACATGGTATTAAGTGAACAAACAATTGTAAATAAAATTTGAAAAATATATTTATTTAAAACAATTGTAAGTTGCAGGAACTATAATTCATTCACTTTCCACTAGAATTAACGCCCAACTAGGTGTATTACTTATTCCATCATATCAAGTACTAACAGCCGGATTATATCACTAGTCCTCACACCAAACATCGTGTTTAAATCTAATTATATAGATCAGCGTGTTAAATGAGTTGCATTGGAAAACCAGTGTCAAACGGATTATGTTTGCTTTAGTTATAACTAGATATTTACTTTTTTCGTAAATTGTTTACTTTTTATGTGTACTTAAAATGACATCGATAACTATATCCTTCTGTGTATTTTAGATGTTTCGATTTGATTGAATGTATTCTACAGTATAGTTCTGAGCCTCAACTTGTTTTGGTAGGTCTTAATGGATAAATTGTTCATTGTTCTAAACTTTTTTATTTTGCTAAATTCTTCATTGTTTTGTTGATTTATTCAAACGTAATGTTTCAGGAAAAACCAATGATCAAATCCTAATCGTTTTGGTAAGGTTGAAGGCGAATATTTCTTTTCTCTGTGTTTATAGATAGACAGACAATGTCAATTTAGTTATGCGTTGGCCCAATCCGCTATACGTGATTAGCATGACGAGATGAAAACAACCAAAAAGATCGAAATAGTGTAGTAAGAAGTAATAAAAAGAAAAACTAAACCTTGAGAATATGGTTTGGAAAAGAAGGGTTGAGAGGCATGGATGAAGGGACACTGCAATTTAAGAACGAGAGGAAGATATAGAGTAGATGGATCTGAGCTATATCACCTAACGTCTTGAACCATTGGTCGCGGTTACTACGCAGACCTTAACCAGGTAGTTTGCATTTGTCAACATGGATCAGAGCAACTGTCAATGGTTTCATGAACTGATGCCACGTTTTGGTTTGGCCACCTCCAGATTTTACATGCATGATATTTTACTTACCCCAAGAAAAAGTTTTGTCCCTTAAACGTGTTTTTTTTCTGGTCACTATAAATGTAACTTCATTGTGCAACAATTTCTTATGATAAAAACGAGAACTTTTTGTTTTTATTTTGCAGCCTGCTCTTGATCTTGTGCTTGATATTGGCAAAGGATCCATTGAATATGAAACAGCCAAATCACGAAATGATTTAAGCTCAAATAGAAAAATCAACCAGAAACAAAAGAGAAAAACAAGTTTTATTGCTAAATATGGTGACATACCTCCACTGTCAAGTATAATACTTGTTGTGAGAAAATGGCGTTTCAGGTCGCAAAAAACTCAGTCCGAATTTATAGAATCTCTCAAGAACCTTGATCAACATGTTTATTTGAAAAAAATTATGCAATCTCTTATAGATGCAGCCAAAACAAGTAAGTATTTTTTCGATGTGTCCCCAGCATTTTAATAATGTGCATATTGTTTTTTGATGCTCAGTTGCATCCAATTCGGTGTCTATTAAATGAAAGACGTAAAGAGCCAATTTTCTAATTATTTATTCTTCTATTTTCTCTTCTTTTTTCAGCGGATAGAACTCAACTGTTTACAGAATTGTTATCCAACATTATAGAATTTATTGTAAGTTCCTACAATCGTCTTTAGGAAATAGCTCATTTTCACGTCAACATTTGACTATGTAATTTACAAATATTTCTTAAAATTTGTTTTTGTATCTCTTCTGTACAGTATCGAAGTATGAAACCGTTGAAAGCAGAATTTCCCGATTTGGAATCACCATTGTCTAATTATTTATTAGAACAACTCCATGAAGTTTTAAGTAATACTAACCATCAATCTACACTATTCCTTAATCTTCTAAGTCACTGCCAAGTGAGTTAATTTTGAAGAAGAGTTTTCATTTCTTGTTGATAATTTCATTTCGTATTATGGAAACTAAGCCAATAAGTGTATTTGTTATCCTTTGATTGTAGACAAATTAAAATAGTCAAGTGAACTAGAATTGGTAAACCTTATATTTACTTACTGTCTGTTTAGATAAACAAGGAATGAACATCCACACTCATGCTTCTATGCACTTTATACAGGTAATATAGAGGGGGAAACCAAAGCAGTTTGTAAGGAAGTATATCTAGAAAAAATAACAGTCCAGTGATATAACTCGTTTATTATTAATCTATGAGAAACATTTATTTGATGAGCACCTGGTACACATTTTATTAGGTTAACCAAAAAGAAATCCTTTCACTTATTTTAGCCGCAAGTGAACGTCTAAACATGAGTCACAGTGTTGGAAATTGATCTTAAACCTTATATTGCAGAATTACGAGCCTTCTTTCTTGGATGCTGAATCCATATTTCCGCTTTAATGTTATGCCTTTTAATATATGAACCTTAAATTCAATCTGCTGGAAAACCACTGGCATCTAGAGTAATGGATATATATATAATGCACATTTCGATATGCACTTGATAAATCATTAGAATTCATTCTGCGGGTTTGGATATTCGATACTTAGCTCTTTTGTGTGAAAGCAACCTTATGCTTCAAGGCAGAACATGTAATTTACTAAATACCAGTTTTATCGTTGCCGATACGTTGTTTGACTGAATGGTTCTACAGAATGCCAGAAAAATGTGGACTCATGACGATGTCTGTCTAATCTCTCTGAGAGCACTTACTGATTGCGATTCACTTTGGATTATGTGATCTTGTTAGACCTAAACTTGTCAAGTATTTTTTGAAAGGTCGAATGTTATTGCTTAGTAGTAATTTCAACACACTAATAAAGTATATTGAGAGTAACTTTGAAACATTTTGTTTATGAAATGAACTCGACGTATAGAAGTACACCAGATCAACATAATGGTGATTTGGTTGTTAAGACATCACCTCATTGAACGAACCGATCGCTACTTTACCGGCCTTAAATCACCATATTAGATGAACATTGAATTGCGCTAAAATAGTCGAATTCATTATTTGTACGACCTTCTTTCCGGATTTGTAAATAATTGAAATAAAGTTTACCATTCATGTCCTATTCTTAATTGCTTAGTCGAACAGGTTTGTTTGGAGTCACGCAAAGAAATTAAAACATTTAGTCCCTTTTGTAAATTTCGATATAGCAATGAGAAGACGGAGTTGATCTGAAATTAGTTATTACACTGAGTTGTAAGTCAACTGCATATTTCATGCTGCCTTTAAGTGAATAAAGTCACTTGGTTAGCATACATACTTCATTTCAACTTGTATTTTTTCAAAACCCGTACATTCCTTAGATCAGTTGCATCAATAAAGAGCCTTAGAATTACCATCAATAGAAATATTTTTTGTACAGCCAGATCAAGTTGCTCTGATCTTCATCAACACAAGTTTGCTTATTTTAAGAATGTTCATTCATACTTTTATGTACTGTACGATTTCACTGAATTATTCTTATTCATTTAATATACAATTTTATTTCGAAATCCATTAGACATTTGCACACAAGGCCTCAAAATTGCTTGTCGAAACTACTGTGAAAGCATGCGAAAAAATAATCGATAGTTTAGATGATATTCGCGAGGTTAAAATTAATGGTTTTGAAAGTTGTAATCTCGTTAATTTGTTCCAAATAGTTACTCATATGTTCAAGTCAAATAAAAATGAGTTAAAAGCTAAGAAAATATCAAGGAAACTCAGTGTCAAACTAGCTGAAGTGTTGCAAACAGCAGAGAAAGCTAGCCAATGTTCAGTGAACAACAACGTCTGGTACAATCGTCTCAAATTATCTTTGGCCTTGTTCGAACTACTTATGTGTATTGTAAAACTTGATGAAAATGCTTCGTCTACGGTAGGCTGATATAGTTTATTATTATTATTATTATTATTATTATTATTATTATTATTATTATTATTATTACTATTATTATTATTATTATTATTATTGTCATTAAGGATTTTTTTTAAGTACATTCTATTCATGCACCTGCTCTTATAACTAGATACCTAGTGCTGTGCTACCTATTCTCACATCCATTAATATACATACAGTGACGTTATATGTTCCTGTTTTTCGTTTGTACTAAAGGTAAATTCCTTCTTACTCTATACATCTAACTTGATAATATTACTATCCCTCACACTGAAAGTATGACTCGAAATCTAGTGCAAAAAGCGTACTTGGTAGTTGAGTTACACAGTTATTACTATTCAATTAAACACCTGTTTTCAAGGTCTATTCCTAGTTCATTTTCTTTGATGATGATCGTAACTTCAAAATGACACTAGCAACAAAAGTTCAGTGGTGGTTGTAGATTGGACAATTTCGTCCTCGAATTTCCAAACATCATTCTACTTGGTTGAACAAAGTGCAATTAAAGTTGATCCAGATCTATGCCTGGTTGATAGAGGATGTCAAATAAACATAAATATAACCATCAATATATGATTATGGAGATTGTTGAGTTTTTATTGAGATCACGAACCGATCAACGTTAGACCACAATTGAGAACCTGAAAGCACTGAACGGCCGTTTCATCCTAGTACGGGACTACTCAACAACGCGCATCCACTACTCTTTAGGCCCAGAACCTCTTGACACGCTGAAGTTAATGCTTCTTTAATACCACCCCAGTTGTCCTTCATAGTAGTTTCTTCTTCCTTCAGTAAATCTTGTAAGGCTTGGAACCTGTTGTTGAGAGCTATCTTGAATTCATTGAGTCTGTCAGTATCTCGAAGGAAAGCTGTATTGAACCTTTGTATTGCTGTTTGTCCAGTTCTTATTTAGCTTCAGTTTTAAATTGGCTACAACTAGGTGGTGATCTGAAGCTACGTCAGCTCCTCTCCTGGTTCTCACATCTTCCATTGTCCTTCGGAATTTTTTGTTGATGCAAATATGATCTATCTGGTTCTCTGTAGTGTGGTCCGGTGAGATCCATGTAGCCTTGTGTATGCGCTTGTGTGGAAATATTGTGCCCCCTATGACCAATTTGTTGAATGCACATAGATTCGCAAATCTTTTTCCATTTTCGTTTCTCTGTCCCAGTTCATGTCGTCCCATAATATCTTCATATCCGGTGTTGTCTATTCCGACTTTGGCATTTAGATCTCCCATTAGAATGGTGGTCCTTTCTTGGGTATTTCTCTATGATTGACTGCAGCCGCTCGTAGAATTGATCTTTAATGTCGTCGTTGCTATCATTGGTGGGTGCATAACATTGGATAATATTGATTAAAATCCCCTCCTTCTTTGTTTTGAATGATGCTTTGATGATTCTGGATCCGTGAGATTCCCATCCTACACCCTGCATTTCGTGCTACTTTGGACAGCATTAGAGCGACTCCCTGAGTGTGTGGAGCGTTTTCCTCTTCGTGACCGGAGTATAGTAGCATCTCTCCTGTAGCTAGCCTTTTCTGTCCAGCTTGGGTCCAGTGGGTTTCGCTGATTCCCAGTACTGCCAAATTGTATTTTCTCATTTCCGTTGCTATTTGACTGGTCTTCGCGGTCTCCCACATGTACCTACAAAAATGTTTGCTCTGGTTGTTAGAAGGGACATCGGCCTCGTGGCTTCCGAAGGAACACGGCTTTCACCATGAAGCGTCATAATTCTTCTAAATGAAGACCTAACTTCCAGGGCAGAGTTAAAATGATTTGAATAATTTTTTTGGTAAGCGTTTTTTTAGCGAGTTAGTTTTCTACTGGATGGGGACGCTAACCCCATGCCCAACCCTCCTCCTTTACCCGGGCTTGGGATTGGCAGTAACTCTAGAAGAGCTACAGGCGGAGTTGGTTCTTAATATAGCCAAATTTAAATGCAAATACGGTACGAGAAGTTTGACAAACAACAACACCAATGCAATATGACATCAAGAGAACTGGGAAAACTTTTATACGGCTTGACCGACTTTTGTTTCCATCCTCGATAACCAGTTAGACTCGTTTATCTAAGTTTTTTTTTAACTATACAGCTGAGCACGGTGGTTTAAGGATAAAAAATTAAACGATATTATTCTCTTGAGCGACTCCTTTAGTTATTAGTCATGATTCTACATTTGATAAAGTGAAAACAGGGAAGTTGTATATTGAAAAAAATCCATTTGTTGTTTGGCTTTTGTTATTTAGTTTCTTCAAGATCACATTGTTAAACTTCTAGAGAAATTTCCATCAACACAAAAACCTATCAGATCTGCAGCACGACGCTTTTTAAACTTGTTGAAAGAGAACAATCGTAAATCTGGGTGAGTTGAATAATTTCGCATATACTAATATGATTTGATATAAATTGGTCACTTGCGATTTTATAATTAAATAAATTCTAAACAATTGACTGACAACTACTAGGCTAGAAATTGTCTTCATTAAAACTTCATCCATTTTCTCAATGTAACCAGTAATCTCTGTCAATTTTATGTAATTTGTAGATTGTAACTTATTTTAGAAAAAACACCTGCCTAAGACTCCTGATTTACAAAGGTCACTGTTAATACTGCCGTTTAGCTAGCAAGTCACTTTGATTGTATTGGCATCTATTTATCTTATTTGTATCCCAAAAATTGACTGTACTAACTGTCGGGACGGCTTCAAGAAGCACGACGAAGCCTCCAGAGACTCTAAAAAAGCCGAAGAGATTCCATTCAATTGCAACCTGATAGAGTCTCGTAGAACATCAACGTGGCATGCTATAATTGGACGACAACACAACTACTTCTAGATTAGCTGAATTATAATGTCACAGTCCATACTAATAGCTATAAATACTCATTTTTGTTTACACATTTTTGATTCATACCCAATAATCACTTTCCCTACTTCATCCATCTTCTGATTTGCGACGGTGGTGTTCTACACGTTCGAGTGAGTGCCGTTAGTTGTATATCGTATTCTGTCGTAACCAAGCAGAGGACGTAACATCAAGGCTGTTTCATTTTTCGCAGTTCTTGTTTTTGCCTTATTCTGAATCCCGAAGTATATGACAACCATCATTCTTCTTTTCTGATTCTTTATTAAAGCATATTTAATGAATCTGAAAGTCGACAAGAAAAATTGCGTCTTAAAATGGAACGCAAGAAAGAACGTCAACAAAAGCGTAAAGAAAAAGCCTTAATGAAAAGGAAACCGGCGAATAAAGCAACTGAACCAAAACGAAATGAAGTCAACGCAAAAAAGAAATCTCTTAAGAAGAACGCTAATAAATCTAAGTCAACGATTAAAACAGTGCCTTCACCAAAGAACAGCCAAAAAGTGCGTGTTCTGAAACGAAAATGTCAACCAGATATCAAAAATGACAATAAAAAGAGAAAAGTTACTGAGGATTGAATATTATCAGATTGAGAAAAATTGTAAATATATATTTTTCAGTGTATGCTTCCACATTTTTCATTTGAAGTAGTATGATCATAAAGAGATACAACAATAGACAGGTGAATTTACAAAGATTTCGTAGAATTACCATTATGTAACGGTATCGGCCGGTCGATTACCATTTCTAATAGTGTAATATAGGTCAACCATTAATGTAGAGTCTAGATTCCGACGATATACATGCCGCTAATGGATATCACTAAACGGAGTCAATCTCCATCAAGATTGTCAGGTGTGTACTTGAGAATTTTATGCTTAACAGTTCGAACCTATTAAGTGAGAATAGGTTTGTAAATGTCATGAACTTCAGAAAACCATGGGTAGGACAACTACGTTACTATTATACATGTATCTGACTGACGTTTATGTTAGTTGTCTATACTAAATTTGGGGCAATAATCCTTGCTATCTTATCATAATGACACAAGCGGGAGAGAAAATGTCAATGGAAATAATACGCCTATAAAGAACCTAGGGATGCATTGCCTGCGAGTTTTCCATTTAATCGACGAGACGATTATTTAGTGACTTGTCTAGAAACCTTATTAACGCCTATGTGAATTTTCCCTAATTTTTGGACAAACTAATACGCTGACTACGTATTTCGTGAACTACTATACATAACTTGTTCGTTGTAAATTATTCACTGTTAACGGACATTATCACAAATGTATTTGTGCATGTCTTTCCTCCCTATCTGTAATCTGTGCGTTGTCTATTTGATTCGTATTTAAACATTATGAATAGGGTCTTACTATCTGCGTCTATTCAACTACCATATTTACATACTTAACCTGCTCAAATAAATGTTTGAAATATACGCGTCCTAACTACAGTTCGTGTTCGAGTTAATACTTTATTCACCAGGCACAGATGACTCACCTCCATCCCTTTTTAAGGATAGTAGCGACCTGGCCATGAGTCTGACTGAGCTGTATGCAAAAGTTTAGAAAGCAGTCTTTCCGAACCCTGGAATGCGTCGATAGTCGTCTCTATATTTAAAAGGGGCTTATTTAACTTGTGCAACGTTTATCGGGAAATAAGATTACTTCGGATTGCGTCCAAACTATTGACTTCCGTCATATTTCATATATTGTTGGAAACTTGGGAAACACTGACTCGCGACAAGCCAGCTAGATTTTGTTCCAGTCGAGGATATATTGGTTATATTCCCACTATTTGCCAAATGTTAGAACAACGCCATACTTATCACAGGTCAACAATCGTAGTGTTTCTTGACATCAGAACTGTTCCCTGGGATTGTGCATTGAAGGATGTACCCTTTAAAAAAACACATTATTATTAATGGGCATAATACCACCTCTATCCACTGTTTCATTCAAGCAATGAGACTAGGCGGGATTGCTCAATCTCATCATTCCCCTTCAAATTGGTCATCGATGACGTGATCAATACAGCTGATGGATGTAAATAACGGTGGTGCGGATCTGTCGTCTAGAGAAAAACTTTTCGACCTTAAATATGCAGATGACATCGTCTTACAATACGACGATATCCATGTCTTGAAATCCGTACTTATTTAGTTGACAATCAGAGTCCGTAAGTATGGCATGCTCTTTCTACCTTCTAAGTGCAGAGTACTTTTACACGACCCTGTACATGCATTCACCACCGCTAGTGAGCAGATAGATTTATGCCAACCTGGGCAATCTCCGGCTCCTTCCTGATGTCAGATTGCCTGTTGAAGGTCAGATCCATGTGTCGGTGAAAGCAGTTTTATTCTATGTTTGTGAAACCTGGTCTCTTCGAATTGAGGATGTTAGACGACTCTCTCTGCTTCATCATCGTTGTCTCCGAAGGATTGCTGACATCCAGTGGCAACACCATGTTGATAATGCAGAGGTTCGACAACGCATGTTCATGGCACAGCGGTGAAAATTCAACTGGTCACCATTTTGAAACACTGACTTCGACATGTTCTACGAATGTCGTCCCAGAGAATTCCACGTCGTGCATTATTTGCCGACGCTGGGACTAGTTGGAAAATGCGGAGGTGGTCAGTGCATGACATGGTGTCGTGGTATGAAAGAAAGCTGCACAATACTGGTTTCTGTTGATTCTGTACGAATCCCTCCCTGGTTAAGGTGCAGCACAGTGGTTTCCATGAATGGCTTAGAAACCAGTGAAGACCCTGCTGTAACTTCCTATTACTTTTTACATAAATACGAACGTAACTTCTCTAACTGAAAGAATTTTTCTGGTTACATTTTTTCCTAACTGAACTGTTTCTCCCACCATTATTATTATTTCACTTCCATACACCTATTTCTATCCATTGGTGTTTCTTTATTATGCTTTCCTTTATTTCTTTACAATCTCACTTTCTTTGTGTGGCGCATGTATATATGGTTTCCTCTTGTACCGGTATTTATGTGTTCAAATAATAATAATGACAATATTCGACTTCAACGTTGTGTTAATTTAATTAGTTGACAGGAGATATACGAAGTTAGATAGGACGCATTCATTTCATTCACTGTCATCGTTATTAATGGAATAAACTTGAGGGCTAACGTATGCCTCAGAGTAATTTACTCAGGGAGGACTATAGAAGTAAATTTTTCATTCTAATTTCAGATATCAGTGACTGTCGAACATGTGGTAGTAAATACCAAGAAATATGTTATCACTTTTTCTGTCAAAAGTAACGTTCTTGCAACGAATTTTAGTGTTAATAATGAATGAATTATTGCGTTATCTCGTTGGTTTAACTATGAGATAGTATTTATAATAATAAATCCACTTCAGGCTAGTGATTTCAAAAGCAAGATTAGTGACTAAGACTACTGTTCTGATTTCAGTGAGACTATACGTTCACTTCGGAGACAGTTCTTAATCACGTTTTATCATCAACTACCCTTTAGAACACTGAGTAACTGCTATTGCCGTTCAATGTGAGACTAGACTACTGGTCAATTCAATGGACTTAAAACATCTGGATGTTTTGTACGATACATAATATTCTCTTGAATTCTACTGTTTGTAGTCTGATTTCTAAAAGATTAAAATACTCCATCATACTACGAATCGTTGGTACTTGTCAACGATATATAATTGTGCTGATTTTGTTCTGTGCAGAATTTATGGACAGGTTCAATTGATAGACTGGTTTTGATAACAGTTTGTCTTAAGATCTCTATTGAACTAATACAATAGTCAACGACTACCCTGAAGAAGCACTTACTAGTCGGTCGGTTGTTGTGAAAATTTCTTATTTTAAAAATTTGATATGTGAATCATATCACTAGAAGTTAAGTCACAACAATTAAGAAAATCAACCAACAAAAAAGAAGAAAAATATGTTTGCATATATCGTTTACATCCTTTACATTATCAATTAGTTAACCAGGTTCAAGAGCCACCGCAGCCTCAGATTTTACAACACCCCATAATCCTTCCTTTATATAAAGCTGTATTAGTTTCAACTGTTGTCTATCAATCAAATTCTGGAATGATTTACATTCACTACAACTCCATACTTTGTATGTTTTCAGCATATTGTTCATAATGTCTAATTTGGCTTGCACAAGTTGTATTTTATCTGGAAATCCGAGTTCCGTTTGACGATTAAGCAAATATTCGAAAAATCCGGGTTGTCGTGTTATTTGTCGAACTCCCCATGGCTGTTCACACAAAGAAAAAAGTGATAGGTATGCAAAGCATTACAAGATGAGTAATTAAGTTTATATCTGTATTTATAACTTAAAGAGCGAAGGCTATGAAAATATTGCCCACTCCACGTTTTATTTCCGATATATGTACCTTTGACATGCCCCATCATTTCTGCGGGAGATACTTAGATCTACGGTGTGGAACATCTACTATTCTCTTATGTTCCAATGTAAATCGGATACTGAAATGGACTTAGTTGTAAGTTTCAAGTATTTAGCTTACATGATTTATGTCGTTGAACAACACGAATGTATCATCAACGCACTTTACATAAAGTCCAATCTTGCTGAATATTTCAGCTACGACTGGTTCTGAAGGGATTCCCATAGCCAGACCGTCTGCTTGACAGTATAACTTACCATTAAATTGGAACTGAACATTTTCTGTGCATAGATATAGAAGCTGTCTAAATTGTATCTGCGGTATGGATATGTGTTGTGAGTGTTGGCTGATAATATCAATTGCTTTTTCCAAAGGGATAATGGCGAACAGTGAAGATATTTTGTATGAAACCATAAGATTATTTGATATATTTAATTTTTCAATTATTGCAAACTCAAACGTATCCCTTAAACTGTATAGAGCCAACTTCTTATAAGTTGGTTCAAGTTTGTTAGCTAACCATCGGGCCAATTTATGACAAAGAATTAATTATGGAAACAAGTGGTACACAATATTCATGCGATTTGGCTTGACTATACATGCATGTTAGGCGTGAGTCACGTGATCATGATTAAAATCAAAGACTAAAGATAGCTTTGAAGGACATTTTCTGCTGCTAAGTCGTTTCTGTTGCATAGAATGCGATGTCCAATAACACAAACTTAGGTAGACAGATAGCTAGCACGTATCACCTTTAACTGGTTACATCAATTCGCATGTACTTGTAAAACACAGGAAGAAAGACAGGCATCTACACGTTGAATTGAATATGCTCCAAAGAACCTTTAGCTCAAAGGGAAATATTTTCTTCGCAGTTCTATAGTACTACATCTAATGAAAATGGGATATGAAGTAGATGCAATGAGAGCATTCGGAATAATCATTAGGTTCTCTAATTCTATATGATCAAAATTTGAGGTAGCCATAGTAACTAAAAGGCTTAAATCTAGCCTATGTGCTCAAATAGAGTAACTGAATAAACTAAGTAGCCAAAGAATTTCGACCTCTCTTTTTAATCTTATCCAATTTATTATAATAATAAACTAGTGAGTTCAGGCTTTTCTCAGCTTAGTTTATTTCGTTTTAAACCTTTTAGATACACTATTACATTATGAAAATTATTTTAAAATATTCCAGAACTGTCACACTTAGCATTAAAAAAATCCTGTTAAAACTTTATTCCTAACCATATTAACATTCACATCCTATGCATCTTGTTACTTAATGTTGGACAATTCATTTTCAAACCTAAAATTATGTTAATAGTTTAAATTAATCAAATTTGAAAACTTGTATTTAGTTGAAGAGAAAACAACGAAACACAATGAATCCACTCTATTCTTCAATCAGTTTCGTTATTTTATCTAAACACGATAAATTTAAATAGAGCAAGAACGTAGCGTAACATAATTACCTGAATTCTTTTTATTTCATAGTTTCCCAACAGTTGCCTACAACCTAAACACAATAGTATTAATTATTAAAAATCAGTCTATATACTTGATATCACAATATTGGAAATGTTCTTATGGATAAGGACTAATAAAACGGTAATAAGTATGAAGGAATTATAAAATTTATTCAAATGGTAGGATATTTATATCAAATGACACAAACCAAACTTATTCAAAAAGATACTGTTGTCATTTTTGTTTTGTTATGGTGACCTTTTTTCCTCATTAAAAATTAATTCAAATAACAGATAGTGTCAATGAATTAAATTAAATAGGATTCAATGAAGAAAAATTCCTTCCCGATGAAATACTTTTATAGGCATATATTTACCACATAACTATAAATACGGATGTATAGCTTAAGTACATGATTTTGTCAAAAAGAAAATTTTCTTCGCTGAATTCTTTCTGTTTTTGTTTAGTTTTGTCTTTCATTCTTTTCATACTTTAAGTTTTATCTGAAATTCACCCGTTTTTATCTTATAGTCAATCTATTCTTTGTTGTTGCGATTATGCAACTTTGATTGTCAATCTTTTCTTCTACAATTTTCATATTATTTGCCGTACAAATATTCCACCATTTGAATACATTTTATAATTCCTTTATAGTTATTACCGTTTTATTAATCCTTATCCATAAGAACATTTCCAATATTGTGATTTCAAGTATGTAGATTGATTTTTGATGATTAATACTATTGTATCAGAAGGAGTTTTGTGGAGATTGTAGTAATTTCAACTGTTGAGATCATGAGTCAATTGAGGAGTCCCACAATAGGACGAAACGGCCGTCCAGTGCTTCCAGGTTTTCCATGGTGGTCTAGTTTCAATTGACTCATGATCTCAATTGTTGAAATTAATACTATTGTGTTTATCATTTTTATATACCATTCGTATTCTATCCTGTTTATTGTATTTATTGTTTTTCGGACGTGGACACCCTGATTTGTATTTATGTTCTCAGGGGTAGATCTTTATAAGTCTTAACGTCAGAAAAAGCTAATGTATATATTCATATTAACTAAGCCCTTGAACTGACCTATTTGGCAGAATTATTCTAGTCCGAAATAATTCGACTATATCTTCATAAATATCATCATGTTTGCATAAATTGCCATATATGATTGATTGGATGTGGCAGCCTACGTATTTCTCTAACCCAATTAAACGCTTGGTGACTCATTTGCATACGCATACATATTTGCTTGTTAAACTATTTTCACTAAATCACCTTTCTTACTGTGTGCTTCTTTGTCGATTAATTTCAACTGCGTTTAGAATAACCTGTTCCGATTACTTCGTTTTAGCTTCTGGAAACTATACACCGATGGGAGTAATTGTAATAACGGTTCTCCAACCGATTGATATACGATATATGGGAGTACCGATATGTAACTACAATAAGAACATTTACTATCGTGTTTTTATTATTTGTATTTGTTATAGACTGAATTAGATGGTCGGCGATAAAAAAGAAAATACTTTGAATTTAGGCTTTTATACTCTCCGTAAACTCTAAACTTCAGAGATAAAAGTTCACTCAACGATGCAAGTGACTGGTGTGGAATAATGACATTACTGGCTGAGGCAGTAAGTAACAGATTTCAACTTCACTTAGTCTACTTTGGTGGTTCATGACTAAATGCAAAAACACGTACATGATTACAATAAATTAAATCAATACATAGAAATGAATACGCAGAAAAATGAAGTAAACAATAAACTGCAAAACCTACCTGCGTCGCAATCGCATCGATAGCTTTGAATACTGCTACACGCACCTCAAAAAATGGTTGAGTTGCAAGAGAATAAAGGCGTTTCAGTAGTGGAGCGATTAATAATTCTTTATCTTCGACTGATTTGGAATTTGTTGTATCAATGCTTTTTTGACAAGAAATTATTGCCCAGTTAAGAGAAAGTACAGCATCGGCGAATAAGCCTTCTGAATCTATCCCATCAGGTCGACGTAGAAGAAAACTATAGCATTCGACAGCTCTAGTGCATATCTCAGTTGGTGAATTGGAAATAAATACAAAAAGCTTGTTCAAAACACTATCAAATGAGCCATTTTTAGCTAAAATCAAAATTGAACGAATCTTAAAGTTTTGATCAATAAACAGATGAGCATAGTACATGCACTGTGTTTACAAATAGATAATTTATTGTCACACCTCCAGTTCACATACTAATAATAAAATTATCACTTAACTTATCTACCGAGCATAGGTAAGTACGATATGGCGTAAAAATGTTTTTCTCAGACTAATACGATGGTAGTGAGTAATTGTTTTTAAAAAATGACGTTTCTAGATAAAACGTTTTGACTTGAATAACCTGGGAACAATTTACCAGATGGTCCATTGATTTCTAAATTTTAAAGACGATTGGTACGATATCGGTCATCATGAATGATACTTACGATTGTATAATAATAGGAATTAGTATTCAAGTTGGAAAGAAACCCTAGTGGGTAATGGTATTCTCAGTGTGACATTAACCCTGTATTTATCTCTCCAGGTATTAAAGTGAAAATATTTCGAATGGATTTGATTCGAATTATTAAAAATGTTTGTAATTTAAATATGTGATACAAAGGGGTGTTTATTAAAAACTTTCCTTACGGTAACAAAAAGATACAGTATTGAATAGAGCGACTACTATCATAACTGACACGAAAACAAATAGTACTGTACATTAAAACTAACAGTTAACGTCGAGGAATGAAGTGAGACAAAATAACTTTAATCATACTCACCAAATAACTTATCTAAGGTAATTCGACCTGTCGGTGTAGTCGCTATACAGCTAATAGATTCAAATGCCACCATAGAAATATTGATAGCATTATTATCGACCGCATCTGATAATACATTCTTAAACCTTCCATCGCTTTTTGACCCTAACCACTGGTCAGGGTCTCGCTTAGCGAGATTACCGAAAAATCCAATGTATCCTTTTTAAAAAAGTGAAATTGATAGACTATTAGTTTTAAAAAAACGAATAATCACAAATTACATGAGATCAAAAACGATAATACATAGTACAGGTCGCATAAAAGACGGTGATAGGGATTCGTATAGAACATTTACGCCTGATATAAAACAAAGATTATATTATGTAGAAGTTTAAATATGATTCATGTTGCCTGGATGATATTTTGTTAAGACTGCATCTCACAGCCACAAAAAGGCAGATCAAATTGCTGCACAGCATACTCACCCTTTTATTGGGATACAAATATTCCGCCTGAGCCACAAGTGGCACATGTTGTTGAAAACCAAGCTAGCTTTCTGAATCTATGCCCACATTTTGTCAGACACCAACCCACTAGAAGTGGTAAAACTCCCAAAATAATAATAAATGACAATTTTATACCCTATGATCAATCTAGCAGATGATATAAACCAGTCCTGAAGCAATATTTTGAACTAAGAGGAAGAGAAACGCGTCCCAAACATGTTCGGATTATTTCTCAGGACAATCAGAAGGCTACCGTTTATCAGTAACCTCACCAAACACGACTATCCCATTTACGTATCCTAAGCCGATTAAAGATGAATCCGTGAAAAGTTAGACGAAGAAAGGATTGCTTTTGAAGAAGTTAAATAAAAATTCTGATGGTAAATAATCCTATCGAACACCACTCGAAGTTACAATTTTAAAGATATCTCTAAATCGACCAATGGTCTTTATATATATATATATAATCTCTATTTTATGTATGTCTTCATAAATCAGTTGGTGAAGACATGAACCTTTATCTCTTATGGATGCAGCGACACAAAACGCCAAAAGGTGTTACTATCAGTAGGACAGAAGTAGGTTGAAAAGGCGCTAGTGGTTTCTATAACAAGCCAGCATCAACTGTTGATATAGGTTTCATCGAGAGGTTTAGATTCCAAGTGAAATTATCAAAACCTAAGGTTGACGGCTTTTAGTTAAACGACCGTAAATCAGTTAGCTACACTTATTATTCTCTATATCCTGAACATAGTATTATTAGACAAGTTTCGACCATAACTTTATTCGTCTCTTCTAACGTTTGTTCTTGTTGTTCTTCATTTTACTGTTTGTCAGCAGTAAGATTTTCTTTTTTTATTTATATTGAACTGATATAATGTGTGATAACTCACACTGATACATATTTTCTGTACATTGAACGTCTTACATGTGTATGCTTGTCTATGGGATCTCTTACTATCTTTTTCCTAACACTATTCGTCCTTCCACAACTTATGTAGGTGGATTAGATAGGTTATAATCGCACTAATAAAGTTTGGGCAGTGTGGTCACGATAAGAGAACTATTTGCGTTCTTGCAAAAACTAGAGGTAAATTGATAGGATTTTGTATCGCAAATGCATTGGTTTTAATACTGATGAAGCTATTAATCATATTAATAATTGTGTTGATTATGTAGAAATTAGATATACTGTCTAAGTTCTTGGGTTTTCTGAAAAAACCATGTATTCAAACTCACCTGGAAGTAGTAAATCACCTAATGGATTCGAAGCAGAAGAATACAAATCGTCCAATAATCTAGAGAACACATTTTGCCTATTCAGAAAGTGATAGCCCGTCTCTGAAATAGTCAACAATTTCCCTAATTCCAACCAGTTCAAGCGGACTAGAGGATCTCTTGAATTTAAACCATCCAAAATAGGTTGAAACAAACCAGAATTTTCAACGTCTTTGAACACATCAGGTTGTTTGAAAACTAGATGTACAGCAAACTTAATTCACAAAATAAAGTTTTTGACAACTTACTTCAGAAACTCTTATTAAATGCTCAGATTTAGAACACAATGGATTTAATGCACCGACTACATTGGGCCCTAAAACGCTTTTTAAACCAAGAGGACATTTTGTAGCTAAAGAATATGGTTAGAATGTTTCATTTTTTGTTATGTTACCCAAAGTTATCAGGAAATTTTGGGCTTCCATGGATAAAGAGAGTTTTTCATGAAGCACTAATCTAGCTATTGACCTTAAAATGCATTCCGGTAGATTGTCTACCGAACAACTAGGTTCAACTACACCAGCTCTTAGCTTCATACATAACTGAAATGTAAGGATGCGATTACCCTTTTCAAAATAAATTCAATCAAATCGAGTTTCGTCGATCCAAGTATTAAAAGCAACTCTTCTTGGTGAGATTGAACAAAGTCAAATAAAGGTATGAGGGAGAATACAATGGAAGCTAATTTAATCGCAATTTGAGCAGACTGTCTAAAAGCAAAACGATTATTGCGTAGTAGATTAAACAAACTTGTCATGTAAATCAATCGACATCAATGCTTTTAAAATATCACATTTCTGGAAAACAGAACTCAGTTCTGTAGTTGTCAGATTAGATAGAATCAAACAAATGCGTTCATAATCCTCAATATTTCCATTTCCATTCGAAACTTTTGAAACAAGATCAAATACTTCATCAGGAATTGCCATTATGGAACTGTCTTTTCTGAAATGAAAGAGAATAGTATACAATGACTTTTCTTTATGTCAAACGTAATAAAAAGTAAAGGATTCGAAATATACACCCTACGCTCGAAATTACCAATCAACATCAAGATGTGCATGAACAAAACTTTATTATACATACTTCATACTTTATTGTTACTTGGTTTTTATATTTTTGTTTCCTTATTTTCAACTTACTTTTATTGATAGTCACTTCTTTGTTTATTTCCCCTTAATTTGCTGAAGGAAATTGTAATAATTCGTACCAACATACTACTGAATCAGGTCACAAGTCATTATTAATCAGACAAGCATGAATAACAAGAATTTATGACTGATCAAGAACACTTCATGTGGATTAGAGTAACATTACCTGGGCTAAACGGGTACAATTCAAGTGATCAAAAAATCGTTTAACTTACATGAAAAAGTCAGTAAAGTTTAACATAGGATTATATTAAAGAAACGTCAGACAGTTGATTATTGCATAGAATTTGATATAAATTGTGAGATATTTGGGATATGCAGAAGATGAATATCAAATCTATCATGATTCTTTCGCATATAGCAAAACTTTTTTGGTAACAACGACGGCACTGAAGTTGCACAATATTAAATGGCGATTAGTAATCACATGTAATGTTGTATGAACCATATACATGCAGTTTCCTCACAAAAAAGATAGAAAATAGTATATACACTCATTCTTGACGCAAATGTTAAAAAGTTTGAGCACTTCTGTAATAGCTGCTTTAATAATATGCTCAAATTCGCTACGTACTGAAGGAGTATAACAAGATAGAAAATAACTGTAATCTACACACTTATTAAATTATCCGAACAGAGGATAAAGGAGAGGAATTGGGAATTCTCAACTGGAATACCCAAAAGAAAACACAAATAAATAAAAACGCAACTGCGATGTCGAACTACAAACAGCATCGGGTCATACGAAAATAGTAAAAGATATACAAAAAGTATGAATGGGTTGATCAAACACTAAATCAGAAATTATCTTTAGATGTTAGTACGTTAAGCTCTAAAAAAGCTGAATCTGCAGGATGTGAGTATGCTAGTTGGTTAGTGAACACATACATATTTGTGTACTCAGTTGAATCAACTGTGGTACATGGCACTTGCGTCCTAATGCCCTGATACGACCGGGGGTGGAGAGAGTCTGCTCTCCCTCTCAAAATGTACTCACATAATCACGTGCATATAGTGACTGTCAGGGAAGTCCTACTCATTGCCTTGTCGAGGCGTGGGTGTTGTTTACAAAATCAAGAGAATCAAAAGCGAACGTCCAGCATTTTACCGGGTAAGTGGACATGCAGGATTCACCTAGGGGAGTTGGAAAACCCTGATTTCAAACCAGTGGTGCACATGGGCTCTGGCATCATAAGAAAACAAATGGTATATGAGACTATTGTTGGTCACTGGCCACCATGAGACTGCATCGCCTAACGTTGCTCCACTGCCTTGTAGGTCAGACCTTTAGGTTAAAGGCTCAGGAAGTGGTTCCCTGAAATACCCACTGCTTCAGTTTGGGTGCCCGGGCAATATCACAGTTGTCACACAAATCAATGATAACTACGATTGGAAAATTTTCTATTGCTTCAACGCTCGCTCGGATAAATCCTATTCACGATAATATGATAACATTTGTATTTATTTCTTTTATACTAAGGCATTTATGTATTTCCCTTTATTCTCGTTTTGCACATTTCATTTTTAACCGATATAGCAGCTCGCATATGGTCGAAACCATGTCCCAACTAAACAATCTCAAGTCACTGACTGGTCGAAAATTGTATGCTACCACCAAATACGAATACTGAAGCAGTTTTTCTGAAACCACGTGCACCATTCAAACTGGCTGCCTTCAATGTTCGCACACAGATAGGGCTGGCTACTTCTTGAGAAAGTCTTAATATCGATATATGTTGTCTGTCCGAGACCCGTATTCAAGACTCTAGTGAAATACTACAAATTCGCTCTCCATCTGTCACTTCGAAAAGCTAGTTTTACGTGCGCTTATCCGCGAACGCTGTGGCATATTCATCTGGTTTTGTTGATGTCGGTGTCGTGCTAAGCGCTAGAGCTGTAGCAGCAATGATTGACTGGATCCCCATTAACAGTCGATATGTGCTGTTAGGTTAGAAAGTTCCATCGAAGTAAGAAGAAATCAGTGTGAGAAACGATGTCATCTCCGCCTATGCCCCGACAGATTGCAGCCCGGATGCAATCAAGGATGAATTCTACGACCAGTTAACTTTTCTTTTCCAGAAAGTGAGTGCGACAGATATTGTAGTAATAGCCGGAAACTTGAATGCTCAGGTCAGGCATCTAGGCACAGAAGAGAATCGTTTAGAAGGCCGATGGGGAATTGTTGGTGGCAGGACAGATAACACTGACCGTCTAGCGCAACTGTGTGCAGACCATAACCTGTTTCTGGTTAGTACTAACTACCGGCACAGTGATCTCCAACGTGCTACCTGGCGTCCTCCTTCTGCATCTCAAACCTGGACTCAGAATTATCACATCGCGATCAGCTACCGCTGGCGTGGTTGTGTACAAGACTGCCGCTCCTTTTGGAGTACCTATCTGGACTCTGATCATGTCTTGATCTGCGCCAATCTTACCTTACTTTTCAGTGGTCAACGAAGTGACCGCCACCAAAGGATTGATGTCATCAAGTTGGTTGCAACTTCTGTTGCTAGTATGTATCAAACCGAGCTAGCTTCTAGGCTAACTACCAACCCGCCAAAAAGTATAGATGAGCATTGGTTGCAACTGCACGACCCCATCAAAATGGCGAGTAAAGTCGATTGCGGTTTCGCGAAACGTCCCGCTTATGAGCACTAGATTTATACACGTTCCTTAAAACTCATTGAAGCCTGTCGGTCTACTCCGGGTGACCGCGAGTTTGACCACAAAGACTGTTACGTAATCAAATTGGGCAAATCTTGGATGAGGAAGCCTAGTGGTCGGAACGTGCCAGTGAGTTAGAGGCTGCAGCTGAACCTGGTAACTTCCGGGAGCTCTTTCAACTCATTCGAGTCACTGGCAGCAAGAAGTTTGGTGTAAGCGAAACAACCTGTGGGGATGACGGGATGCCAATCGTTAACATCCTTCGACATCTTGGTTGATGGACAGAATTCTTCGAAGGGCAGTCCAACTGGCCTGCTGCTCCGGCAACATCGGTCAAACTGTCCTGCCCTCCATGGCCGGTGACGATTGGTCCACCAAATGAGACGGGAATCCGCAAGGAACTCCAACTCTTGAAGCGTTACAAATCACCTGGCCCAGATGACTTACCTCCGGCTTTTTTTAAAGATGGTGCTGACTTTTTGACTAAGGAATTGACGACGTTGTTTAAAAAGGTTTGGGAATTAGAGAGTGTACCAACGTCATGGAGTGAGTCGATAGTTGTCCCTATCTTTAAAAAGGGTTCACGTCGTTCCTGCAACAACTATCGGGGGATAAGTCTACTTCCGATTGCGTCCAAGCTATTGGCCTCCGTCATACTTCGTAGGTTGTTCAAAACCCGAGAAACATTGATTCGCAAGGAGCAGGCTGGTTTTCGTTTTGGTCGAGGATTTATTGCTCATATCTTCATCCTCCGCCAAATGTTAGAACACCGCCATACTTATCAAAGGCCAACTATCGTAGTGTTTCTTGACATCAGGGCTGACTTCGATTCGTTTGACAGGACTGTTCTCTGGGATTGTCTGTTGAAGAAGGGTGTGCCTGAGAAGTTTATTAACATCCTAAAGGCCCTATATACAAACACCTCAGGCAAAGTGAGGGCATACAACCACCTTTCTTCATTGTTCATTTCAAGCAGTGTGATTAGACAGGATCGCTCAATTTCAACATTCCTCTTCAATTTCACCATCGATGACATTCTGGAAACAGCTCTGATGGATGTAAGTAATGGCAGTGTGGATCTGTTGCCTGAGTAAAGTTTTCTCGACCTTGAGTATGCGAATGATATTGTCTTACTGTGCGACAATGCCCAAGGCATGTAATCTAAACTTAATCAGTTGGCAATCAATGTCCGTAGGTATGGTATGTGCTTTGCACCTTCGAAGTGCAAAGCACTTCTACAAGACTGGCAGGATTCTAATCACTCTGGATGGTGAGCAGATAGAAGTAGTCGAGAAGTTCGTGTATCTAGGTAGCTGCATAAGCGCTGGTGGTCGCGTGAGTGGTGAGATCAATGCACGTATAGTGAAAGCCAGAGCGCCTCATGCCAATCTGGGCCATCTTTGGAGCCTTCGTGATGTTAGTCTGGCTGTAAAAGGTCGGATCTACAACGCGCCGGTGAGAGCAGTTTTGCTCTATGCTTGTGAAACCTGGTTTCTTCGAGTTGACGATGTTAGACGACTCTATGTTCGATCATCGCTGTCTCCGAAGGACTGCTGACATTCAGTGGCAACACCACGTCAGTAATGCGGAGGTTCGGCATCGTGTGTTCGGGCACAGAGACGATAATTCAATTGGTGTCACCATCTTGAAACGCCGACTTCGGTGGCTTGGACATGTTCTACGAATGTCGTCCCAGAGAATTCCACATCGTGCATTATTTGCCGACTCTGGGACTGGTTGGGAAAAGTGGAGAGGTGGTCAGTATATGACATGGTGTCGGGGTATGGAAGAAAACTGCAAACGGCTGGCTTTTGTTGGTCCTTCACAACTCCCTGGCTGGAGTCCCAGAGATGGTGCAACACAGTGGCTAGAGACGTTACTAGTTATGGGTTAGAATAGAAGCCAGTTGCGATCCTGCTGTAACCACTTACTTTCTCCATAAAAAATGGCTGTATCTTCCTTAACTGAAAGATTTCTTCTGACTGTACCTTTCCGTTCCCCCCCCCATCATTATTATTGTTATTATTATTACACTACTTTACACTAATCGGTTCGTTATTGTTCTTTTTTACGCTCCTTACCTCCTTTTTTCCCCGAATTCTCATTGTTTTGTGTGGCACATATATATTTGGTGTCCTTTTGTACCAAAATTTATGTGTCCAAATAAATAATAAATAAAATCCCTGGGATTGTGTATTGAAGAAGGATGTACCCTTTAAAAAAACACATTATTATTGTTAATGGGCATAATACCACCTCTCTCCACTGTTTCATTCAAGCAGTGAGGTTAGGCATGTTTGCCCAATCTCACCATTCCTCTTCAAATTGGTCATCAATGACGTGATCAATACAGCTGATGGATGTAAATAACGGTGGTGCGGATCTGTCGTCTAGAGAAAAACTTTTCGATCTTAAATATGCAGATGACATCGTCTTACAATACGACGATATCCATGTCTTGAAATCCGTACTTATTTAGTTGACAATCAGAGTCCGTAAGTATGGCATGCTCTTTCTACCTTCTAAGTGCAGAGTACTTTTACACGACTAGCACGACCCTGTACATGCACTCACCACCGCTAGTGAGCAGATAGATTCATGCCAACCTCGGCAATCTCCGGCTCCTTCCTGATGTCAGGTTGCCTGTTGAAGGTCAGATCCATAATGTGTCGGTGAGAGCAGTTTTATTCTATGCTTGTGAAACCTGGTCTCTTCGAATTGAGGATGTTAGACGACTCTCTCTGCTTCATCATCGTTGTCTCCGAAGGATTGCTGACATCCAGTGGCAACACCATGTTGATAATGCAGAGGTTCGACAACGGATTGGTTATCATTTTGAAACGCTGACTTCGGTGACTTGGACATGTTCTACGAATGTCGTCCCAGAGAATTCCACGTCGTGCATTATTTGCCGACGCTGGGACTAGTTGGAAAATGCGGAGGTGGTCAGTGCATGACATGGTGTCGGGATATGAAAGAAAGCTGCACAATACTGGTTTCTGTTGATCCTGTACGAATCCCTCCCTGGTTAAGGTGCAGCACAGTGGCTTCAGACGTTTCCATGAATGGCTTAGAATAGAAACCAGTGAAGACCCTGCTGTAACTTCCTATTACTTTTTACATAAATACGAACGTAACTTCTCTAACTGAAAGAATTTTTCTGGTTACATTTTTCCTAACTGAACTGTTTCTCCCACCATTATTATTATTATTATTATTACTTTGATTACCATCATTATTATTTCGCTCTTATAAACTAATTTCTATTCGTTGTTGTTCTCCTTTTGTTATACACACTTTACATTCTCTATCTGGTCACAACTTCATTTTTATTGTGTGGTGCGTATGTATTTGATGGTTCCTTGTATCGATGTTTACGTGTTTAAATAAATAAATAAAGTCCAGTACAGCATGTAAAACAAACAACTATGACCGAGCTTATGTATTGCCAATGATAGATCTCATAACAGCCTATAATGAGG
This sequence comes from Schistosoma margrebowiei, assembly GCA_944470205.2. Lineage (NCBI taxonomy): Eukaryota > Metazoa > Platyhelminthes > Trematoda > Strigeidida > Schistosomatidae > Schistosoma > Schistosoma margrebowiei. Next base: position 38,993,857 of record OX104028.1, on the reverse strand, counting down.
AATAAGTCACAAACCTTGACTACATGTCAGCCTGAGGTGTGTTAAGTTAAAATGTTTCACTTATTGATGGTTCGATAGGTATGTCAGCAATCAGCTAGTAAGTAAAACTTTCTCCAACTGTCTTAATAAGTTCTCTACTCTGGAATACAAAAGTCGAGGCATATCAAGAGAGATTTGTTTATCTTTAGTCTTTTTGCGAAAGAGAAATAAGCTTAGTTCAGCCAACTTCACGTAACACAAAAGCTTAGAGATCCTAGGTATCAAGTCAGATGTAGTCCTTTGGACATCTTCCGATAGCGTAAACTTCAGATAAGATTTAGGTGCTTTCATTCAATACTCATTTTCCAGTGAAATGTAGACTGTAAATAACATCATCTTTTGACATTTAAGTGGCTAAAAGATCTTAATATTGATCAACCAGTTCCAAAATATCTAATAGCTACTCCATGGTAATTTGCAGTGATCTTCAAGCCTAACTGATAACCACCGAATATCACTGTCTTTGAAAGAGTGACTCCTCATTATCCACCGAGTATCGATCTATGCCTTGGTGATCAATATGGAACAAAATTTACTTAAAGGCTTTTACAGGGAGTTATAAAGTGCCGGAACATTCTGCTAGTTTTTAAAGATCTTTCTGAAACCACTACATCTTGCACTTTGCATTTCTCTGTATATCTTGATATTGTGAGCATATAACCGATGATCGCAGGAAACTAGGCAGATTATCTGCATATAATGTAATGATGTTCCTAATATTGTCCCGAAAAACTCCCTCAAAACACCCTACGGCCAGATAGCTGGGAACTAATCCTTTATTGTTTTTTACGTCTAGCTGAGAGGCAATTTACGCAAAGAAGTAGATTCATATATGATATGTTCAAAAATATTAATTTACTGGATGGTTGGAAAAGGAATTTCGGTGAGACTATAATTTATAAACGACCTTTGAGCGACACTAAAGAGACCCTAAGAATGTCCACTTACATACTACGGCTAAATGAGAGTTATAAACCAGGAGAGGAAATAGGATTAATATTTACAGTTGATGGTTAGGTTTAGGAATCAGATATAGAGTTTCCATCACGAACTGACATCAGCTATAATGCCAAAACTCTATTTAGCAAAATGGATGAGTAAGTTTCACGCCAAAATACAAGATCTGTCGTCGTAAATCTGAATGATTCGTTTATAAATTATAGTCTAGCCAGAATTTCTCGTCATCATTTTTGACGACCTAAGTAATATGCAACAATATTTCCACAGAAGTATGTGATTGAATCAACCAGACATAAGCCCAAAACTAGTTCTTGCGTTATTGCTGGCACCAGTTTGTGAGAACCCCGATAATTCATACAGATAACTTCATTCGTGTTGTAACTGTCGATTTATCATAATAGTATTTTCCGGAAATCGTTCCACAACTAAATACTAGTGAATGGTACCAACATCCCGAATTTCGGTGTAAGTTTTATCGTATTAAGAGAAGTTTCAGGTAAGCTAAATTAGAAAATTTCGGGGAAATGCGACAAAACCATAATAATTTCTCCTAGTCTGGAGGCTTTCCACAAAATTTCGAGTTATTTTGGGGAAGTCCTCATACCCTTTGAGTAAGTTTTCGGTTTTCCCATAAATTCTCCAGACTTTGACGAAAGCTTCGATTTTTTATATGACTTCGAAAAAGATATCCTAAGCATCTTAGCCAATATTGACTGAGATTTGATTCAAGGCCGTCCATATACCTTACTTTGAACTACATTTCAACTATTCAATATCAAGGAAACTTAGATGCTGCAAAAAAACGTAGATACTTCTTCACCTATGCTCACACACTCGTACTTATACCACACATTTACCTTTAGCAATGCCGACGTTACGCAAAGACCGAAAAGCGCGGTATATACTAAAATGCAAATTACCATGTAAAAGTAAAAACATATTGTCCAATTTCTAGGACCAGAAAAATAAAAATAAGATCTCGCTTTTAATCGTCAAATTGATTCCATTTTTATTCGAGGTTGTAAAATTCTCTCCGAAATTTATTAATCCACTTCTAAATATCCTTCAGACTGCAACTTCAAGCTTCGCTCGGCATATCAGTGGGTCATCAATAACCCCATGCAGGAACATAGGTATATTATCGATAAAAGAGGGAGAAGAAAAAATGGTTAATCATAGTGAGGCACTATCCTCAGTCCTCATGAATATGTCAAGTTTTCTCTTGAAGAACCCCTGGAAAGTCTTTTGGACTGACCCCGTTGGCAGAGAATTCTAGCATTTGACTGGTCTTTAGGAGTAGGATATGTGTCCACAGTCCATTCTTCTGTGTTTTGTCTCCAGTTCCTGAGTGTTACTCCTTAGGTTTTTGTTGAAGCTAAGCTTAGGTAGATGTTCAGGGAGATGTCCAGAATCCTTTAGGATGCTATAAGCCATTGAAAAATCAGCTCGAATACACCTGTACTCTGATGCGTAAAGGTTCACTGATTGGTTGTGCTCGTCATAAAACTTGGAGTTGAGTCTCCGAACTGATTTCGTGGCTCGCCGTTGGATACGCTCCAGAGTGTCCTTATCCTTTTGTAGTGAGGAAGGAATACTATGTTTCCGTACTCTAAATGGGGACGAATGAGACTGTTGAAGATTATCTGGAAATTTATCCCGTCGAACTGACCAAAAATTCACTTCAATGTTAACAGTGCAAGGTTTGCTCGAAATACATTTTAGTCTTAGTTGGCGCGAGACTTCTAGTCGTAGGTCACCAACATTCTTAGATCTCTTTCAGCCTGAAACACTTCTACACGGGAGTTGCATGAGTTGTAGTTATAGTCTGCAAAATGTCTCAGATGAACTACTTTACACAGTGAAGTACTAAAGCTAAGTTAATTGTCGTCTGCCCAACTTTGGAGTCGAGTCGGATCCTCCTGAAATCCCTGTTTATCTTCATGGTTACGTACTTCTGTCCAGAGTTTCACATCATCAGCAAAAAGTAATAAATCTGACGATACATGTTGTGAAAGATCGTTTATGTAAGTCAAGGAAAGAAAGAGTGTAGTACTGAACTTTGAGACACGCCACTAAGATATTTGATAGCCATAGAGTTAACAATGAACTCAAAATGTAGATTTTCTATATACGGAATGAGCCAATTAATTAAGGGCGATTTGATGCCCAATCGTGTGAGCTTATTGATAAGACACATATGGTTGGCACTATCTAGAGCTCTTGAGAAGTCAAGGTAAAATACATCAACCTTCTCCTTGCGATCGAGGGTGGTTGTCCATCTGTCCACCTCACTCAGCAGGTTGGTTATAAAAGAGTGACATCTTCTGAAACCGTGCTGTTGGTGTGTACAGAAGTTTATGGATCATAAATAGTAGTGTAAACTGTATCATATCAGTGACTATAATTTTGAGGGTATGGTAAGAAGAGCCACCGGTCAGTAGCTTGAAGTTTCACTACGTGAACCTCCTTTGAAAATTGGTATGATGTGATCCAGGTTCCAAATTTCTGAAAATGCGCCTTGGCTTAGCAGATGTGAGAACAGCGCGTTAATTGGTGTTACCAAGACTGAAGCTTCTTCCCTCAGTATAAGAGAATGAACCATATCCGGACCAATAAAAGTCTCTTTATAGGTGCTCTACTTTCAGGTACCCCAAATCAGAGCTCAGGTCTACTTATGAAAATCTTGTAGAGTCGCAGGTGAAGCTTACAGCAATATGGTTAGTATGGGTCGGTTGGAATTTTCGAGATTACTATTCAACCAGAAGGTTATCGGCGTCACTGCCGTTATTGTTCTAACTATTAGGACCTACCATTTGGGAAATCTAGGTTTTGTTTCGTCGAGGAGAGACTGCATAACAGAATAAGCTTTCCTGATCGGAGACAAATAACCAATCAACTTTGTCTGGTACTGAAGCCTTTTATTTATTTGCATTGTCTCCATATGCCATTGTTATCAGTTCGTTTGTATTCGCGCGACAGTACCTTTTGCAGCTTTGCAAACGTAGAGTACGGCTCATGATGACTGTAAGTTGCTCGTAGTTCTTGCGGACCATTTGGAAAACAGACTGAAGATACATACATATCAACATTATTAGCATCACTGAGTTCACGCAGTTAATCCATTTCATTTGGCAATCCCGTGACGTTCACATATAAGCGGTTTATGTTTTCAATTTGAAACCCGTGAGATTCTTCGCTCTGTGTATCTGTAAGAGCCTTGTGTGCATGGACAGATAACCTACCTACACAGAGTTTTCCGAGTTAGTAGCCTCTGTCCTTTCTATGTTTTTTATTATCTTTACAGTTCACAAGAGGAACAGTCAGTTCCAACTTTCCTTAAGAATGTTCCTGATGTATATTAGGCAGTATTCTTACATTCATACCTGATTTTAGTAAGCGACTAGCCATTAGGACATTCTCTTTATTGACACTGTTAGTGAGCACTACACGAAGTACTCTTGGGTGATGTTGATTCTTCGAGTCCTTTCTGCCAGTGAGCCGTGTGACCGTCGAAGGCTGTATTCTGTGAAAATCGAGCTTCTTGTTTAGCTCCTCCTGCCATTTTTGTCCTGCAAGCTGAGAGGAAGGTCTGGGCTGTCTTCAGGTTTCATGATTATGGAAGAATCATCTCCAACCGTGTTCGTTTTCCCAGGTTTTTGGGTACGTTCAGGTTGAAGAGAAATTCATTAGCCCCACGGCAATTTTTAAAAAAAAACCCACCACCCACCCTTGTTAAAAATGTTTTTTCAACCCAAAATTGCAATATTTTTCATCCCATTTTGTCCAATGAAATGTCTAGTTTTGAAGTTCGTTTTTAATTTGTTAGTTATGTTGTGTTGGATTGGTATAAAACATCAGTACTTGTTGACGAAGTACATTTTAATCATCATTATGGAGGATAGTAACGTGCCTAGTACAAGCGCTGTTGTTTCTCACGTAACAGAAATAGAGGAAGTCTTTTTGACAACGTTGTTTATCGTTGCGTTCCCATCGGTTGAAGCGTTGAAGTCCGCTATCAAAAATTATGAAAGATCAACTTACTGTCATTTTGAAATTCGAGATTCGCATTTGTGCAGAAATGAGAACTCGTACATTAAATTTGTGTGCTGGAGACTTGGCCGTATAACATCTAGCGGTTCGTCACAGCGGATCAGACGGAGGAGATAATTTTATAAATCTTATTAACATTTTTTGTCATGAAGGGCTTCTATGAACACTCAATGTCCGGCCTTCATGTACTGTAAGATTATCGACGGCTACTGGACTGTTATACGTCGTTGATGTAACGCCGTTGATGCACCGTGGAAATGTCGATTTGGATGAAACGTTAAGTAACGATGACGTAGTTTCTATAAACTCAGAAGAGTTAACAGAACGGGACATCCAAAATGAAGAAGATGAAGAGAACCGTTTGTGTGACATCTGTAATCTCGCACAGCCGCCCTATGAAACTGGGCATCAACTGAGTTGGGTTTTCTGTCCTTGTGAAGCTATGTTTCATAGATTCTGTGCTTATGACCCATCACCGAACGTACGAGCAGTCCACTGTCCGATGTGTGGCGCCATTACCAACTAATAGTTCGGACGTCCCACCGCGAGAACGATTAAAGGCCCTTTTACAAGGCCACCCACAAATTGATTTAAAGGCATTTTTCCCAATTTTGTTTTTGTCTTTGGCAAAGGTCAAGTGATTAAACACTTTTTAATGTCGAATGCATTTACATATACCTTAGATATTAATAATCGATAAGCCATTATCGCTCGTGTATTCGTAAACTTGTTTCTAATGTATAATACATATAAAGGTTAAGAAAACAGACAAGATTTTTTAATTTAATGAACACTGATCTAATAATTTTAGATGTAAAATAATGTGATAACCGTTCATGTCTTAGTAACATTTTTGTAAACTATTTGTAAACTATTTTAATAGGAATATTTTAAAATAAGGAAAATCGTTATTTTGTCGTTAGGTCAATAAGTTTATGAGAACATTTATTAGTGAATATAATAAGATAGTTACAAAGATGAATGTGATTAAAGCTCATACAGAAGTAAACACAATGAAGAAAATTATCTTCCTTATGATTAAAATACTGACATTATAAAACAAATTGAAACAGTTATCATTGAAATCATTAATGTAATTAAACGGTCATATAGTAAGTGTTAAAAGATATAAGAATATAATCCGTTTCATGAATACAAAAAACAAGAATTTCATATTCTTGTTTTATATTCAAAGAACCTGAAACCCTTGAACTATGCGTACGTAAGAAGTACGTCCGATCGTCAACTAAGCCTTCATTGTGATTCATAACTACTGATTATATCAAGGAATTCATTTGCACAGCTATATAACTATTATTGACTGCTACAATGTGATTGTAGCAGTCATAAAAATTGTCGTATAATATTTTCAAAAATAAAAAATAGTGTAGCGAACAATCGTTTTCAATAACTTCATCATCACACTATTCAGTTATAAGCCCATAATTTTTATAATTTATAAAGGCCAACAATAAGGCATGGCATTAATCCATTTGACAATGTAATGTGTTAACAATGGTGAACGTTTACATCTATTACCATATATATATATATATATATATATATATATATATATATATATATATATATATATATATATATACTTACAAATTGTAGCATTTGCAAATTAGAAAGGTCATTCTATAATGGCCTGGATTATTTGAAGTAAAGTGTTCAGTGGAAGAGCATAATAGGAAAATTTAAATGCGAAAAAAATTGTGTCAATGAAATACATAATATGGGAATTCAATCTTGTCAATTGACATAATAATAATAATAATAATAATAATAATAATAATAATAATAATAATAATAATAATAATAATAAGGACAGTGAATAATAATATAATTGTAAATGTTCATTGATACAGTTGACCTAATTCATATTTATACGTTTAATGTCGACAGATATTTGTTGAGTCAGTCAGACGACGTAGGCTTGTTCATTTACACTTTATGAAACTGATATTTCAAATGCTTGTCAAAAATGGTTACATTCGTAATGTCTAGACATTGCAGGTTTCATATTACGGGTTAACAATATTCACACATTACTGATTAAACACACTAGTTTTTATTACGACCAAAAATATTAATTTTAAAATGCAGAACTACAAATAATTTACAAGTGAAAACAATAAACCGTGTTTCAATGGACTTTTAAAATGAACAGAATTGACATCTAACCCTTTTTCTAATTCTCATTATGAATGACCATTTACAAAATAATCGTTTACTAAATAATAAGTGCCTATTTCGGTTAAATTTATTACTACATTCATATACTGTCAAAGTCAGTACATTAAATGATGGTCTACGGTTGGTTCACCTGAATTATACACATTGCAATCAGTAATTTATCATGATGATTTATTAATATGTTGATTTGTTTCTCGAATTAACAGACCATGTGTTACAAATAAAACTATGCACACACTTTGATGATAGTTTGTTTATTAATTGGGTATTCAGCATTAGAATAGCGACCTCATTCAGTAATCACTATTATCAAATATTCAAACCGGTTTTCAGTTGCTTTTTTGCAAAAAATTTATTTTTATGTGATACATATAAGTACTCGTGACATTAAAATTTTTGATCGGAAATCAAAAATTTATCCCAATACACATTCAGTAACAGTAGGATTGCACTTAAGTTGGTGTTTTTTCTATAAATGTCTAAATTTCTTACAAGACTTACATTACACAAAAAGATTTATTCATTATCGTTAAATTTCAAATGTAAAAATCTAAATTCTGACATCCAATCACAGCTCTAGATGTGATTTCAATTTCAACAAATCAGATTACAGAGATGAACAGTTTACGACCAATAACAAAATTATTAAAGGTGACAAAATGTTTGTTCATTATCACTTGAGTACACACCTGCAAAACAAGTACACCAATCACCGATCTCTAAATTTTTCTTTGACACCATACATTTTTTTAGAAATGGGTGGTAGGGCATCTTAAATGCCGTGGGCTTAATGTCAACCGGTTGAAGACCTTGTTGTTTGGTAGTTGAATCGCGTATCAGATTCTTGTAGTCTTCACTGTCCGGTTGAGCATTCTTGGGGGTTGATTGTACGACAAATCGCCAGTTGAATTAACTACAATACCTGCGATGTTCATCTTCTTAGAAGGTGACACGCGGTCATTTTTAACTTTGTTAGCGGGGGTCCAATCGCCCAATGAGCTTTCGATGACCACTGTTGCATTCAGGGACCCTGAACTGAGATACCCAAGTTTGCTGAGAGAGCCCAGTACAGTCATTTCCAAGTGTGTATTGATATGGAGTAGCTTTTCTTTGTGAATATGCATGGCAGATGGATTAGATACGCTTGTTAAATTTCTTGATGAAGCCATGGTATGTGCTGGATTAATATTGCATGCAAACGCAACTACTTCCTACTCAGACATCTCAGGTTCCCTACAAGTCTCAATCAAACCGATTTCTGTATCTTTAACGCTTGAAGCTTTATTAATTACCTCTGAGAAGATATATAACTCACTTGAAGTAGAAAGGTTACTTGCAGGATCCATGGACCCTGCTTAATTATAGCCTGACACAAGAAAGAGTCGTCGTCTGAACCTTAATTATGTTGCTCAAGTTCGCGGGTCGGATTGCCCAAGACACTACCAATATTAAGTTAATGTTAGTTGCTTCTTTAAAGAGGAAAAATATATATTTGTAAAATCTCAGCGAAAGAATCTGAAGTAAATGCTTGCTGAGATTTTACGAATATATATTATTCCTCTTTAATGTCTCACGTTAACTCGGCGCCCAAATATTGTGAAACTTTTCGTTCAAATTTAGACGAAAGTTCTTATTTATTAGTTGTTTCTTGTTTAACTCACATCGGTTTGCTGTTTTTACACACATTTTATTAAGTAACCACTGATCTTATACAGTTAATTACCACTTTATTTCTAATCATAGCGTTTCTACATTTTTATAACTACTTTGATAAACATATGTTTGCCTTTACACCAACGTTTTTGCGCAAACTTCATTTGGAAACTCACACTTTATACAAATGAAATATAAAACACCGCATCAATGTCGAACATGCAGCTAAAAAGTTTCCATTTTGTTATCTTATGACTAGAGGCTTGGAATTTTACAAAAATGACTGACAAACAAAAAGTGACAGGGAAGACGAGCTTTTAGTGTTTCCGCACATTTTACACTCTTTCTTTACGCTTTCATGTCTTGGAAACAATCCTTCGGCTTTATAATGGGTGTAATCCTAAGATAAAGTCACAACACTTAACATCTTCATGAACTAACCCCCTAATTTTGTAGTTAGACCACCCTACCTCTTTAGAATTTTCGAAGAACAGAAACTTAAGAGGAGAATGAACTATTCAGTAAAAAATGACCAACAAGGACTGATGTACACTAACTAAAAAACGGAAAGAAACCATCGTTTACAAAGTCTGCACATCATAAGATGGGACCTAATCAAAAAAACTGATCGTATTAAATTGTAAAAGTAACACTTTTAGCTTACACATATAATCCTAAATCAGACCCTATTTTCTGTCGTAGCACTCTTGACTGGGCAAAATTAGATTTTTAAGCCTCTGACTACGATATTATGCAAAGAGACAGCATATATAGACGAGCAGAATTGTTTTCGATTAAATGCTCACTGGGCTTCACTTTATCATATGGTAATATATGCAAATATGAGATTGTCATGCCAATAAATCACTCAATGAATTTACTAGATTTGAGACTACGTTGGTTGACAGTTGGCGACGATGCAGAAATGGCAAATGTACCATGAAACCCATACTTATCATACAGCATGAAAAACCTTTATATGAGCTTAGAAAATATAAATCTCTGACCACAAGCAATCCAAAAAAGGAGAAGGGTAGTTCTAGAGAACAAAACTGATTATATCAATAAAGTGAACTCAATTTCCAGTGATCCTACCGAATTTTAAAAACTTAGCAACGCTAAGGCTATGAATATGAGAGCAGAGAAACTACTGACTAATTCGCCTAACGAATTAAAAAATAAAATAATTACTCCAACCATTCACGATTCACTTAAACCTACTGGGTTGGACACGCCATTTTCTATGCTTTGCCCGAAGTCCACAAGTCAGTACTTCCCCTTCGTCCAGTTTTAGACATGTATAAATCGCCACTAAAGAAGCGTTTAAGACATTTTGTATTGCATCTTCAAGGTGGAATATATTAGCCTAGATGTAAGACGGATGATACCTGTAGTTCATCAGCGTGCTATTAGCTGAGGCAGCTGAATTTCTGTGTCAACAACTACCTGAAAAAAGATGAATATCAAAATTTACAGGGCTGGTCTTAAAAAATCACCTTTCAACTGAACAGTAAACTTTCATTTTTTTTCCTTAATAACACATTATGAGCGAACAGATAGAGTAATAATAGGTTTACCTTTAAGTCTTATCCATGTTGATTTTTTCCTCGCATGACCAAAAAATGGACTTCTCAAAAACCGAATTGATAGGCTTGGTTTTTGTTGTCGTAGAATTGACGATACTGCATTATCACTGACCAAAACATTGGAAAAAGAAGAATTCCGGGAACTCTTCAACAAAAAACACTTCGCAGTCCATTTAACGTATTAAGAAGTCCTCGATAACGAATTGCATTTCCTCGACATCTTGGTAATCAGATAGGAAGCTGGTTCTATCGGTAGAAGTGTGCATAAAAAGGGTCCTCAGCAAGCCATCACACACAGTTTCTGAGTTTTGTAACCACTCAATATTATGGAAACCTAATTAGATGTCTCGTAAATAGAGCTAGAGAGATAGGCTCATCAACAAGGAACAAGAGCTTACAATGATAGTTTGACTGAACTGAGTTATCCACAAGGTTATCTGCGCAAATACTTACAGGTAATAAATCAGAGAATGGCTGGTAAGAAACCTTTCTTCCTAAAACTACAATTCAGTGAAGATATAGCTGGTATTATACTGCGAGATAAGCTGAGTAGAGAAATAACTTAAATGACCTGCGCAACCAACCTCTATCTGTCGTTCTTTGCCCGACCCATAGTAAATCCTCAACTAAAGTATAAGTTCACTCTTCCACATCTATGTATTTCTATGAATTCAGCTACCCTAGTGAAGAAAGCCATACTGGGCTCACAACCAGACAACTTAGCGAACGAACTACCGAACACCTCCTTTCGTTAGGATATCGTCAAAACAATACGCAGCTCCTTTTCATTACACGTGATTGATAGCGGCCATGTAGTAGATAGAAATAGGTCATTTACAGTAATACATCTTATTTCGACTAGTCTTCTTTTTGAAGTTCTATCTCAACCCTCATACATAGCAAAAGCTATAGGAATTCAAGCTAACGATCGAAGCCTTTGTACTCATAGGAAATGTGTTACACGCTAATCTCTTCCTTGCTTGAAATAGCCTTGAATAAATATTTAATTAATTATTCTTCATACTCCCTGTTCTTTTATTTGCATTCATCCCACTATTTTCCTTTTTTCAAAAATATGCTTCATTGTCTAATCATCTAAACATATCATACCACGTAGTTTAATAGTTTTTATGAATGTTATTTCAGCACCCATAGTTTTAAAAATTATTGACCTGTTCTTACGAGACATGGAGAAGAGCCTTTGTTACTCTTATCACAACCAGCACACCTGTCATCACGCTATCAATTTTTACATTTCACTGATTATGTTTGTCTATGCAATCTATTCCACAGTTATGGTTGAATCATCAACTGCCTTGATTAGTTAAATAATTTAGTATCTGAATATCAATATTATTATACATTCGAATGCAGCTTGATAAGGATCTAAACGAAAACAATATTGTTCGCTTATATACATGATCCAAGTCACAATACAGAAACTTTTAAAACATAAGGAGGTGACCTAAAATTTTGAAACGGAAGTCAGCACATGAATGAATTCGAAGCTTTCAATATTGTAATTGGTACTAATCCCGTTTTAACAAAGGGAATGGTCAGAAATTCCCTCTGAAGTGTTTATAAAAATATTACGTTTTATCGTCACCTAATTTTCTATTTCTGACTTTTTCAGAACTTTTGCAACCAAGCTATATATTTCTCGCGCTACTTTGTTTATATCACTTCTTGCCGTGACTACCCATATTAACTATCAGCTATCGAATATGTACTTATTAACCATCCCTTTTGCTGTGTAGTAGATTGTTTTGTGCTGAAAAAATCTGCGACTGCGTGGCATTAGCTGTGATGTTCAGGACACTCAGTAATTTTAGTTTAATTTGTTTTCTATACTACATTGGAGCAGAGCAAAAATAGCTCGTAGTCTGCATTTTGACATCATTAAATGTGAATGATTCAAGAGGGTGTTGTACACCATGCGTAAGAATGTGTTTCGGTGTAGTCAAGTAAACTTTGATTCGTTTTTACTCTGCATTTTGACAAACTACAGAAATTCCGGTGATTACCATCAATCGAAGTTAATACTTGCTTATGCTACTAGAATGTTCCAGCTTAGTCCGGCACGAAAAAGTTCCCTACAATTTGAATATCTAACCATATGTACATCAGAGCAATAGGTTGCCGTTTGTGACCTAATTATCCTAGTGGTAAAGCTTAAAACTGTAATATTAGGTGATGCATTTTCATTTCCGAGAACAAAAACAGGTCCCTCAAGATTTTCTGGACTTTTTCCACATAAAGCCGACAAATACAAAACTCAAGTCAATGGTTTCCTATATGTCTAATCCAGCCACCAAGCACTCATAGCCAATTCCAAATGGGTTTAAATAGGATTAAAAACTAAAATGCGTTAGTCGGATCAACTAGATCTTCACTACTGTTGGACGGAGTCGTTGGAAATATAACACTATATGATCGTGGTATTTGTAATAGCCAATAATTCTATTGTATTCGATGATCCGTCGATTACGAACTCCAAATATACACGTTCATTTGTGTTCATCTAATTCTACTTACTGTATATCTTATTATTTCAGAACTTTCCTCTCATTATATTTAGTCGAATACTCTCAGGGTTGTCCAAGCTCTCATTTGTTTTACAATGAATCATATTCCCATAGAAATCAGAAAAGAGGTTCAACAAAAAATTGCAAAACAAGTTACAGAGGTGATCATAAGTTTGTTAAGTGATTTACTTTTGGTAAATTTCTCTAGCGTAATTCATGCATCTTTTGGCATGTTAAATGCTTTAACCGACGTAAAATTGGACACGTCCAATCAGTTCGTTAAGGTAATGTGCACTTTGCTACAGGTTTTACTAAACCTTGTTACTCACATACAATTAATTCGGTTGATTCTAATGATCATATACTATCCTTATTTGCAACTTCTGTCAATTCTCTTCATATTCAAAAACGTACAGATCTATCCAGTGGAGCTTTTCATGATTTTGTGGTTGACAATAGTAGTATCGAGCACATTTTTCTTAAAAGTTTAGGCCACTAACTTCGTGCCATAATCAAGCCTACCAAAGTCTTTATTTTGAGCATTATAGTCATAAACTTCCTTTTCATGGGTGTTGCAATTTGTTAATTAGAGACAATAAATCTTCTGTCCTAAACTGTGAATTCCTCATCACTGATTGTGGACCATCTATCTTCGGAAATTTAAGAATGCTTTAAGGAAAGCTTTCTTTACTGACCACTGAAGACGTTCTTAATGAAATGTATGATAACTTGCCAACCGCGGAAGGGAAATATGGAAAATTACGTCCGACTCTAAAGCCTCTTAATCTTATGTACGATCAATATATTTTGAGATCTTTAATAAATGACAACTTGGATTCCAACTTAAGGTGTGGCGGATGCGATATTTCTACGGACTAACGATTTTTTTATACTTGGTGACCTGCTGATTACGAATTCTATAAACATACGTCCATTTGTGCTCATCTAATTCTATTTACTTTAAACTGCACTATTTCGGAAATTCCTAGTTATCACACTGAGTTGTATACTTCTAATTATCATAATGACTCCAGGTGTTCACAGTTGTGTTACAATAAATGGTTAAAATGCCTGTAACAAATAATTAGGGAGCCGCTAGTATCAGTTATTGTAACAGAATAATAGATGCTACTTTCAAACTTTGGAGTAGTAAGAATCTTAAACGATCGATTAATAATCTATTTCTACACACTTGTGATTGCTGTCGATAGTACCACTGAACAATGACACAATCGTATTCAGACAATATGGAGTGATAAAAGTCAAACAAGCAGATCCTCATTCCACAAAAGTATGATAAATATGATCACATTGTCGACTCCTAGGTCGACAATATTACCAATGAAGTTAGCACCCACATAAAACATGTTGTTAGGTAGAATTTAAAGGTGATGAAATTGCATTCAGTAAAGGGCAATTGCTAAACACGGAGATAAGTATTGTATATTTGTTGCATATGGGAATGTTTCAAGAAGTTTAATTAACCTTGAACATTTGGTAATGACTTTCGACCTATGGATAAAATCGAATTAGACTAAGTAGATAAACCTTAACTATTCCAATGCGCGTATAGTGAAAGCCAGAGTGGCTTATGCCAATCTGGGCCATCTTTGACGCCTTCGTGATGTTAGTCTGGCTGTAAAAGGTCGGATCTACAACGCGCCGGTGAGAGCAGTTTTGCTCTATGCTTGTGAAACCTGGTTTCTTCGAGTTGACGATGTTAGACGACTCTATGTTCGATCATCGCTGTCTCCGAAGGACTGCTGACATTCAGTGGCAACACCACGTCAGTAATGCGGAGGTTCGGCATCGTGTGTTCGGGCACAGAGACGATAATTCAATTGGTGTCACCATCTTGAAACGCCGACTTCGGTGGCTTGGACATGTTCTACGAATGTCGTCCCAGAGAATTCCACATCGTGCATTATTTGCCGACTCTGGGACTGGTTGGGAAAAGTGGAGAGGTGGTCAGTATATGACATGGTGTCGGGGTATGGAAGAAAACTGCAAACGGCTGGCTTTTGTTGGTCCTTCACAACTCCCTGGCTGGAGTCCCAGAGATGGTGCAACACAGTGGCTAGAGACGTTACTAGTTATGGGTTAGAATAGAAGCCAGTTGCGATCCTGCTGTAACCACTTACTTTCTCCATAAAAAATGGCTGTATCTTCCTTAACTGAAAGATTTCTTCTGACTGTACCTTTCCGTTCCCCCCATCATTATTATTGTTATTATTATTACACTACTTTACACTAATCGGTTCGTTATTGTTCTTTTTTACGCTCCTTACCTCCTTTTTTCCCCGAATTCTCATTGTTTTGTGTGGCACATATATATTTGGTGTCCTTTTGTACCAAAATTTATGTGTCCAAATAAATAATAAATAAAATCCCTGGGATTGTGTATTGAAGAAGGATGTACCCTTTAAAAAAACACATTATTATTGTTAATGGGCATAATACCACCTCTCTCCACTGTTTCATTCAAGCAGTGAGGTTAGGCATGTTTGCCCAATCTCACCATTCCTCTTCAAATTGGTCATCAATGACGTGATCAATACAGCTGATGGATGTAAATAACGGTGGTGCGGATCTGTCGTCTAGAGAAAAACTTTTCGATCTTAAATATGCAGATGACATCGTCTTACAATACGACGATATCCATGTCTTGAAATCCGTACTTATTTAGTTGACAATCAGAGTCCGTAAGTATGGCATGCTCTTTCTACCTTCTAAGTGCAGAGTACTTTTACACGACTAGCACGACCCTGTACATGCACTCACCACCGCTAGTGAGCAGATAGATTTATGCCAACCTCGGCAATCTCCGGCTCCTTCCTGATGTCAGGTTGCCTGTTGAAGGTCAGATCCATAATGTGTCGGTGAGAGCAGTTTTATTCTATGTTTGTGAAACCTGGTCTCTTCGAATTGAGGATGTTAGACGACTCTCTCTGCTTCATCATCGTTGTCTCCGAAGGATTGCTGACATCCAGTGGCAACACCATGTTGATAATGCAGAGGTTCGACAACGCATTGGTTATCATTTTGAAACACTGACTTCGATGACTTGGACATGTTCTACGAATGTCGTCCCAGAGAATTCCACGTCGTGCATTATTTGCCGACGCTGGGACTAGTTGGAAAATGCGGAGGTGGTCAGTGCATGACATGGTGTCGGGATATGAAAGAAAGCTGCACAATACTGGTTTCTGTTGATCCTGTACGAATCCCTCCCTGGTTAAGGTGCAGCACAGTGGCTTCAGACGTTTCCATGAATGGCTTAGAATAGAAACCAGTGAAGACCCTGCTGTAACTTCCTATTACTTTTTACATAAATACGAACGTAACTTCTCTAACTGAAAGAATTTTTCTGGTTACATTTTTCCTAATTGAGCTGTTTCTCCCACCATTATTATTATTACTTTGATTACCATCATTATTATTTCGCTCTTATAAACTAATTTCTATTCGTTGTTGTTCTCCTTTTGTTATACACACTTTACATTCTCTATCTGGTCACAACTTCATTTTTATTGTGTGGTGCGTATGTATTTGATGGTTCCTTGTATCGATGTTTACGTGTTTAAATAAATAAATAAAGTCCAGTACAGCATGTAAAACAAACAACTATGACCGAGCTTATGTATTGCCAATGATAGATCTCATAACAGCCTATAATGAGGAATAAGTCACAAACCTTGACTACATGTCAGCCTGAGGTGTGTTAAGTTAAAATGTTTCACTTATTGATGGTTCGATAGGTATGTCAGCAATCAGCTAGTAAGTAAAACTTTCTCCAACTGTCTTAATAAGTTCTCTACTCTGGAATACAAAAGTCGAGGCATATCAAGAGAGATTTGTTTATCTTTAGTCTTTTTGCGAAAGAGAAATAAGCTTAGTTCAGCCAACTTCACGTAACACAAAAGCTTAGAGATCCTAGGTATCAAGTCAGATGTAGTCCTTTGGACATCTTCCGATAGCGTAAACTTCAGATAAGATTTAGGTGCTTTCATTCAATACTCATTTTCCAGTGAAATGTAGACTGTAAATAACATCATCTTTTGACATTTAAGTGGCTAAAAGATCTTAATATTGATCAACCAGTTCCAAAATATCTAATAGCTACTCCATGGTAATTTGCAGTGATCTTCAAGCCTAACTGATAACCACCGAATATCACTGTCTTTGAAAGAGTGACTCCTCATTATCCACCGAGTATCGATCTATGCCTTGGTGATCAATATGGAACAAAATTTACTTAAAGGCTTTTACAGGGAGTTATAAAGTGCCGGAACATTCTGCTAGTTTTTAAAGATCTTTCTGAAACCACTACATCTTGCACTTTGCATTTCTCTGTATATCTTGATATTGTGAGCATATAACCGATGATCGCAGGAAACTAGGCAGATTATCTGCATATAATGTAATGATGTTCCTAATATTGTCCCGAAAAACTCCCTCAAAACACCCTACGGCCAGATAGCTGGGAACTAATCCTTTATTGTTTTTTACGTCTAGCTGAGAGGCAATTTACGCAAAGAAGTAGATTCATATATGATATGTTCAAAAATATTAATTTACTGGATGGTTGGAAAAGGAATTTCGGTGAGACTATAATTTATAAACGACCTTTGAGCGACACTAAAGAGACCCTAAGAATGTCCACTTACATACTACGGCTAAATGAGAGTTATAAACCAGGAGAGGAAATAGGATTAATATTTACAGTTGATGGTTAGGTTTAGGAATCAGATATAGAGTTTCCATCACGAACTGACATCAGCTATAATGCCAAAACTCTATTTAGCAAAATGGATGAGTAAGTTTCACGCCAAAATACAAGATCTGTCGTCGTAAATCTGAATGATTCGTTTATAAATTATAGTCTAGCCAGAATTTCTCGTCATCATTTTTGACGACCTAAGTAATATGCAACAATATTTCCACAGAAGTATGTGATTGAATCAACCAGACATAAGCCCAAAACTAGTTCTTGCGTTATTGCTGGCACCAGTTTGTGAGAACCCCGATAATTCATACAGATAACTTCATTCGTGTTGTAACTGTCGATTTATCATAATAGTATTTTCCGGAAATCGTTCCACAACTAAATACTAGTGAATGGTACCAACATCCCGAATTTCGGTGTAAGTTTTATCGTATTAAGAGAAGTTTCAGGTAAGCTAAATTAGAAAATTTCGGGGAAATGCGACAAAACCATAATAATTTCTCCTAGTCTGGAGGCTTTCCACAAAATTTCGAGTTATTTTGGGGAAGTCCTCATACCCTTTGAGTAAGTTTTCGGTTTTCCCATAAATTCTCCAGACTTTGACGAAAGCTTCGATTTTTTATATGACTTCGAAAAAGATATCCTAAGCATCTTAGCCAATATTGACTGAGATTTGATTCAAGGCCGTCCATATACCTTACTTTGAACTACATTTCAACTATTCAATATCAAGGAAACTTAGATGCTGCAAAAAAACGTAGATACTTCTTCACCTATGCTCACACACTCGTACTTATACCACACATTTACCTTTAGCAATGCCGACGTTACGCAAAGACCGAAAAGCGCGGTATATACTAAAATGCAAATTACCATGTAAAAGTAAAAACATATTGTCCAATTTCTAGGACCAGAAAAATAAAAATAAGATCTCGCTTTTAATCGTCAAATTGATTCCATTTTTATTCGAGGTTGTAAAATTCTCTCCGAAATTTATTAATCCACTTCTAAATATCCTTCAGACTGCAACTTCAAGCTTCGCTCGGCATATCAGTGGGTCATCAATAACCCCATGCAGGAACATAGGTATATTATCGATAAAAGAGGGAGAAGAAAAAATGGTTAATCATAGTGAGGCACTATCCTCAGTCCTCATGAATATGTCAAGTTTTCTCTTGAAGAACCCCTGGAAAGTCTTTTGGACTGACCCCGTTGGCAGAGAATTCTAGCATTTGACTGGTCTTTAGGAGTAGGATATGTGTCCACAGTCCATTCTTCT
This sequence comes from Schistosoma margrebowiei, assembly GCA_944470205.2. NCBI lineage: Eukaryota > Metazoa > Platyhelminthes > Trematoda > Strigeidida > Schistosomatidae > Schistosoma > Schistosoma margrebowiei. Next base: position 38,974,840 of record OX104028.1, on the reverse strand, counting down.
GTGTTTTGTCTCCAGTTCCTGAGTGTTACTCCTTAGGTTTTTGTTGAAGCTAAGCTTAGGTAGATGTTCAGGGAGATGTCCAGAATCCTTTAGGATGCTATAAGCCATTGAAAAATCAGCTCGAATACACCTGTACTCTGATGCGTAAAGGTTCACTGATTGGTTGTGCTCGTCATAAAACTTGGAGTTGAGTCTCCGAACTGATTTCGTGGCTCGCCGTTGGATACGCTCCAGAGTGTCCTTATCCTTTTGTAGTGAGGAAGGAATACTATGTTTCCGTACTCTAAATGGGGACGAATGAGACTGTTGAAGATTATCTGGAAATTTATCCCGTCGAACTGACCAAAAATTCACTTCAATGTTAACAGTGCAAGGTTTGCTCGAAATACATTTTAGTCTTAGTTGGCGCGAGACTTCTAGTCGTAGGTCACCAACATTCTTAGATCTCTTTCAGCCTGAAACACTTCTACACGGGAGTTGCATGAGTTGTAGTTATAGTCTGCAAAATGTCTCAGATGAACTACTTTACACAGTGAAGTACTAAAGCTAAGTTAATTGTCGTCTGCCCAACTTTGGAGTCGAGTCGGATCCTCCTGAAATCCCTGTTTATCTTCATGGTTACGTACTTCTGTCCAGAGTTTCACATCATCAGCAAAAAGTAATAAATCTGACGATACATGTTGTGAAAGATCGTTTATGTAAGTCAAGGAAAGAAAGAGTGTAGTACTGAACTTTGAGACACGCCACTAAGATATTTGATAGCCATAGAGTTAACAATGAACTCAAAATGTAGATTTTCTATATACGGAATGAGCCAATTAATTAAGGGCGATTTGATGCCCAATCGTGTGAGCTTATTGATAAGACACATATGGTTGGCACTATCTAGAGCTCTTGAGAAGTCAAGGTAAAATACATCAACCTTCTCCTTGCGATCGAGGGTGGTTGTCCATCTGTCCACCTCACTCAGCAGGTTGGTTATAAAAGAGTGACATCTTCTGAAACCGTGCTGTTGGTGTGTACAGAAGTTTATGGATCATAAATAGTAGTGTAAACTGTATCATATCAGTGACTATAATTTTGAGGGTATGGTAAGAAGAGCCACCGGTCAGTAGCTTGAAGTTTCACTACGTGAACCTCCTTTGAAAATTGGTATGATGTGATCCAGGTTCCAAATTTCTGAAAATGCGCCTTGGCTTAGCAGATGTGAGAACAGCGCGTTAATTGGTGTTACCAAGACTGAAGCTTCTTCCCTCAGTATAAGAGAATGAACCATATCCGGACCAATAAAAGTCTCTTTATAGGTGCTCTACTTTCAGGTACCCCAAATCAGAGCTCAGGTCTACTTATGAAAATCTTGTAGAGTCGCAGGTGAAGCTTACAGCAATATGGTTAGTATGGGTCGGTTGGAATTTTCGAGATTACTATTCAACCAGAAGGTTATCGGCGTCACTGCCGTTATTGTTCTAACTATTAGGACCTACCATTTGGGAAATCTAGGTTTTGTTTCGTCGAGGAGAGACTGCATAACAGAATAAGCTTTCCTGATCGGAGACAAATAACCAATCAACTTTGTCTGGTACTGAAGCCTTTTATTTATTTGCATTGTCTCCATATGCCATTGTTATCAGTTCGTTTGTATTCCGCGCGACAGTACCTTTTGCAGCTTTGCAAACGTAGAATACGGTTCATGATGACTGTAAGTTGCTCGTAGTTCTTGCGGACCATTTGGAAAACAGACTGAAGATACATACATATCAACATTATTAGCATCACTGAGTTCACGCAGTTAATCCATTTCATTTGGCAATCCCGTGACGTTCACATATAAGCGGTTTATGTTTTCAATTTGAAACCCGTGAGATTCTTCGCTCTGTGTATCTGTAAGAGCCTTGTGTGCATGGACAGATAACCTACCTACACAGAGTTTTCCGAGTTAGTAGCCTCTGTCCTTTCTATGTTTTTTATTATCTTTACAGTTCACAAGAGGAACAGTCAGTTCCAACTTTCCTTAAGAATGTTCCTGATGTATATTAGGCAGTATTCTTACATTCATACCTGATTTTAGTAAGCGACTAGCCATTAGGACATTCTCTTTATTGACACTGTTAGTGAGCACTACACGAAGTACTCTTGGGTGATGTTGATTCTTCGAGTCCTTTCTGCCAGTGAGCCGTGTGACCGTCGAAGGCTGTATTCTGTGAAAATCGAGCTTCTTGTTTAGCTCCTCCTGCCATTTTTGTCCTGCAAGCTGAGAGGAAGGTCTGGGCTGTCTTCAGGTTTCATGATTATGGAAGAATCATCTCCAACCGTGTTCGTTTTCCCAGGTTTTTGGGTACGTTCAGGTTGAAGAGAAATTCATTAGCCCCACGGCATTTTTTTTAAAAACCCCCCACCCACCCTTTTTTAAAATGTTTTTTCAACCCAAAATTGCAATATTTTTCATCCCGTTTCGTCCAATGAAATGGCTAGTTTTGTAATTCGTTTTTAATTTGTTAGTTATGTTGTGTTGGATTGGTATAAAACATCAGTACTTGTCGACGAAGTACATTTTAATCATCATTATGGAGGATAGTAACGTGCCTAGTACAAGCGCTGTTGTTTCTCACGTAACAGAAATAGAGGAAGTCTTTTTGACAACGTTGTTTCTCGTTGCGTTCCCATCGGTTGAAGCGTTGAAGTCCGTTATCACAAATTATGAAAGATCAACTTACTGTCATTATGTAGTCCGAGATTCGCATTTGTGCAGAAATGAAAACTCGTACATTAAATTTGTGTGCTGGAGACATGGTCGTATAACATCTAGAGGTTCGTCACAGTGGATCACACGGAAGAGGTAATTTTATTATTGTTATTAACATTTTTTGTCATGAAGGGCTTCCATGAACACTCAATGTCCGGCCTTCATGTACTGTAAGATTATCGACGGCTACTGGACTGTTATACGTCGTTGATGTAACGCCGTTGATGCACCGTGGAAATGTCGATTTGGATGAAACGTTAAGTAACGATGACGTAGTTTCTATAAACTCAGAAGAGTTAACAGAACGGGACATCCAAAATGAAGAAGATGAAGAGAACCGTTTGTGTGACATCTGTAATCTTGCACAGCCGCCCTATGAAACTGGTGATGAAGTGGGTTGGGTTTTCTGTCCTTGTGAAGCTATGTTTCATAGATTCTGTGCTTATGACCCATCACCGAACGTACGAGCAGTCCACTGTCCGATGTGTGGCGCCATTACCAACTAATAGTTCGGACGTCCTACCACGAGAGCGATTAAAGGCCCTTTTCAGGGCCACTCACAAATTGATTTAAAGGCATTTTTCCCAATTCTGTTTTTGTCTTTGGCAAAGGTCAAGTGTTTAAGCACTTTTTAATGTCGAATGCATTTAGATATACCTAGATATTAATAATCGATAAGCGATTATCGCTCCTCTATTCGTAAACTTGTTTCTAATGTATAATACATATAAAGGTTAAGAAATCAGACAAGATTTTGTAATTTAATGAACACTGATCTAATAATTTTAGATGTAAAATAATGTGATTACCGTTCATGTCTTAGTTACATATTTGTAAACTATTTTAATAGAAATATTTTAAAACAGTGAAAATCGTTATTTTGTCGTTAGGTGAATAAATTTATTATGACATTTATTAGTGAATATAATAAGATAGTTACAAAGATGAATGTGATTAAAGCTCATAGAGAAGTAAACAAATTTGAGAAAATTATCTTCCTTATGAATAAGATACTGACATTATTAAACAAGTTCAAGCAGTCATCATTGAAATCATTAATCTAATTAAACGGTCATATAGTAAGTGTTAAAAGAAATAAGAATATTATCCTTTTCATGAATACAAAATGCAAGAATTTCATATTCCAGTTTTATATTCAAAGAACCTGAAACCCTTGAACTATGCGTACGTAAGAAGTACGTCCGATCGTCAACTAAGCCTTCATTGTGATTCATAACTACTGATTATATCAAGGAATTCATTTGCACAGCTATATAACTATTATTGACTGCTACAATGTGATTGTAGCAGTCATAAAAATTGTCGTATAATATTTTCAAAAATAAAAAATAGTGTAGCGAACAATCGTTTTCAATAACTTCATCATCACACTATACAGTTATAAGCCCATAATTTTTATAATTTATAAAGGCCAACAATAAGGCATGGCATTAATCCATTTGACAATGTAATGTGTTAACAATGGTGAACGTTTACATCTATTACCATATATATATATATATATATATATATATATATATATATATATATATATATATATATATACTTACAAATTGTAACATTTGCAAATTAGAAAGGTCATTCTATAATGGCCTGGATTATTGGAAGTAAAGTGTTCAGTGGAAGAGCATAATAGGAAAATTTAAAATGCGAAAAAAATTGTGTCAATGAAATACATAATATGGGAATTGAATCTTGTCAATTGACATAATAATAATAATAATAATAATAATAATAATAATAATAATAATAATAATAATAATAATAATAATAAGGACAGTGAATAATAATATAATTGTAAATGTTCATTGATACAGTTGACCTAATTCATATTTATACGTTTAATGTCGATAGATATTTGTTGAGTCAGTCAGTCAGACGACGTAGGTTTGTTCATTAACACTTCATGAAACTGATATTTCAAATGCTTGTCAAAAATGATTACATTCGTAATGTCTAGACATTGCAGGTTTCATATTACGGCGGTTAACAATATTCACACATGACTGATTAAACACACTAGTTTTTAATACGACCAAAAAATTAATTTCAAAATGCAGAACTACAAATAATTTACAAGTGAAAACAATAAACCGTGTTTCAATGGACTTTTAAAATGAACAGAATTGACATCTAACCCTTTTTCTAATTCTCATTATGAATGACCATTTACAAAATAATCGTTTACTAAATAATAAGTGCCTATTTCGGTTAAATTTATTACAACATTCATATACTGTCAAAGTCAGTTCATTCAATGATGGTCTACGGTTGGTTCACCTGAATTATACACATTGCAATCAGTAATTTATCATGATGATTTATTAATATGTTGATTTGTTTCTCGAATTAACAGACCATGTGTTACAAATAAAACTATGCACACACTTTGATGATAGTTTGTTTATTAATTGGGTATTCAGCATTAGAATAGCGACCTCATTCAGTAATCACTATTATCAAATATTCAAACCGGTTTTCAGTTGCTTTTTTGCAAAAAATTTCTTTTTATGTGATACATATAAGTACTCGTGACATTAAAATTTTTGATCGGAAATCAAAAATTTATCCCAATACACATTCAGTAACAGTAGGATTGCACTTAAGTTGGTGTTTTTTTCTACAAATTTCTAAATTTCTTACAAGACTTACATTACACAAAATGATTTATTCATTATCGTTAAATTTCAAATGTAAAAATCTAAATTCTGACATCCAATCACAGCTCTAGATGTGATTTCAATTTCAACAAATCAGATTACAGAGATGAACAGTTTAAGACCAATAACAACATTATTAAAGGTGACAAAATGTTTGTTCATTATCACTTGAGTACACACCTGCAAAACAAGTACACCAATCACCGATCTCTAAATTTTTCTTTGACACCATACATTTTTTTAGAAATGGGTGGTAGGGCATCTTAAATGCCGTGGGCTTAATGTCAACCGGTTGAAGACCTTGTTGTTTGGTAGTTGAATCGCGTATCAGATTCTTGTAGTCTTCACTGTCCGGTTGAGCATTCTTGGGGGTTGATTGTACGACAAATCGCCAGTTGAATTAACTACAATACCTGCGATGTTCATCTTCTTAGAAGGTGACACGCGGTCATTTTTAACTTTGTTAGCGGGGGTCCAATCGCCCAATGAGCTTTCGATGACCACTGTTGCATTCAGGGACCCTGAACTGAGATACCCAAGTTTGCTGAGAGAGCCCAGTACAGTCATTTCCAAGTGTGTATTGATATGGAGTAGCTTTTCTTTGTGAATATGCATGGCAGATGGATTAGATACGCTTGTTAAATTTCTTGATGAAGCCATGGTATGTGCTGGATTAATATTGCATGCAAACGCAACTACTTCCTACTCAGACATCTCAGGTTCCCTACAAGTCTCAATCAAACCGATTTCTGTATCTTTAACGCTTGAAGCTTTATTAATTACCTCTGAGAAGATATATAACTCACTTGAAGTAGAAAGGTTACTTGCAGGATCCATGGACCCTGCTTAATTATAGCCTGACACAAGAAAGAGTCGTCGTCTGAACCTTAATTATGTTGCTCAAGTTCGCGGGTCGGATTGCCCAAGACACTACCAATATTAAGTTAATGTTAGTTGCTTCTTTAAAGAGGAAAAATATATATTTGTAAAATCTCAGCGAAAGAATCTGAAGTAAATGCTTGCTGAGATTTTACGAATATATATTATTCCTCTTTAATGTCTCACGTTAACTCGGCGCCCAAATATTGTGAAACTTTTCGTTCAAATTTAGACGAAAGTTCTTATTTATTAGTTGTTTCTTGTTTAACTCACATCGGTTTGCTGTTTTTACACACATTTTATTAAGTAACCACTGATCTTATACAGTTAATTACCACTTTATTTCTAATCATAGCGTTTCTACATTTTTATAACTACTTTGATAAACATATGTTTGCCTTTACACCAACGTTTTTGCGCAAACTTCATTTGGAAACTCACACTTTATACAAATGAAATATAAAACACCGCATCAATGTCGAACATGCAGCTAAAAAGTTTCCATTTTGTTATCTTATGACTAGAGGCTTGGAATTTTACAAAAATGACTGACAAACAAAAAGTGACAGGGAAGACGAGCTTTTAGTGTTTCCGCACATTTTACACTCTTTCTTTACGCTTTCATGTCTTGGAAACAATCCTTCGGCTTTATAATGGGTGTAATCCTAAGATAAAGTCACAACACTTAACATCTTCATGAACTAACCCCCTAATTTTGTAGTTAGACCACCCTACCTCTTTAGAATTTTCGAAGAACAGAAACTTAAGAGGAGAATGAACTATTCAGTAAAAAATGACCAACAAGGACTGATGTACACTAACTAAAAAACGGAAAGAAACCATCGTTTACAAAGTCTGCACATCATAAGATGGGACCTAATCAAAAAAACTGATCGTATTAAATTGTAAAAGTAACACTTTTAGCTTACACATATAATCCTAAATCAGACCCTATTTTCTGTCGTAGCACTCTTGACTGGGCAAAATTAGATTTTTAAGCCTCTGACTACGATATTATGCAAAGAGACAGCATATATAGACGAGCAGAATTGTTTTCGATTAAATGCTCACTGGGCTTCACTTTATCATATGGTAATATATGCAAATATGAGATTGTCATGCCAATAAATCACTCAATGAATTTACTAGATTTGAGACTACGTTGGTTGACAGTTGGCGACGATGCAGAAATGGCAAATGTACCATGAAACCCATACTTATCATACAGCATGAAAAACCTTTATATGAGCTTAGAAAATATAAATCTCTGACCACAAGCAATCCAAAAAAGGAGAAGGGTAGTTCTAGAGAACAAAACTGATTATATCAATAAAGTGAACTCAATTTCCAGTGATCCTACCGAATTTTAAAAACTTAGCAACGCTAAGGCTATGAATATGAGAGCAGAGAAACTACTGACTAATTCGCCTAACGAATTAAAAAATAAAATAATTACTCCAACCATTCACGATTCACTTAAACCTACTGGGTTGGACACGCCATTTTCTATGCTTTGCCCGAAGTCCACAAGTCAGTACTTCCCCTTCGTCCAGTTTTAGACATGTATAAATCGCCACTAAAGAAGCGTTTAAGACATTTTGTATTGCATCTTCAAGGTGGAATATATTAGCCTAGATGTAAGACGGATGATACCTGTAGTTCATCAGCGTGCTATTAGCTGAGGCAGCTGAATTTCTGTGTCAACAACTACCTGAAAAAAGATGAATATCAAAATTTACAGGGCTGGTCTTAAAAAATCACCTTTCAACTGAACAGTAAACTTTCATTTTTTTTCCTTAATAACACATTATGAGCGAACAGATAGAGTAATAATAGGTTTACCTTTAAGTCTTATCCATGTTGATTTTTTCCTCGCATGACCAAAAAATGGACTTCTCAAAAACCGAATTGATAGGCTTGGTTTTTGTTGTCGTAGAATTGACGATACTGCATTATCACTGACCAAAACATTGGAAAAAGAAGAATTCCGGGAACTCTTCAACAAAAAACACTTCGCAGTCCATTTAACGTATTAAGAAGTCCTCGATAACGAATTGCATTTCCTCGACATCTTGGTAATCAGATAGGAAGCTGGTTCTATCGGTAGAAGTGTGCATAAAAAGGGTCCTCAGCAAGCCATCACACACAGTTTCTGAGTTTTGTAACCACTCAATATTATGGAAACCTAATTAGATGTCTCGTAAATAGAGCTAGAGAGATAGGCTCATCAACAAGGAACAAGAGCTTACAATGATAGTTTGACTGAACTGAGTTATCCACAAGGTTATCTGCGCAAATACTTACAGGTAATAAATCAGAGAATGGCTGGTAAGAAACCTTTCTTCCTAAAACTACAATTCAGTGAAGATATAGCTGGTATTATACTGCGAGATAAGCTGAGTAGAGAAATAACTTAAATGACCTGCGCAACCAACCTCTATCTGTCGTTCTTTGCCCGACCCATAGTAAATCCTCAACTAAAGTATAAGTTCACTCTTCCACATCTATGTATTTCTATGAATTCAGCTACCCTAGTGAAGAAAGCCATACTGGGCTCACAACCAGACAACTTAGCGAACGAACTACCGAACACCTCCTTTCGTTAGGATATCGTCAAAACAATACGCAGCTCCTTTTCATTACACGTGATTGATAGCGGCCATGTAGTAGATAGAAATAGGTCATTTACAGTAATACATCTTATTTCGACTAGTCTTCTTTTTGAAGTTCTATCTCAACCCTCATACATAGCAAAAGCTATAGGAATTCAAGCTAACGATCGAAGCCTTTGTACTCATAGGAAATGTGTTACACGCTAATCTCTTCCTTGCTTGAAATAGCCTTGAATAAATATTTAATTAATTATTCTTCATACTCCCTGTTCTTTTATTTGCATTCATCCCACTATTTTCCTTTTTTCAAAAATATGCTTCATTGTCTAATCATCTAAACATATCATACCACGTAGTTTAATAGTTTTTATGAATGTTATTTCAGCACCCATAGTTTTAAAAATTATTGACCTGTTCTTACGAGACATGGAGAAGAGCCTTTGTTACTCTTATCACAACCAGCACACCTGTCATCACGCTATCAATTTTTACATTTCACTGATTATGTTTGTCTATGCAATCTATTCCACAGTTATGGTTGAATCATCAACTGCCTTGATTAGTTAAATAATTTAGTATCTGAATATCAATATTATTATACATTCGAATGCAGCTTGATAAGGATCTAAACGAAAACAATATTGTTCGCTTATATACATGATCCAAGTCACAATACAGAAACTTTTAAAACATAAGGAGGTGACCTAAAATTTTGAAACGGAAGTCAGCACATGAATGAATTCGAAGCTTTCAATATTGTAATTGGTACTAATCCCGTTTTAACAAAGGGAATGGTCAGAAATTCCCTCTGAAGTGTTTATAAAAATATTACGTTTTATCGTCACCTAATTTTCTATTTCTGACTTTTTCAGAACTTTTGCAACCAAGCTATATATTTCTCGCGCTACTTTGTTTATATCACTTCTTGCCGTGACTACCCATATTAACTATCAGCTATCGAATATGTACTTATTAACCATCCCTTTTGCTGTGTATTGGGTTGTTTTGTGCTGGAAAAATCTGCGACTGCGTGGCAGTAGCTGTGCCGTTCAAGGCACTGAGTAATTTCAGTATAAGTTGTTTTATTTACTACATTGGAGCAGAGCAAAAATAGCTCGTAGTCTGCATTTTGACATCATTAAATGTGAATGATTCAAGAGGGTGTTGTACACCATGCGTAAGAATGTGTTTCGGTGTAGTCAAGTAAACTTTGATTCGTTTTTACTCTGCATTTTGACAAACTACAGAAATTCCGGTGATTACCATCAATCGAAGTTAATACTTGCTTATGCTACTAGAATGTTCCAGCTTAGTCCGGCACGAAAAAGTTCCCTACAATTTGAATATCTAACCATATGTACATCAGAGCAATAGGTTGCCGTTTGTGACCTAATTATCCTAGTGGTAAAGCTTAAAACTGTAATATTAGGTGATGCATTTTCATTTCCGAGAACAAAAACAGGTCCCTCAAGATTTTCTGGACTTTTTCCACATAAAGCAGACAAATACAAAACTCAAATCAATGGTTTCCTATATGTCTAATCCAGCCACCAAGCACTCATAGCCAATTCCAAATGGGTTTAAATAGGATTAAAAACTAAAATGCGTTAGTCGGATCAACTAGATCTTCACTACTGTTGGACGGAGTCGTTGGAAATATAACACTATATGATCGTGGTATTTGTAATAGCCAATAATTCTATTGTATTCGATGATCCGTCGATTACGAACTCCAAATATACACGTTCATTTGTGTTCATCTAATTCTACTTACTGTATATCTTATTATTTCAGAACTTTCCTCTCATTATATTTAGTCGAATACTCTCAGGGTTGTCCAAGCTCTCATTTGTTTTACAATGAATCATATTCCCATAGAAATCAGAAAAGAGGTTCAACAAAAAATTGCAAAACAAGTTACAGAGGTGATCATAAGTTTGGTAGGTGATTTACTTTTGGTAAATTTCACTCACGTAATTCATGTGTCTTTTGGCATGTTAAATGCTTTAAACGCCGTAAAATTGGACAATCAGTTTGTTAAGGTACTGTTCTTCTTGCTACAGGTATTATCAAACCTTGTCACTAACGTGCCATTAATTCGGTTGATTCTAATGATCATATACTAACCTTATTTGCAACTTCCAGCAATTCTATTCATATTCAAAAACGTATAGATCTATCCAGTGGAGCTTTTCATGATTTTGTGGTTGACAATAGTAGTATCGAGCACATTTTTCTTAAAAGTTTAGGCCACTAACTTCGTGCCATAATCAAGCCTACCAAAGTCTTTATTTTGAGCATTATAGTCATAAACTTCCTTTTCATGGGTGTTGCAATTTGTTAATTAGAGACAATAAATCTTCTGTCCTAAACTGTGAATTCCTCATCACTGATTGTGGACCATCTATCTTCGGAAATTTAAGAATGCTTTAAGGAAAGCTTTCTTTACTGACCACTGAAGACGTTCTTAATGAAATGTATGATAACTTGCCAACCGCGGAAGGGAAATATGGAAAATTACGTCCGACTCTAAAGCCTCTTAATCTTATGTACGATCAATATATTTTGAGACCTTTAATAAATGACAACTTGGATTCCAACTTAAGGTGTGGCGGATGCGATATTTCTACGGACTAACGATTTTTTTATACTTGGTGACCTGCTGATTACGAATTCTATAAACATACGTCCATTTGTGCTCATCTAATTCTATTTACTTTAAACTGCACTATTTCGGAAATTCCTAGTTATCACACTGAGTTGTATACTTCTAATTATCATAATGACTCCAGGTGTTCACAGTTGTGTTACAATAAATGGTTAAAATGCCTGTAACAAATAATTAGGGAGCCGCTAGTATCAGTTATTGTAACAGAATAATAGATGCTACTTTCAAACTTTCGAGTAGTAAGAATCTTAAACGATCGATTAATAATCTATTTCTACACACTTGTGATTGCTGTCGATAGTACCACTGAACAATGACACAATCGTATTCAGACAATATGGAGTGATAAAAGTCAAACAAGCAGATCTTCATTTCACAAAAGTATGATAAATATGATCACATTGTCGACTCCTAGGTCGACAATATTACCAATGAAGTTAGCACCCACATAAAACATGTTGTTAGGTAGAATTTAAAGGTGATGAAATTGCATTCAGTAAAGGGCAATTGCTAAACACGGAGATAAGTATTGTATATTTGTTGCATATGGGAATGTTTCAAGAAGTTTAATTAACCTTGAACATTTGGTAATGACTTTCGACCTATGGATAAAATCGAATTAGACTAAGTAGATAAACCTTAACTATTCCATCACAAATGACTCGACTTCAATAGCCACGGACATTGTGTGCTCTGCTTCTAGTTCTTTCTTTTTCTTACCCTCCCTATCAGCCCCCCCCTCGAAATACGCCACTGAAAAATATATGCAGTGGGTAACTTCGTCCTGAGCCATCATTGATTACCCAGATGTTACGGAAGGATATAAAGTTGGGGTTTTTAGAAGCTTTCAACTTTATGCGGACTTATTCCCAACCATTACTTGCACGTTGCAACTCAACCTCCATAAAGCGTGCCAACGCTCTTATTGATAATACGAGACTTACTAGCATTCATAAGTGAGAAGTGTTATTTCCCATAATTCTATGACCAATGTACCCTATAAAATACCAAACTAATTTAGTAACCCACTGCAGTGAAGACCCTGTATTCTGTAACAGTAGCGTCTCGCCTGTATACTGGCATGCCTCATATAACAGACGGTAATAGTGTGTTCTTTGGTCTTCTTTCTTTTCCGTTTCCCTTCAAAATTCTAAGTTAGGGCTTGCCCAGTGATCTAGTTTGATGGTATACATATTGCATGTCTTATCTACACTCAACATTTTTTCCTTATTTCCTCTTCAGCTGGAGGCTGGCTTTTTCCCCAATATTAGGCTGTTGATTATGATATCTGATCAACGGATATTGAGTATCTTGTGTAGACAGTTGTCCATGAATACTTGTACGTTTTTAATTATGGTTGTGATAGTTCTACCCATTTCAGCTATGTATAGTGGAGTTGTTTAGATGTTAGTATTGAAGATTCTGACTTTGATATTGGTTGGTATTTGTTTCGAGTTCCATATGTTATTCAAGTGTAGGCATTCTGTTGTTGCTTTGCCAATCACTGATTTTATGTCTGAATCACATTTTTATTGTTCCCAACCTAGTAACCTGATGTTAGAACAAAAATATTCTAACCAGAACTTATGTGCTTCCTCATTTCATATGAGTATTACGTTCCATATTTTCCGTTAACGAGTGGCAGAATGTTTGAGTATTTAAATAAATGAGCCGAAACTCCACTTAGCCGCCGTATTATGTAAAAGCCCGTAAAAGCGTATTCTTAAACCCTTCTAATTTTAGTATTCAGGGAGGGATAAGTATTAGTATAAGAATCTCTTTATCCGCTAGACTGACGAAATATTCTCATTAAGAAATTGAAAAGTCTATTCGATACTGCGTACATAGTTGTTTTTGAGGCCAGCAAGGGAACAATATGGCTGATTGGGATTAGAGAAATATACTGAGACTTTTCAGATCATCTGCAAAGGGAAAACAAGAAGCATAATATCTACATAAATTAACGAAGTAAATGACTAAACTGTTATTTGAACCATGTGACACTTAAGGCGTTTTTTGTTGTATAATTTTTCTGTTTTGTGACATACAAGTGCTTGTTATAAAACTAAAAGTTGCAATCGTTATTTCTTTTCATTTAATAATGAAACGAATTCGATAATAGGACATTATAAGCATCTCTGATCATTTTAGTAGCGCTTGGCGAACTTATTTTGGCTCAAATCTAAAGGAAAAATATCTGCGTGTTGGGAGTTTATAGTAGGAAGTCGACTTGTAGTCGTCTTTGCTGGTCCTTAGGAATGATCAAGTCTTAGAAGACACTAACATCTGAGGTAAAAATCCATGTTTTCAACATAGTGCTTCACAGTAACTTTCTGTATCTCGTTTTTTGATTGTCTGCATATACCTGGAAGAGATGAGGTGGTCATTGACCATTACTTAGGATATGATGATTAGTAAATTGCGTTATTCTGTCCTCTGCTATCTAAGAGAATATGAAGGGCTGAATATTTTGTAGTGAGAAGTTGTAAACTATGGTCTACTTCTGGTTTATTGTAGACTTGTTGATAATAAGGAGACAGCTTTTGTTTTGATACTTGACAGAATGTAAATTCCAAAGCACTGAAGAGTAAAAGAGATTCACCAAAGAAAAGACATTAAAAGTATTCTCCCTCAATACCACTGGAACTGAAGTAAATACCTTCTGGATGAGCCGTCAAACGCCATCATTATCTCCCCATGAAGCGCACTCACAGCCCACATAACATAAACAAGGCGGGTTTCGAACGTGTTTCTTCAGTATTTTTACGTTTCTTAAACTTAACTGGTACCCTCTTAGTTGTATCTTAACACTGATATGAATTAAAGTCGTCGCGCTTTAGAGAATACAGATGGTCCTGTAGTCGTGATGTGATGTGTAACGTTGCTGGTTAGACACGGTAGTTTCGGTTGCGTTTGGTGAATCCCAGGATACTTATCGAGTAGCGGTTGATAAAGTGGGTCTATCGTATGCATAATTGTGACTGGGGATAATCTGCAACCAGAAAAAGAAGTTATGAAAACGGATAATTTAGCGTTTCCGTCTACTAGCCTCCGTTTGTGCGTATCGATGATCAGATTATGGTGTTGTAGAAGGTCCATACCAATGATTGGCATAAAAACATCTGCAACAACGAAGATCCAGTGAATGGGTTTGCGTAAACCCACGTTCAGGTAAACTTACCTTCTGCCATACGTAGCGATAGGTTTTCCGTTTGCAGCCTGTAAGTTTAAAGTAGATTCGTAAAGCCGGTCGTTAGGATTTGCTGGGAGAACGCTAACTTCTGCGCCAGTGTCGATGAGGTAGCGAACTCTCGTTGTCACATCTGTGACGTACTACAGACGGTTATGTGCGCCAGCTACGGTCGCCGTTAACGCGTGCCGGCCTGGAAGTTTCACGAGTTGTTTTTCGAGTCAGTCGATTTCGTGTTGGGAAAATTGCAGGGTTTTCTGCAATTTCTGGAAGAATTTCCATACTGGTTATGATACTGACACCAGTCGGGGTTATCCGTCTCTCGTAGTCGAGAGACAGATCGCTTGTGTGAAATGCTTCTACGTGGGGTGTGTGATCGCCCACGGTCGTTACGAAGATTAAGATAACGCGTGAGTGTATGACATAACTCGGTTGTCATTCTGAGTCGTTTGAGGCTTTTCTTTGACTGAAAAAACCTCAGTAGTTGAAGATTACGTAATTTTTAAAATACGATCGCAGATGCAGCCAGCTCGTCTAAGGCGTTGTTCTGAAACGAGACCAGAACTGCTCGCACCTGTTGTGGAAGTTTAGACAAGAAAAGTTGTTTGAACAGGCCTTCGTCGAAAGTTCTTAGGCCTATCACCTCTCTCATCCTTTGCAACATATCTGTCGCAGAGCCGTGTTGGAGGTCTATGTTATTAAAGAGTTGATCTAACCTTTGTCGATCGGTTAGGTCTCCTCGTTTAAGAATCGAACGTTTTAAGATTTCGTAAGGTTCAGAAACATCACTAGTAAACATACTAGGTGTTACGTACCTGTTGAATTCCCGCAGTAGTGCCTTGACTACTGCGAGGAATTGTGCACGTGTGTCCTTCATGCCGTGCTAATGGAAGTCGGCTTCTGCGTAGCAGAACCAGGCTTCGATATTGTCGGGCCAGAAGGGCATGAGTTGGAACGAGGGTGGGGACATGGTCTTAATCTTAAATACCTTAGGAGTCTGTTCGGTCATAGGGGAATATTAAGTACGAGAATACGAGGGAAAAATATATAGATATCCTGAGACTCCTGGAAAAAATATCACAACGTATAAAAATTTAAAAAAAGGCAATAATATATAAAAATTCCAAAAAGGAACAGACTCACAGTTGGAATTAGGTGTACCAGATCACCAATGAAGATGGAACAAGTATTCAGTGTTTGACAACGCTTCTACCAGTAACATCTAATAATTTTTTTTTCCCACCGAGATAAATCAAAAGACAGAGTCGAGGAGATCGGAAGAGTGTATTTGGCAATTATCAATATATTAGAATCTTCTGATCTAATCTGGCTAGCGATTGCGATAGATGTTGAGCACAGCGTTACCACACGTGATCTGGTGCGGATGCATGACCGAGCGCCTTCAGCTAGATGAGTCCACTAAAACTAATCTGGTCAGCATCCAATGTCGAAAACTTACAGAGCTATTTATTTTGGGGATTTATTTACCACTACGCTCTTAAGGACCAAAAGCTACCTGTCGACGTTGCCTTCATCGATTTCAGTAAAGCTTTTGATAAAGTTCCGCACAACCGGCTGTTATATAAGTTAAGAAAAGTCGGGATTGGAGGCAATTTATTGATGTGGATAAAAGACTTATTAGTTGGGCGTCAACAAAGAGTTCGGGTTTACTCAAAGTTACCTAGCTGGGGAACTGTGCTTAGTGGAGTGCCCCAGGGTACAGTTTTGGGGCCAGTGCTATTCCTCTTGTATGTAAATGACCTTTCTTGTCTCCTATCATCATCGGTCTTGCTATATGCTGACGATGTCAAGATATGGAGAACGATACGATGTAAGAGTGATAGCTTAGAACTTCAAAATGACCTGAAGAAGTTATCTGAATGGTCTCAAACATGGCAGTTGCCGATAAATACTTCCAAGTGTGTTGTGATGCATATCGGTCATCAAGGCACAGATACATACACGATGGTTAACACTGAGCTACCTGTCGTCCAGACATATAATGACTTAGGAGTTATCGTTAGTCAAGACTCAAAGACTACTGCACACTGCCGTGCAATAGCCGCCAAAAGTTTTAGATCGTTATGGTCAATACGTAGGGCTTTTAGTCATGTCGACGCTAAGACGTTTTTGACTTTGTATACAGTGTCCGTTCGTCCTAAACTTGAGTACTGCATACAAGCGGCTAGCCCCTGCTTAAAAAATCAGTGAGCTTCTGGAAAAGGTTCAGAGAACGGCGACTAAGCTGGTTCCCGGAATAGCAAAGCTTCCGTATGAATCTCGACTGGCCAAGCTGAACCTTTTCCCGTTATCATATCACAGAACTAGAGGCGAATTGATTACATCCTACAAATTACTTAGTGATAAATTTGCATCTAACATGCCCTCATTTTTCTTGTCTTCCAAAACAGAGAATTTACGAGGACACTCCAAAAGCGTTCACAAGCCGAGAACAAATTACTTGTCAGCTGACTATCGACTTTCCCATCGAATCATCAACGAGTGGAATTCACTACCACAGCACGTGGTTGAGGCTCCATCCGTCAACTCTTTCAAAAGAAAGTTGGATCAACTGAGAGACCACCATTGCCAGGACTAACATAAGCCATCGTGCCTCCTGTCCTTCCCGAACTGAAACTGAAACTACAATCTGAATTATGAGAGTTGATATAAAAACAGAATACTATCGAATTAAACAAACGCCTACCCAATTATAAATGGACTACGGATCATCTAATTGTTGATAATGAACTTAGGAATTTTTGCGAATTGAATTTAGTTCATTGTCTTTGAGCCGCAACCAATTTTTAAAATATGACCTTCAGTTTGGATAGCTTAACTCACGCCAAAATACTTTGATGGCGTTCCTTCTTTATGAACATTTGAATCGTGTCCCAGCCAAGAAAATCAAATTTTCGGGGAATTTCACAACTACCCCCATCATTATTGACAATGGTTAGTATCAAAGCCATATTCCATTATAAAACGTTTATTTCCTACGTAGGAAATTATGAGTGTCGTGCCGGTTATTCACATTTTGAAGAACCTCATATAACTTTCCCAAACGTAGTATACCGCCCACGAATGTCGAAAGTAACTTTCTATTTTGTTAACGAACACTTAGGGTGTTCTTGTCGGGAATGACATTCAAGACCTGGAGTCTGTTCGTCATAGCCTGAAGTCTCCGTTCATGGACAATCTTGTCGTTAATTTAGATGTACAAGAACAGGTGATGGGCCATGTCTTCGACAAGCTCAATGCCCAAGAGCCCCTTACTAATCCTGTTGTTATTAATGAAGTATTATGCAATCCCGGAGTATGTAGATCTCGCAAGTTATTGTTTATTTCTTAATTTACGCAGAGCTAACTGAGCTGCTGTTTGAAACATACAACGTCCCAAAGCTGATGTTCTACGTTGACTGTCTTGCCTCCTACTATAACTTTCAACGTCTTGAAAATACCGGTAATCTGAATGCAACTTTATCTGTTCCTCCTGTTTTACATTTAATATTTAGTGGTTTAGAAAAGCTGAAAGTTTATACCTCCATTTTCAAATCGTGTTAATCATTTGGTGGTCCTTAGTTGGGCGAA
This sequence comes from Schistosoma margrebowiei, assembly GCA_944470205.2. Lineage (NCBI taxonomy): Eukaryota > Metazoa > Platyhelminthes > Trematoda > Strigeidida > Schistosomatidae > Schistosoma > Schistosoma margrebowiei. The sequence goes on along the minus strand of OX104028.1, from coordinate 38,956,476 downwards.
TTCAATATCTTTTTTATCCGTGAAATTACTATTTACCATCGATTTTTTTACTACAATTCGTTATAAGAATCTTTCTGATATTGAGATATTGGATCAAAACTGAAAATTCTGTACTCCCGTACATAGTTCGGACTAGTTCCCTCTGACCTAATTCCACGATCAACTCTATCAACTGTAAAGTTTTCGTATTTTCTCTAGCAGTTAATACTCACTGGAGCAGTTTGTAACCCGAAATTTCTACCACGCGGTTTTGCCAATAATGTTCGTGCTGTTTCACAATTTTAGTTCTGTTTTATTAGCTGGATGAGTCCGTTACTCAAACGATTCTTTGCAAATATCTAACAAATTGCTTGTAATATTTTTGTACTTCCAATCGGTGTCTATTTCAGAACCTCATAATCGAACAATTTACTTGTCCTTTGGTAGAAACTTGATCATTTCACCTGGGCTTTCATTCGTAGCGGTCAAACGTTGAACAAGGTCTTTGCATTCACACTGAATCTTTCGGGTTATCAGCCGATTAGTTTTGATGCAATTCGTATATGCTAGGTGACAGACGTATGTAATGGTCTTACCCTATATTTAGCGAGATGACTTGTTTGATGAATTAGAGGACTATTTCCTAGTGTTCACTAGCCATATGTATGTTTCTCATCACTAATTAAGTACTTGGGATTCATAAATAATCTTTTCTTCATTTATTTAGATCCAAATGCTAACTGTCTGCTTATATCTTTTGGGTATCAGAGAACTCATATCGTCCCTATTATCTCATTCTGTAATACAGATACACCATTAGTTTTTAAACCTTTGATACGAGCCGCTCGTCGTCTCCACACAGGAGGTGCTCATGCAAGCTGGATGATCCAGCGTTTGCTCCAGTTAAAATATCCCTCTCATTCAGAACGTATTACTACGGGGCTAGCTGAGGTATGTGGTATTTTAAGCTGTCTGAAGTGAGTATTGGTCATTTTTTATTGTGCCGACTTTTTTGACTCGTTTGTTAGTACATAAAGTCGTATAAGGAGGGACCCAATTTACACAACTGGATCTCAATTTATTCCAATCTGATCCCCTTATGATCTAGGCTGGCGCTTTATCGTGTTGGTTTAGCTAATGTATTACAGTAGGCTTACCCAAGCTGTAATGAAAAATGTTCGTTAAGACAGTTCGATAGTAAAACTACGAAAGAATTATTCTATACTAAGGAAATTCACCACTATGATCTCTGGGTTCAAGGCTATGTGATAGTTGTTGAACATGTCAATGTGTAACAGTAGTTTTTTTCACACATTACCAAGTTCCTTATGGTATTGCTTGTTTATTATCGAAATGAAATGTCTAAAGTATCCAGTATTTTGTTGTTTCTGAAGTAAGCCTAAATACAGACAAATATTTCCCAGTTCAGAATCGCAGGTAAACGGTCTCCATTTTCCCTTTGTGTGACTGGGAGTCCGAAGATGGGTTCAACAAGCAATCTTGATTAGGAAAACCTCTTTAGGCGTGTTTTTTAATCACTAGATCTATGTGTTTTTGGGATTTCGCTGTTACTGTGATAGGTTTCAGGTAAACTTATTCCTATTCGGACGTCGGTCAGAGAATAAAACAATAATTAGATTAAAATGGCTTAGGGGTATATTTTATTATTTACTTTTTAATATGACTTCAACACATTAGGCTTCAGGTAGATTTTCACTGGTCTTCGCATATCTGGTATGCTTTTTTTTAAAATAGCCATTTAATTATTTAATATTTCTTAACCGTTATCTTTTTCATTTATTTGTCTCATGTATAGCGATTGGCTCATTCGTACTGTTGGCTAGCTTCCAATTATAGACGAGAAATGGTTGAATGGAAGTCTGATGAATTTCGTCGAAGTCATACTGTCAAAGTGCAACTTCCATTTACTAAGGTGTAGACCCTATATATTTACTACTAATTATTGTCAAACTTTGATGACCCACATAATTTGGATTATGTATATTTATATTCAGGAAAAGCTTCGTGTTTATAACCTGATCACCAGGTGTACTAGTTAAAATGAAGTAATCCAAACCATATGGAGAGCTGAAACTAGTATTTTATAGTTTTTTCCTCAGTAAACCTGCATTTTTCCCCTTAATTCCGATTTCTAAAAGTGTTTTTGTAGCTGCCCCCGAAAACTACGTAATTTGACCAATTTGTGTTTTACTTTGAACTGTATTGATGTGATGCAATCACTTTGTGTCATATTTGAAACTTCACTAGTTATGTTGGGACGTACAACTAAAGCTAGAATGGGGTGAATTTCCGTTCATCTTTAGTTTTTATAGAATTTGAATCTCTACTAATGGTTTCAGATAGGTTAGCAACACAAGCACACTCTAATTCCATTTTCCCTGACTTTTGTCCGTATATTAGGTTGTTTGGATCCTATATGCGGTGGTTTTTATTTTCAAAATAATAAAGGCATAATCGAAAGCACTTAATTCTTAAACTCGGTGTTTATCTGTTTGACGTACTCCGGAAAACTAAGTATATTTCTTACCAAGGAAATAAAAACGTTTATTTCATTAATAGTTGGTACTGTATGTGGTAAACAAGTAAACTTATTGTCCGTCAAGGTGTTGTTTATGCATACTTCATGACGGCATTGTACGAACCCAAATTTTAAACACCTTTTCACCACTTGACTTTGATACGATCTTCTGTTATTTGCGTTAGGTTTCACGTTTATTATGTTTTAAAACGTTTGTTCTTCAATATAGAAAATATAGTTGATATTAGTAAAAAGCCTGGATCACATCATGATTTCGAAACCTTATGCATACTAGTTTACAATCCTGATGAAACTATAAGACATATCTGGTAATAAAGTCTCAATTTTGTGTCTATCATTAGGTGTAGTTGCCTTTTGGAGTGCAAATAACAGAAATACAACTCATGTTACTTAAACAAATTACCTGACCAAACACGTCACCACATTTTTGTCTTGCAAATTATTGATGTGTAAGAAAGATGAATATAATTTATTATAATTTTATTTTAAATCGTTATAATGTCTTCCATTAGCCATCAACCGAAGACTTGAAAGCACTGGCTGATCGCAAACGTGCTCAAACTGAACGCTTATTGAATGTGCATCGAAAACGTCAACAAAAACAAGTGAGCTAGACAACTCAATTTCCTTAGCAACATATTAAAATTTTAGAATATTTGTTTGATTAATTTTCTTCTCTCGAAACTTCTCATATGGTTTCTAAAAAAATTTACAGTTATATATTAAAAGCAATTACCATTAAAGACTACAAGTAGTTAAATTTTTAAACCATAATGAATACATATTTCGTAACTTCGCTTAAGTAAAAGACATTTTGTGTAGGACGTTTACCGCTGAATGAGTTTCGTTATTTACTTTTATTTATTTATTTATTCTTCGTAGTAATTTTTGTTTAAGATACAAGGTAAAATGAAAGTTCCCTGTACAATAAGAGTGAGAGACATGAGTATTTATTTAGTGAAACTGACATTTCAACTACCGTAGTGCTTTTCTAGCACACGGTTTTCAAACATACAGTTCACACGATTTCATAACTCGTAAATACATCGTAAACTGTTAACTACAAATCCCTCTTCTTCCACCATTGTATTTCTACCAGTTGTATATGCCGTGGAAATTCTCACTTTAATTATCTAGTTGGTTCAACAAAAAAAGAGATTAGTTATTTGAAGTATTTTTTACTCTAATTCACATGTAATTGTCCGAGTAAAACACAAGGCTTCAAAGTATCAGTTTATAAATTTCAGTATTTATGAAAGTAATATATTGTCATTATGAAACTTTCTAATTGATTTTCAGTTTATGGATATGAAAATATATAACATAAATGTTGTGTCAAAAGGAAACTAAATAAGAAATCTATAAGACAACTTTAATTATTACTTTTTAAACGTGTACAGACCAGTTACATGGTCTCAAATATTTTTGTTTTCCTCATCATCCCAGCATATGTAAAGATTTGTATTTCTTCGTTGGCATATGGCCATTTTGAGTGGATCGCTTTGATATAACCGTTTAGTCACAAGTACTTTCAGTAAAATTGGTTAGTAGCCTCAGTGGAAACTATGACGCACGTTTCTTCCGACTTAGGACTCGGTAGTTGGTTGTGCCTGCATCCTAATTTTGGTGCTCATACAGGGACTCGAACCCAGTACTTTTCATTTCAAACGTCCAACACGTACACTGAGCTACTGAGTTCATATGGCTACCAGCTTGTGCGAAAGACATTTATTTAAACACTAACATTGATACAAGGAGATACCGAATAGATATGTGTCACATAAATCATTCGATATGTGCGAGGGCTAGAATACTGCTCGGGTGCCCAAACCGAAGCAGGTGGTTTTCTTAGGGAGTCACACCCCGGGCCTTTGACCTAAAGGTCTAATCCACAAGGCAGTGGAGCAACGTAAGGAGATGCAGTCCCATGGTAGCCGGTGACCAACAATAGGTTCATACGCCATTTGTTCCCTCATGATCCCGGAGCCCATGTACACCATTGGTTTGGAATCAAGGTTTTATATAGGTGGCCTGCTTGAGCATCTGGGTTACCTGTTCCTGCCATCTAGATATTTCAACAAATTGTCTATTTCTGTTTTTTTTTTAAATTTATCATTATGTCTATTAATCGCATAACCTATACTGGTGCATTTCTGAAAATTGTACAACCTTTCGTTGTCAAAGTTACAAAAAGCCCAATAAGAGATAATGTAGTCGCTGGCAATATGCAGAAAAAAGAATATACATTATTCAAGCATGTTCGGGATGCGATTCTCTCCCTCGAAATGTAAAATGTTGCTTCAGGATTGGGTTACATCGACATCCGAACTAGTTATAGGGAGTGAAGTAGTTGAGTGTGTCGACCGCTTCACTTATCTTGGAAGTCTCATCAGCCCTTGTGGTCTGATTTGTGACGAAATCTCAGCACGGATATAGAAGGCTCGACTAGCTTTTGCCAACTTGCGTCATTTATGGCGTAGGCGAGATATCCGTCTATCAACCAAAGGACGTGTTTACTGCGCAACAGTTCGTTCTGTCCTACTTTATGGCAGTGAAACATGGCTGGTAAGAGTAGAGGATATTCATAGATTACTAGTATTCGATCATAGGTGTCTTCGAAATATTGCTCGTATATCCTGAGACCATTAAGTAAGTAGTGTATTTGTTAGGAAATGGGCACTAGGTAAGGATAACAAATCAATTGATGAAGTAGTGAAACTTCATCAGTTGAAATGGCTGGGACACGTGTTACGTATGCCCAACGACCGACTGCCCCGATGTGAGATGTTTTATGGTGTAGGAGTAGGCTGGAAGAATGCCAGGGGCGGTCAGACCAAAACGTAGCACAAGTTTATGAAGTCACTGGCAAGTGGACTGACTCATGTTGATAGGTGTAGACTACCTGGTTAGGATCCGCGAGATGATAGCAACCGATGGTTAGAGACCTTGAATGACATTGCTCAAAGTCGTTTGCAATGGTGCAGGTGCATCCACTCTTTATGTTCTCCCAAATTCTAATCTTCTGAATTCTTCATGTCCCTTTTTTCTCTTTCCAAATTTATTTCACTGAATTATACTCTTTAAATAACATCTCCAAACCCTAATCTTCCCGATCACTGCTTACACTCTTGCTACCTCTACCACAATGGGATTTGAATCGACAACTGCATCTCTGTGTTAAGGTGGTGTGGCAACTTGAACTGATGTACGTACGTACGAAGTTCTACGTTGTCATTGACTGACTGACTGACTGCTAACATCTCACTGGCGATCACTCTATTTGTCGTCAGGATCGACCAAGATGTAAGAAACGGAAACTTGTTGGAATACTGTGAGCTGAGAATTCTATATTGTACTAAAAACATAATATTGAATAAAGCTCATAATAATAATAATAACTTCTCTAGGTGGATCCTTTGTATCCATTAACCCGGTTAAAGTGCCGGACATTCGCTTTTCGTTTTCTTGATTTTGTAAGCAACACCCCTGCCTCGAGAAGGCAATGAGTAGGATTTCCCTGACAGTTGCTGTACTCACGTGGCTATGTGAGTTTATTTCGAGAGTGAGAGCTGACTCTCCTCACTCTCAGCCGTGCCACGGCATTAAGGGGTGTACAAAAGATACGGGTTTAGTTTGTAAAGGTTTGCATTTTCCCGTTGTTGATGTTTAAATCCGAAACCCTTACAAACAAAATCCATACCTTTTGCACAAGTTAGTAGTTGTTTGAGCTATTAGATCGGTGGGTAACGTGTTGGGCGTTTTAAGCGAAAGGTACTGAGTTCAAGTCTCAGTGAATACAAATCTACTCAGCTGACGAGTCCCAACTAGGAAGATATAAATGTTCTTGCTTCTACTGCTCACCACTATTCAAATGTTAAAATCTTCACCTCTGCGATTATCTTTTCAATCTAAATCAAATTCTCAGGACAGGCAATTTACATCTTTACGTTTTTTCATAAATTCAGTATTATTTCACTCAACAACATTCTAACTTTGCAATATATAATTCTTTTTTCCATTTAAAGTTTGAATCAACTCAACAGCGCTTAGACAATCTTACTCAGGTGGAAAATTTGATGAAACAAGGCGATTCTCCTATTGTAAAGGTATCTGTTAGTTTGTTATTTTTTATTTCCTGCAATTCCATTCATTTTTAATTTACTCACAAAACAGATTATTACCACGCATTGACCTTTCCATATATCATTCATTGTTTTTGTTATTTCTCAATTTTTGTGTCAATTATTCATGTGTTCAATACATTGGTCTTTTTGAACTGACGTCTCAACAATTTCTGTACAAACTCATCAGAAGAAATAATTGCATTCATATCATAGACATAAGCAATTGACTAATATTTACCATCATACAAATCTCACAGTGTGCAGGACAGCTTGTCCATAAAGTATAATTTTCTGCTTCTTCTTTGAGCTGATGTGTCTCGTTTAATTTGTTCAATTATTAACAAACAGGTAAAAAAATGTTTTGCTTGACTAGTTTTAAAATTTAGATCATCGTTGGCATTAGATTTATTATCGATCCAGGAGTTGCCTTAAAAACAGCTCCTCCATTATTTTAATCGCGAAATCAAGGATTTTCAGTTTATATCAAGCAATATCATACCAATCGTATTAAGACTATTTATTTTTGAAAAGTACTTACTTAAAGCATGTTTAATCTAATATTTGTAAATGGTAGAACTAAGAACTGATTAAATATTTTTTCTGTCTATAATGAATGGAGTATGAGAGTCTTTCTTACAACATTACTTATAAATCAATCTACAGTGGATATTTATAGCACTTGCAATATTGTTGAGGATGTGCAATCCCCAAATACAACTAAGAGAAATGAAATCAATATCGATTAAGATGAGCTCCCGTCAAATTAAGTTATTCAGTGTGAACTATGGTTATGAACTTTCAGTTCATCTTTACCTTGATTTGTATTTAGTGACAAATACCCAGTTCAAAAATTCTAACCAACCTAACTGATGTATAATCGATTAACATGCATAGATTTTCAATGATTGGTATACCAGTGTCATCATCAAAGAGTATTCGTTACCACACTGGCCTTATTCCTCTAGTTAGAGGGGGGAGAAGAGGACAGAGGTGGTTCCATTCACTATACAGAAGTCGGAGTTGCGATACCTTCGTATGGCGCATAAACGTATTAAATATTAAGACCATAAAAGTTTACCTGCTATTCTCAGTGATAAGTCCGTTTCGATTAAAGCTTATGAACCTATGTTGTCTACCGGTCCCAAATTTCTGACGTTTACGGTGCTGGTGACCAGTTAAGAAAGTGATATAGAGAAGTTTCTAGATACTATGTGAGATTGAAGGCGATTTTATGGCGAGATGGGCAGATTGCTTCAAGTAACTTATCGAGACGGTGTAAATATCTGTATGAATTAGTAACAATGGCTGAGTTGTCTTTTTTATAAAAAAATATGCAGTCGTTTTATTAAAGTTTATCTTCTAGAGATTTTCATAAGCTATTCATTTTCCTCCTAAGAAAACAGTACAATTTGTGGTTAGGGAGAAGTGTACTTATGTATCGATTCTTAGCAGATTAAGAATCTTTACTTTTAAAAATCATTTATGAAAGTAGTATGATATATATGGCCGTTTGAGTAGTGTAAAATGTAAGAAATTTCCAAATTAGGTGTAAGAAATGCAAGTCATTAGATCCCTACTTAGTGACTTAGCGGCGTCGTGCTTGGTCGACATTTCTTCATTAAGTATGTGGCTTTGTAGTAATATGAAACAACCATTCAGTAGTTTTTAGTTTTCCATTTTTCTGCAAGCGAGTCAATTTGTCATAGAAGTTATCTTCACATCTAACACAATCCTGTAAACCACTCAGCTTTTTCGTTTAGTCGTTACCTACACTTAATAAGTCTTACAAACTATAAACATAAATTTACTCATCCTGACAAATGAGTAACCGGATTTCAGTTAAATGAGTCCTGAGCAGTTTGTCTCATCATAATCTTGCAGAACATACAGTTGGCAGTGTTGTGTAATTCAGATTTACAGTACTTTAATCTATCTTATTTTTTCTATTCTCTGTTAATTGTGTAGTGGAATATTCCTTTATTTGCTTATACTTCCACAAAAAACATGAGATTTGTTCATTAGTTTATGTTTATTAACCTTTTTTGTTCGTGATGATTCCAGCGAATTAACGTACAATTTTTAGTCGGCACGAATGTTAAATCTACCTATTATATATAGCCTAATTCATATTTTTCTTCGTTTATGTATCGTACACCACAATATCTGTTAATAACAGATAATGTGGGTATATTTAATCGTTTTCTAAAGATTGATATAACAAATGTTGTCCTTTTGTCTCAATTAGTATTCCTATCCGTTTGTACTCCGATCTCTATGTTTTTGTTTTATTCTCTCATTCGTATTAATTTGAGTGTTTCCTCCGAATCCTTAAATTTATGCGAATCTTGTTAAAATTTGTTTGTTTTGGGAGGTTTGAATATTTCTGACACTTAGTGCCTCATTTATTGTTAAATCTCGCGATTGACATATATATTTTCTGCATTCTCATTCAAAATAGTTGCTGTGATTAAATGCGGTTCACTTATTTAAAGTGTAAATTTTCTCTGAGAGTATCTATTTAGTGGCTTAATTGAAATTGAGACTACTTCACGATACATGGTTTGTAGGTTTTCAGCGAATACTTTATTTCCCATGAGAGTACCATAGTTTCAGAAAAATTCCGTATTTCGATTTCGAGATTTATATATATATATATATATATATATATATATATATATATATATATATATATATATATATATATATATATATATATATATATATATATATATATATATATATGCTGCAGCTAGACAGAATCCCCATGTGAACCCAATGAAATTTTTATTCGAAATTCATTTCTTACTGACACACTATTATTCAGATAACATATTATCATTTCGTGATAATGTTTATTCCATGTTTTAGTCAGTAGTATAATTTCCAAAACGTTTATATCAATTGTTATCATATATAAATAAGTATTTCTTTTTAAATGTAATGTTAAGTTTATTTTCATTGATTTCCAATTTTTCCATGTCAATCCTTTTACTTCCCTACAGCAAATTCTTTCCAACTTAGGTTTGTCAAATGCGACGGATTTAAGTCATGAAATTAACGCATGTCATAAAATTATGGAAAAGCTACAAATCCAACTGAATCCTAGTAAAATCGAGTCTACGTCATCTATTAAAAAGATTGAAACGAATAGCTATGTTAATGATAATCAAAACGATGATGACGGTAATTATGAAAAAGAATCGATGGATTTTGATTCTGTTGATGAAAGTCAACAAGATGGGAAATTTAAATCGTCTTATTCATATTTACTGGAAACGGTAAATACTGTTTACACAAATTCATTTAACACGGTAACTAACGAATTAACTGGTCGATATAAACGTGCTGCTGAATTATTAATCTCGCAATCATTACCATCTGCTGTACAATCACAAATGTCTCTGAATACAAGTTCAAGTGATTGGAAGTTCACTGAGGCTAAACTTCGTCATGTAAGTTGTTTATTTGTTGAACTTGTTATGTCCCGATAAGGATAATGAGTGGTAAGTTTTGGGATCCATTTGTGGACCAATACTATGCGTATATTTTTACCGTATAATTGTTAATTAACTAAACTATTCATATCCATGTCTCTCTTGTCGTAAGATTTATTTTAACCTATGAACTGTTAGTATACGATTTCTCATTCTTGAATTATTCCCTGTCTATTGATTACTACCTTCCACATTCACGGCCACATTTGACCAAATCTTGTATAAATGTTGTTTCCTATTTTATTGATACGATGTGGTCTGTCTGGTTGGTATATAAACCCAGTATGCTTAGAATAAACGATTCATATCGCAGAGGCTCGAAATGGTGTTCTGGACTTAACTGGCTGGGCTAGGCAGGAAGCAGGACCAATCAGGACTCTAGTCTGCTCATACGAGTTTATGCGTCATTGATCCGGTCGATAAGTCACTGCTCCCTAATTGGCGGTATCATTACGTTATGCATTAACAGGACACTCAGGTCACAAGTTATAACAAACTAACTAATTTTAAGTAATGCCTTCCATAATTCCTACTGTTATTTTCCTTCAAATGAATAATCCAACTCCGTTATCACTTCATTCATCTTGTACGGGAAGTGTGCCCATTAATAATGATTTCTGGCTCCCTTGTTTAATATAAATTTAAAGTAATTAAAATCACTGAAGAACAGCTGTGACTCGATTTGTTGCATACGTCTGAAGTAAATATCTAATCCGTGCTTAGTTATCAGGTGATTTCAGTATATGATTGGAGAAATATAACTAAGTGATAACCAGAGCTAATCATACTTTTATCTCTGTATTTCGCTTTACCAAATTGAAGGATTAACGAATTATGCGCATATATTTGCACAATAGGTACCGATCTCAACTCAGTTATATTTGCATTATGACTAGTGGATAGTTTTATCAACTTCTGATGTCTATAAATCAGTCAGTCAGCTACAACGTAGGACCAGGCAAATATATGCATCGGTCCAAGTTGCCATACTTCATTAACACAACAAGATGAACACCGGATTCATAAAAGTAGTTAATTCAGAGGTGGTAATATATAAAAGAAAGATTATGTATGGGAATATAGTACAGGACGAAAGAATTAGTTGGTAGAAAGGAAGATATAAAATACTTCTAATCTCACAATTTAAGGGAAGATAGAGTGTATATACCGACGCCATTGTGATAAGTTCAAAACTATGTCACCGAAAGTCTCCAACCATTGGTTACGAGTCACACGGACCCCAACCAAGTAGTCTGCATCTACCAACATGGCTCAGACTAGAGGCCGCCCCTAATTCTCTTCCAACCATCTCTAACACCTGTTAGCATTGCACGACGTGGTAATCGGTGTTCAGGCATACGTAACAAGTGGCCCAACCATCTCAGTCGATGAAGATTCACAACCTCATCAACTGATTTACCATCATTACCTAATACCCTGCGTCTAACCTCACTATTACTTACCCGGTTATCCCAGCAGGCGCCAGCAATATTTCTAAGGCATCTGTGGTCAAATACTAATAGCTTACGAGTGTCTTCTACTCTTAATGACCATGTTTCGCTGCCGTAAATTAAAACAGAACGGACTGCCGCGCAGTATACGTCTATAAATGCTCATTAATTATTAGTTTGTAATTTGTTGTAACTTTTTTTAGCGCATTGAAATGGCACGAGAAATCGAATTTATAAATGGTGAAGATTTTTGTGTAAGTATTCTTTGAAATGTCAACTTTTGCTTACTATCTTGATATTTTATGTCCCATTTTATATAGCTCTGTTCAGTAGAATTAAAATATTAAGCACTGTCTTTTATTCTTATCGTCTTCATAAGGTTAATTTTTGGTCGAAACTTTCAGTTTCCTCTATGTAGATAATATTTAATTTATTGTTTCTTACGTAGAAAACATGACAATCAAATACAGTGTCATCCAATCTTTTATCTGCTACTGATCAGTTAACTAGTCTAATGATTTCATTTTTTAAAAAGAGTTTTATATATATTTGTAGATTTGAAACGACAGTGATGAGTTACGTGAAGTAAAAGGTTGTTTTAAAAAAATCAGATATAATATATCTGTGTTACAGTCTGATCATATATCATGAGATCATAATCTACATTTGTCTAGTCCATTGTGAAGTCTAATTTATTTAATCTTACGTTTACGACAAAAGGAAACTGATTTAGGCCATACAATGCACAAGATTAGTCATTCAGTACATCCTATTTGTGCCCATTTAATAGTATGTACAGTTGCACTAGGTTAACGACTAACTGATGAGGTAAAATATTCATCTTATCAGTTTATGACGATCAGCTCGGTCTAACATGCACTGATTCATATTCGTAATAGTTAAAGTTAGTTGCAGTGTATTAAATCTGTGTTGATTATTTTGACATGGCAGCACGTAGACTCTTCTTGTATTTTTATCAAATGTGAGACTATGTTCAGAATGTTAATATTTCAGAAAAGTCAAAACGCAGTCTTTAGTAGGTATCTCTTTTGAGGTCAGTTATAAATGAAAAATCCACTACACGTTGATGACTAGAAATGATGAGATTACAATATTGTGAAACCACTACTCCTTTTTCACAATACAAAATAGTCTTCTTGAATAAAACACACATTACACAATCATTATGCTGAAGTTAACGTTCAAAGCACTTATTAAGAAAAAAGATGAAGACTCCTGGAAGTAATGACTAAATATATTGCTAAAGCATCCTAATTTTACTTTCCTTCGATAATTTTACTTCATATTTTTCAAACTGATTATTTCAATCATCTGTTAGATTATCATGTTCTTTAGATTCGAAGATATTCATTCTTACTCAATTTACACTTTTATTTAGGAGGATATGGTTCTGAGGATTTGTAACAGTGAGCATGCTTCGTGCGGCTAAATGAATGAATAAATTACGTGCAGAGATTAAAAGTGACCAACTGTGATTTGTTGACAAAACTGAATTATTGAAGCAAACCCCATGAATAAATTGATTTCTAAAGATAGCCCAAATAGTCAGCGAAATTTGTTTTTCTGTTACTAAAATAGCACATCTGTGTGCAAGATACTAAACAGAACGATAAGTGTAATTCGATACTTTTTGAAACGAGCTATCAAAAGTTATGAGTTACTTAGGTTACTCGATCATCAATATGATTAAGACGCAGTTTAATTCCTACTTATAGTGTCAACATAGCCTCCGTTTAGCTTAACGTAAACATCTTTTTATATTGTTAGAATCTTTTTTAATACTTGCGAATAAGTGAATTCAAATTAGTAATCTTGTACAGAGTTACGTAATTTAGCTTATGCCATACATTTTTGTTTGGTGCCATTCGGTTACCAAACCTTAAGTTGGAAGAGTGGGTGGTCGGTAGTCACGTGCTTTAAGTCCTCTAGGTAGAAAACACCTTTTATTACTTAAATATTTTCGTTCTGCATATGTATAGTCATTTACAAAAACAAATCCGGATTCTCATTTTCCTATATGATCTATGTAGAGTATTAAGCAACATTAACACCTCATTGATCAAATTTTTTTAATTTTATTACACCTTTCTGATTAATAGCTGTGGTTAAATTCACTAAGAGATCGTCGATTGTATGTATCGAAGAAACGAGCTCAACGTCAAAGTCGCGTAGACTTAGCAACACAAATAGGCCTTCATACAAATGACCAGTTTGATATTGGATCTGACCAAGATAATTTTACTAATCAGTCTAGATCTACACTTGGTACACAACCAAGTATTTCCGTTAATAATTCTGGGCGTAATGGATTAAGTAGTGATTCTACGAATTCTGGGTAATTAAGTTACCGTTTTTTTGCTTTTATCCACGTCCTTATGATTGAAGTGCCTCGATTCTGTTTTTTTTTTCGAGAGAACATGAACCAGCAAGATTATTTTTTGTATTGTTGTGTTGTGTAAGCTGTAATTATCATTGTCGTTCTAGACATCGTAATTAACACAAGTTTGTCTAGTTGGACTTGATTATGCTTAGTTAGTTGACTTTCTCTTCAGTATATTTCCTTATTGGATTTATTATTTAGCTTGTTGTTTGTATTAAATCACGGTTATCCAAAACCCCATTAATCTAGTTTTTAGCTTTTAAGATATATATCATATTTGATAAGATAATACGTTCATATTGCCTTTATATTTAAGTTGAACAGTAGTGACTAGGTTCAACGTAGTCGAATACACTTCAATGGTTAAATATCAATGACTCCATGTATTGATATGAGCTTACAAATAGATCTTTTTGTTTTACCAATAAGAGACTATAATTCACATCAGCATAAGTTGATATGTAAATCTATTGATATTAATCAATTCGTTAGTGCAGTTGTATAACAATTAACAAGTTTTTGAAATCAGGTGTTTTACATTTTTCCTGAAGTAACTGCTACACTTGGTATCCAAATCAAACAATTTAGAGCGGATTCCCAACATATATTATAATGGTTTAAAGTTCGGCCTCCAAGCATCTTACCCGTATTAGCTCATTTTTCAGGTACAGATTCGTGTACTTAGTTTTAAACCTCACTCGTAGTGTGCGGGATGGTGATGTTCAGTTGCTTAAACTGTGACATTTTGTGAAACATTGATTTGCTACTGTTAGAGATTTGAATCAATATCACGTACCATATTACCAATCGGAGCAGTAACCTATTTAATAAATTTACATATTGAACAAAGAACAACAATTAAGGGCTTGATGCTTATTGATCCCCGAGCTCTTAACCTAGTAGCTTACTAAAAGATGCAGAAAGAAAGCAGACTAATTTTTTTTATTACTAAATTCAGTTATGACTCAAAACACATGCAATAGTGTATTTGAAATATCTGACCACACAGCACATCAAATAAGAATTCATACTAAGCATAAATCGTCAAACGCTGAGGAAACTACATAGTTAATTAGCAATAATTATGGAATAACAATACGTAACAATAGTCAATAGGTTCACTAAAAGCTTACAGTAAGATAGACATGGAAATGCAACAACGAAGTTATTTACAAACTATACAATAAATATACAAATAATAGTAATCGAAAAATAGCGTGGAAATTTTAAACTTTTCTTGGTTTTTGAGGTATCCTTGTGCATTGTTCAGATTTGTTTCTTAGGTATTGTAGCCCGTTTATTTATCAACTTTAATTAACATTAGTATATTTTGTATGTCCTGTTACACTCCATTTACTTTGTGAGTGATTTTTTACCCTTATTGTTCATAGAATATATAGGCCTGATGAAGATAAATATCATGATTCCAAAAAAGTTTTAACAGAACGTCGTCGTATGCAACTGGAAAAAATACGTGCTATGGCAGCTGAATTAAAACCATCAAGAGGCCGTTCTCGAGGAAATGGACGTGGTATTCGGTCGGGTGCCGTATCTCGTGGATCTTTAAAACCACGTGGCCGTTGTCGAAGTTTACGTACTGAGGTTTGTTACTTTTACCAGTTGTGTAGTGTGACGTTTTTTTGTCTATTTGACACCAATAATAGTAACTCTAGCCCAACACACTACATATTTTTACATAGCCAATGTCCCATGGAGGTTCTTACGTAACCAAATCTTCAGAAGACCAGATAATTTGTGTTGGATATTTTGATCATTTTAATTCCTAGTTCATGTGATAATTTCAGTAAAATACAAGGTTACTATAATGTACTAAACTTTGTAGATCGCAGTAGGTGTATACTAAATTGAGCAACACATGTATGGGGAACTAATATTCATTTTTGTTTGGTATAAGACTTAATAATTATTGGCGAGTCCAAAGCGAGTTTACAACTATATGAAGAGAAATTATCACAAAAACAACGGACCAATGCATAATCCATAAAAAGTAACAAACTAATTTCATTTGAAGATTAAGTACTCAAATGTCATTTTTTTTCTTTCTAACAAATAAGTGTTATTCATAACTTATCGTAGATTTGAAGTCTTGAGGAAAAGACCCTCTCAATGCTTAGTGGTTAAGCCGTTTGATTTCGAAACAAAAAGTCTCTAGTTCAAACGCCGCCCCACCTACTTCGGTTTGGGCAACCGGGTAGTATCACTAGTCGTCAAACTTAAAGTATGGCTTCTACCCGAGTACCTGGTGAATAAGCTAATTTGTCTATTATTTATTTACAATTACAATCACTTAGTATTTATCCATTATAAAACTAATTTTTATCATTGAACTGTCAATACTTACATTAATGTGATTTCTTCAACACCTTTTCAAACGAAAAATTTCAACTTTCATTAGAATGACAATCGTGTTCCTCCTCTGGAAATAAATCCTGTTACTGATGAAAACGACACATTAGGAGAGGAAAATTCTGATTTACTGGGTTTCGACGATTCAATGGAAATAGAACAGATTAACTCTTCAAATAGTTTGAATCGTTTATGGGACCCTGATGCTGATGAAAATGCTAACGAAGATTCCAGTCTCTCCATTGTCACAAAAAAGACTAACACCATATCTGATTATCGTACTGATAATACAGGTGATGAAAGTGAGAATGAACGAGATCAGTTGGCAGTTATTGACAGTCTCTTGGCACTTTACGATCCAGAAGCTTCAAAGTAAGTTCCACTAATTTTATGTTTATGTTCTCGTACTACTTTTTGAAATTTTACACACATATGTCCTTGAAGATGCTAAATACTATGCAATTCCGTTTATACTAACGGGATTTGGGGAGCTTCCTAATTTAAGAACTACTGAAGACCAGGGGACACAGGTCAACTTTTGTGTCGTAGTATGGTTCTCATCTACGACTTGAGGTGATATGAAATAAATTAAAGATAAATTCATTACGTGTGTGGTGTATGTTGCTTATGTTGATAGATATAAGTAGTATGTAACACCACTCAGAAGTGGAATGTCTACCGCAGATGATTGGAAAAATTGAACTGAAGAGAACAGGAATGCAAACAGAGAGCAATTGTAACAAGAACAGAATTAAAAGAGTCATAAAGCATGTAAAAGATAACAGAATGAAGATGTGCAAATAATGTATTCAATGTAAGGTTACCGTATTTTATGAAAGCACTTAGTAATTTTGCATTAAACAATAAGTTGGTTTCCCCCACCTGAGTTTTCGTTCACACCGCATGTACAAAATACACATTTCTGTGTACTTGTGACATGTAGTATGTCATACCCAAATGAGTTATTTTCTTTTATTTGGACAGGTAAACATTTGAACAAGGGGGTAGCAAATACATATGCACCACACGATAAAAATGAGGTTGTGAAGAGATAGAGAAAGGAAAGTGAGCATAATAAAAAAACAATTAATAGAAATCAGAGAGTGAAATAATAATCATAATGGTAGGAGCAGTGTAGTTAGGGTAAATACAACCAGAAAGAATTCTTTATCTCAAGGATTTAATGTCTGTTTTATGAAGAAAGTAATAGGAAGTTACAGCAGGGTCTTCACTGGTTTCTATTCTAAGCCATTCATGAAAACGTCTGGAACCACTGTGCTGCACCTTAACCAGGGAGGGATTCGTACAGAATCAACAGAAACCAGTATTGTGCAGCTTTCTTTCATACCACGACACCATGTCATGCACTGACCACCTCCGCATTTTCCAACTAGTCCCAGCGTCGGCAAACAATGCACGACGTGGAATTCTCTGGGACGACATTCGTAGAACATGTCGAAGTCAGTGTTTCAAAATGATAACCAATCCGTTGTCGAAACTCTGCATTATCAACATGGTGTTGCCACTGGATGTCAGCAATCTTTCGGAGACAACGATGATGAAGCAGAGAGTCGTCTAACATCCTCAATTCGAAGAGACCAGGTTTCACAAGCATAGAATAAAACTGCTCTCACCGACACATTATGGATCTGACCTTCAACAGGCAACCTGACATCAGGAAGGAGCCGGAGATTGCCGAGGTTGGCATGAATCTATCTGCTCACTAGCGGTGGTGAGTGCATGTACAGGGTCGTGCTAGTCGTGTAAAAGTACTCTGCACTTAGAAGGTAGAAAGAGCATGCCATACTTACGGACTCTGATTGTCAACTAAATAAGTACGGATTTCAAGACATGGATATCGTCGTATTGTAAGACGATGTCATCTGCATATTTAAGATCGAAAAGTTTTTCTCTAGACGACAGATCCGCACCACCGTTATTTACATCCATCAGCTGTATTGATCACGTCATTGATGACCAATTTGAAGAGGAATGGTGAGATTGGGCAAACATGCCTAACCTCACTGCTTGTATTAAACAATGGAGAGAGATGGTTTTATCCCCTGTGTCTGAAGTGTTTTTATTCAGTGCTTTCAAGATATTAATAAACTTGCCAGACACTCTCCTTCAATACACAATCCCAGGGGACAGTGCTGTACAACGAACCGAATCGGGGTCACATTTTGACCTTGCCAGTTATTCGCTTAAAGCTATTGTAGTGAACGAGAACACAAGTGGGGACAATCGAATGTATTGGAACACAAAATTACAGAACGTTTTAGTAAAATCTGAGAACGATACAGTAAATACTTCATTTGCAAAATGTCTATTATTTGTCTCGGACTTCATTGTTCCTGCATTTTCATACCAATCGCTTTTTGTTCTCGTTCTTTCCTTCTCGACCTTCTGCTGTCAGACTTTCTATTCCTGACTAGCGTTATATACTACTTATGTCGCCATAAGTAGCACACTTACCATGACTTTATTTGGGCATATGTGTAACCGTACATATGCTTACTTGTATCTTTCATTCCCACAAATATTGAGTCAAGCTTCAACTAAATGGAATTACATATTCATAGTACTCTTTATTATCAGAAACAAGATAGATAGAGGGGTATTCGAAATTGTAATCAGTTAGTTGGTTAGGATCTGTATTTCAACCATCAATAGTGTATATAAACCTTTGAAGTCACATATATGCGGGAAATAACTATTTGGTTCACTTCGGTTTTCTAGCTGTTTCACGTTCGTGATAAAAATTATCTTTGAAGAAGTAGACGAAAAATTATTTTTATGTTGCACTTTAAAGGGAGTATATATTAAACATAATTGTTTGTTGATTAAATATAAAATCATCTCTGATATTTGGAAAACGTGTAACAATCCAGAGATTTGAAAGATAAGATGTTTTATGTAATTGAATCTATGAGTCGATCTAAACGATTTTATACTGAAACAATCAGTTTGGTAAAATAATACTAAGACAGATGACGGTCAGCGAATTGATTATTTGCTTACAAAAAACCCATCCACTAAATAGATTTCAAAAGACAAAATCACTGTTCAAGTGACTGAAGATATATGCATTATAAAATTAAAGCTATTACTTATATACTACCGTTAGGATATTCTGAAAATGATACCAAAGCGACCAGTAAGGTTTTCTTTCTCTTTCTTCCATTTTTAAAAAGGAATGAAGAATGAGCTCTTTTTTAACTTATTTTTGTGAATGTCTTTAATATAGTAAATTAGATTTACACATTTGATTCGTTCGTAAAACCCTAATTAATTATGAAGCGAGTGTATATTGGTTTTTAGTATTCATATGTTTTATTATTGAAATATTTTAGGGACTTGGGAGTTACCGATTTAAGAGTTGATTTAGATCAATTTTATCAAATCCATGTTGATACAGAACTAATGCGGTAAGTTAGTTATTTTTAATTAAAATAAGATGAATGATATATTGCCTTTGTATTTTGATGAAAATAAAAATGAATTCGTTTTTATAAAATGTGAGATGGCTTAGTATTTCAATACATATCGGTTGTGTTTTTTCAGAAGCAAATCAGAAGTCGATAATTAAAAACAACATACTAAAATAGGAATAAGTATGTACCACACTACATTTATTCACAATCCTATGTGATTGGTTACTCGCGTATAAACTGAGACAAGCGAGCAGTTTACTTAAATCACATAGGAATTACAATAATAAGTAGTAGTAATAACAAGGTAAAACGATAGCGGTCCTTAAAAAACGTTTTATCCAAAAAAGTGGATGGGATAAGTTCCGAATATTTTGTTTGCTAGTTGCTATAAATATAGACAGGTAAGGCAGTTTGAGGAGAACCAGCTTAAAACTTGCTACGAAGACTAACACAGACAGTCTTGTTTCCTATTTTTTTTTTTATTGTTCGTGTCATTTATCATTATTTGATCTTGGTGTATGAAAATAAAACAATAGATTGGTCTGCTATCCATAAGATCATTGAGTTCTAGTGAAAGAATCTTAGAAGCTCCAACTATATGACAAGTTCCATGAGATGTCAATAAATGTTTTCTCAACAGTCAATAATACTGTTAAAGGCGCACTACCACTGCACAGAATTTTAGGCAGTATATCACATTAGAAACATAGTAGACATCTAAGAAAGGCCGGTTTTCGGTACATTAATATAAACTAAATAAATAACTCCCATCTCATTTGACTGAAATACTGGCAAACCCTCTTTTAGTAAATGGTATTTTTTACGATGTCTTCTTTTTTTATATTAGATCTCATGAAGTTTTATTTCAGCCAAGTTTCATGGGTAGTTCAGAAGCTGGTCTCTCCGATTGTTTAGAGTTTGTACTGCGAGATACATCACGTTTACTTGATAATTCATCTGACCCAAGCTTTCCTCAAAAAATATATCTAACTGGTGGCGTTGCTGCTCTACCTGGTCTTGTCGACCGAATTCGATACGATATCAGGCCTTTATTACCTGTTGGATCAAAATGGGATAACATTGAAGTTATTGTAGCTGGTAAGTTGAAATAAGTTTGAGTTTCTCCTAACAAAATACAGGATGCATCTTCCGATTCGTTATTTTTTATTACAATTACTTCAAATATGAGTACTCTTAGTTTAAAAGGTTTTAACAAATAAACCAAAATTCCAAAATATAGAAAGTTAAATAAGAACACAATCGAGAATAGGTTAATCGTCATAGCCTGCAACATTTAAGGTACTTTTTTTATGTTTCCCGATATTTCCTTGGGTTTTTTTTTGGATAATTTTAATAAATATACATTGATAATATATGTGATACTAATCAGCAACGTAGATGCTATACAGGATCAGACTGATTATGCTCAGTTTACATGGCAGGCGGTATTACTATTCACATCTGAACAAATTTATACATTTTGTAATATCAGCATACTTTGATTTAAGCGTTTTATTTAAACCTAATGTTTTCTTTGGTGAAATTTGAATTACGTGGATATTTCATACTGTTTTATAAATACAATTTACCAGCTAATCCTCATTTGGACGCATGGCATGGAGCGCGTCATTTCGCGAACTCACCGTATGCTGAACAGTACTACACAACTAAGCAAATGTATGAAGAGTACGGTTCATATTATTTTAAAGATCATCCTTTAGGTAATCGTTATTGGATCAATACAAACTGAATCATTTAACATGAAAAAACGATTGATTCCTTGTAGATAATATACCAGTGTACCACTAACTGCATTCTTTGTTTTATGTGAAAAATCCGCTTCTATATATCAGATGTAATTAATTTTCAACAAACACAACTAATGCATTTAAATAATTTATGTATTCTATTATATATATATAGGTTTCATAAATATAATTCGGATCGCATTTTTTCCATTCCATGGTATTTTCACAATCTTATTTAATTAAGAAATAAAATCTTTGCTTCTATACTGTTCAACTGAATTGTCAAGTATTACTTACTTCCCGTTTCTGTCTATTCAATAAACATAAATGTGCAAAATATGGACTGATTGGCCATAAGGAGAGATCTCGCAAACACAGCAAACCCTCATCCCGTTATCGAATGCCAAGAAGGATCAGTTGTATGCATGTATTATCTGAATCTAACCTCCAATATTTACGCAAGTTGAATGCTAAAACAAGCATTTTCCCAGTTTCTAGTTTTAGTTGGAATGATTTCCAATACTTACTGACACAACTTGCTTTCGTATTGTATCGTACATGGAAGTGGTTCTCACCCAATCAAGTAGGAAATTTCTACATAACTAACAAAGTTTTCCAAAAATATGTTGTTTTAATTGACATCTGCTACTTTTTATAAATGGACCAATCAAGTATTCTGACATACACTTGGTTATTTCACTGGGATTTTTCTTTGATAAGTGGTTTAGCACAATCGTTCTAAATTCACTTTTTGGGATTTCTCATAGTTCTACTGTGTACTCTCCATTTTTTTGATACCAGTTTTTCAGTCCTATTATCTTTCAATCGATAAGTGGGGTAACTTTAGGAAGGTGTCTCTTCACTGAAACTCTTGTACTATTGATAGAAAATATTTTTTAATGGCACAGTCCATCAAAACTACCACCTGTTAGATGAATCACACTATCATACATTAGATGTCCCATTTAGCAAAGGAACATCTTATTTCATACGAGTTCATGTAATTTATTGTGGTTTGAAACCCGGTGATTACTTGATTATATTCCTTGAATTTGCCTAAGCACTAGCATAGTGAACGAGAACACCCGTGGGGGCAACCAAATGTATTTGAATAGAAAATTACAGAATCTCTTAGTAAAATCTGAGAAACCATACAGTAAATACTTCGTTTGCAAAACTTCAGTTATCTCAGATTTGATTGTACCTTCTTTTCTAAACCAATCAATATTCTCTTCTGCCTTCAGGCATTTCACTTTCGATTCGTAATACATACTTATATCCATCGACATCAGTAGCACACACTTCACTAAAACTGTGGAAAGTTTTTCTTCTGCTCCTATGCGCCCTTCGAAGTTATGCTTTTAAAAAAAACCTTTTATTGCCTAACTTGTTAATACGATGTATCCTAGCCTCATTTTTAGTTACCTTGTAAAAGTATTTGTATTGAATAGCTATTCGCTTAATCGATCTTTGATGAGTTGTATAGTTCTAGCTTTTCGCTTTCGAAACATGAAGTTTTATACGTTTATTGTTCACGGTTGTCGGTGTTATTAGTTCTTTTAATATATCAGAGTTGATTGAGTAGCAGATATTCCCTGTTTAATTAATACTATCAATCGCTATGACTAGACGTAAGGTTTCTTTATGACTTATCAAACGCAAAACCAGTAAGCTATCAATTCTGTTGAGTTAACTTCTACCAGCATCGCAATTTCGTAAGACAATAGTAGCGTGTTGTTCAGAAAATAAACTTCACAATCTCTTCTTTCATCTACGAGAACAGATTATTGGTGGTGGTGGTCATCGATGGGAAATACCCTAAACCTTAATATGGTCAGTAGTACGACTAACCTGAGGTTTTTACATCTTTGGTATGTTAGGAAGTTATGGTACATGTGGTCATGTCAATAAACCTCAACCCTGTCGTCACGGTAGGCAACCTCAACCACTGTATCAAAGTAGTAGCAAACTTCTACCAAGCTGATAAAATATTCGATTTATTGCCATAAGCAAATATTAAAATATGTATATTATGTACAGGTAATCAAAAAATTATAAAACATTTAGTTATTAGTATCAAGTGACTCGACTAACGTACGACAATAAGAACTTTTGTAAATATTTCCATCGCGAATAATATTGCGCCAATTTGGACCAGCAGATTTTTCATCACGTCTATCTGTACTTGAGTTTTCAATATCATTAATTCGTTGAATTAATTCATTAGATATTTGATTACATAATTTTGGTAAAACATTTGTTTGCCAACGTTTAGCCAATTGATTGTTCTCATCAAGGCAAGCTTGAAGAAAGACTAATTTATGATGAGCAACATTTGCTTTTAATCGTAAGTTTTCATTTGAATTTACAGCACGTAGAGATTTTCTGAAATTCACTATTAATTTATGCACGTCTTTCAGTGCTTTATTACAAAATCCAATATCATCTAATAAATGACTAAGATCTTCAAGCAATAGTATCATAATTGAAGGATGGCAAGGTAAATTTAGCTCCATAAGTTTATATTGAATTGCGGCAAGAATTTCATTTATACAGTTATATATTTGATGAGTTGGATTATTTACACTCTGTCTTTTAATTATTCTTGTTTTCTTTAAATAATCTGATGAATTATTATTAGTAGAAGTAGTAGTGTTTAGTGATGAGACTGAAGTAGTCTGAGATTTTGTGAATGATAAAACTATATTACACAGAAGAGTTCCTGCATCATCGATTAAGTCCATGTAGTCACCATTATAAAATCTTTAATAAGTAGAAAAAATGATTTATACACAGACAGTAGATGGACACAAAATTCCTTTTAAAAAAATATTTCTTGATAAACGAGCCAGGAGCAGAACGCTTTTTTCCCTATGTTTGAAATTTTTGCCTGAATATATTTGGATTCCAGTGTTAATCTTTACACTGAACTCAAACCTAGAATAAAGCGCTTAAAATGCCAGCTCATTATCCACTAGATCAATGAGTCACAATAATCACCAACTTTGATCAAAGTGTATATATATTGTTAATTGTAAGTACAGGTACAATAACTAGAATATAAATAAAAATAATATATTTGTAATATCCCAATGAGTAGAAAATTGGATTTTCTGACGTTTCGTGACTTAGTGTAAGTCATTTCTTCAGAGAATAAATAACCAAATTAAAATTAATCCAAGTTTAAATAGTACAACGGAACAATGCAAGAATAATATTGGATCAATCAAAAACAAGTTGATGTCATGTCATTTCTGTCAAGGTGATTCTTAAGTTATATGTATGTAAATTTGTGTGTATGTATAACTAGAATAGTTTCTGAAACGTCAGAAATACCTGTTACGGAGAGATTTTTTTGTTTTACTACAGTTATAGTCAACCAAGGACAATAATATGAAAATAACTGTTTCTAACCTAGACAAGCATTAATGCAACCGGCTTTTTGTCTTATTCTATTTAATTCTGAAATGTCATTCCATTGCATAAACATTTGAGAATGCTTGATTGACATTAATTTGGACAGTACTATGGGATCATACAGTAACTATGGTTTCAAGTCTAGAGTTTAGTCAGTTAATTAACAGACATACACAAATCCAATAAAATACAAGGAAACATTAATTTTTACAACAAAATCAGTGGAAACTTGAAGCTAAATAAAACTTTATTGGATTACTCGATGTTATTAGCTTACCTCATAACAAAAGCATATCCCAATAATACATCTGCTAAAATATACCCAACTGAAGGGTGAGGTGATATTCCGGATGGTAAAAGTTGACTTAACGATTGAATACTAGGTAAGGCTCGCGAATTTTCCACTGAAATATTCTGTTGATTTACTTCTACAATAATTGATTTTTGCTCTAACCACCAGGGAGTCCATGTTGGTATGAAATGAACGATAGCATTTGACTGAATAAGTCGACTGAAATCTCGTTTTTCTTTCAGGGTCAAACATGACCAGATGGCATCAGCATCTTCGGTTTCCAAATTTAAATCACCTAAACTGAAACAAAAACATTCCGAAGTTTTTATTCCGATTAACAACTTTAGTTTCAAAGCATAAGAATTAACCTACTGTTAAGAAAACGTTGAATGACAATAATGCTATTACGTAATATATGTACGCAATAAATGAAATTAAGAGGGATGTAACTTTGATCCCTCCATTAAATTCACGCATTAGACTTGTTGAAAATTTTCCAAATAATCTAAAGAGATTTAGAATTGAAAAGCCTATACTTATTATTACGTGAAGCTAAATAAGTCTTGAAGGTTTTACCAGCCTAGGAGGATATAGCTGTACGAAACAAGCGGCGATTGCTGTGTAGTTTGTCCTGTACTTCATAAATATTATTGCAATTCGTAAGGAACAACTGCGCTTTATTTATTCACGGTGCATGTAAACTGTGTTTTAATAGAGAATATACAAGATGTACTGCACAAATGAAGCTATAATATTGTGAATAAATAGAGGAGGAAAGAGTAATATAACTAATAAATAACTAAAAATTTGGTTGAGAGAAGCACATTTTAGTTAAAAGAATTCATCGCACTAGAATGAATTCTACAATAGGAAAATACACCAGGATATCTAATGGCTTCTATTCTGAAGTATACATGGTAACATTTCAAGCCACTGAGTCGTGCTACGTCTAAGACCCTAATCATTAAGTCGTGACGAACTGACAGATCCCAGTCTTATTATGCATCCATCTCATCACAACAGCATATCATACAGGGATTACCTCTTTTTTCAACCAACATAAGAGTCGACACAAAGTGTATTTTGAGGTCAGTCAGTCAGTAACAACGTAGAACTTCGTACGTACGTACATCAGTTTGAGTTGCCACACCACCTTAACACAGAGATGCAGTTGTCGATCCAAATCCCGTAGTGGTAGAGGTAGCAAGAGTGTAAGCAGTGATCGGGAAGATTAGAGATTGGAGATGTTATTTAAAGAGTATAATTCAGTGAAATAAATTTGGAAAGAGGAAAAAAGGGACATGAAGAATTCAGAAGATTAGAATTTGGGAGAACACAAAGAGTGGATGCACCTGCGCCATTGCAAACGATTTTGAGCCATGTCATTCAGGGTCTCTAACCATCGGTTGCTATCATCTCGCGGTCCCCAACCAGGTAGTCTATACCTATCAACATGACTCAGACCACTTGTCAGTGACTTCATGGACTTGAGCCATGTTTTGGTCTGGCCGCCCCTAGCTTTCTTCCAATCTACTCCCATACCACTGAACATCGCACGTCGCGGCAGTCGGTCGTTGGGCATACGTAACACGTGTCCCAGCCATCTCAACTGATGAAGTTTCACTACTTCATCAATTGATTTGCCATCCTTACCTAGTACCCGTTTCCTAACATCTGTGTTACTTACTCGATGATCCCATGATATACGAGCAATGTTTCGAAGACATCTATAGTCGAATACTAGTAACTTAGGAATATCCTCTACTCTTACCGGCCATGTTTCACTGCCATAAAGTAGGACGGAACGAACTGCAGTGCAGTAAACCCGTCCTTTGATTGATAGACGGATATCTCGCCTACGCCATAAATGACGCAAGTTGGCAAAAGCTAGTCGAGCCTTCTGTATCCGTGCTGAGATTTCGTCACACACCAGACCACAAGGGCTGATGAGACTTCCAAGATAAGTGAAGCGGTCGACACACTCAACTACTTCACTCCCTATAACTAGTTCGGGTGTCGATGTAACCCAATCCTGAAGCAACATTTTGCATTTCGAGGGAGAGAATCGCATCCCGAACATGCTTGCATTGTTGCTTAGAGTGGTCAGAAGACTGCATTTTGTCAGCGTCTTCACCAAATAAAACTATATCATCAGCATATTCTAAGTCAACAAGTGAACCTCCCCGTAGAAGTTCAACCCCTGTAAATTTAGATGAGGAAAGGGTTATCTCTAAAAGTACGTCGACCACAAAGTTGAACAAGAATGGAGAGAGTGGAGTATTTTGAGGTAACTTGGGATGACACTCATAACATGACCAAACTACCGAAGTTGTTATTTCAAGATAACACCAACTGAATAGACGTCACTGCAATCGAACATACATTCCAGGACCTTAACATGGTGTTGCGATTGGATATCAGCACTCCTCTGGAGACAACGTTGATCGAGCATAGTCTCCGAATATCCTCAACTCGGAAAGGACATGAAGTGGAACTGCTCCCACTGATAGTTTTTAGACGTTGCTGATATCATGACGGTTCGAAAGATGGCCTAGGTAAGAATTCAACTGGTTTGTTATTACTGGATTGATCTCATCTACTAAGGAACCAACAGCATCCATATAACTACCCAGATACGCAAACGTTTTGGTTAGTACTAATTAACGAGTAAACAATACTGATATCGGGTATAGTGAAATAGAGAGCCAACCAGAATTAGCCTAATTAGAAGGTCAACCGATGGCCATTAGAAGTGACCCAAAAAACAAGTGCATCTAATTGAATAAATTTCCTAGGAATAGTGGTATATGTATGAGAGAGTATTTGTGGATTTGTTTCATTAATCCAATATCCTTACTTGCCCAAGTAGTAAGTTGGAGGGGTTAATGCGTAGAACACAGCGTATCAGTATCAGATTACGGATACCGCTAGAAGCAACATTTTCTGGCGACGTATTTCTGTCAAACCCACGTAAAAATGAACAAGATTCCAGAATGTCGATCTAAGAAGATCGGCTTAAATCTACATTGCAGCATCATCAAAAAGAATTTCAAGCATCACATTTGTAAAAGGTCGAAATGATGGTACAGAAGTTTTCAATTCAAGAAAATTCAGTACGTATGTCCGAATTAAGGGGCTCGACTACCTAATCACTGACCAAAATAATGAGCGAGTTTCATTTTGATCCTGGTGTTGGTGTCACCTTTGAATCATGGTTCAAGAGGTATGAAGACACCTTAAAAATTAAGTTTTCCCATCATGATCACTTCTCGGTGAGAATTCTACTTCGTAAGCTTAGAGCAGCTGAACATGAAAAGTGTTCGAACCTTATCTTGCCAAAGAAACCCAACGATCTTTTCATTCTACTGTACGAAAACTAACAGAAATTTTTACGGATCAGACTCCTTTATTTAATTTGCGATGTAATTGTCTTTGAACTGTTAGGAGACCTGAAAAGGACTTCGTTTCGTATGCACCATTTGTTAATAAGCAATGCGGAGTTTTAAGTTGCGTTCACTTTCTGATGAACAATTTAAATATTTACCTTTGTACACGGGTTGCAATCGTCACACACAGATATTTGTATCAGAATTTTAAGCAGAATCGAGTCAGATCCCAATCTTACGTTGAAAGATAACACAATTGAATGTCGCCATATAATTAATTTTAAGAATGATACTAAAATGATCGAACCGAATCCCAATTGATGAAAATCTCTCATTCAGACCGCACTATTGATGTCATGAAGCATGATCCGCAAAAATTTGCTAGCCCAAATCGAACGTGTGATGTTCACGACTCTAATTCACGTCGCTTTACAAGTCCTTCCACTAGTTGATGGAGCATGGTATTTCTCCCGTTTCTGTCCACTCAATAAAAATAAATGTGGACTGACTGACCATAAGTAGAAATTTCGCAAACGCAGCAAGCCCTCATATCATTATCGAATGCCAAGAAGGATCAATTGTATGCATGTATTTTCCAAATCTAAACCCCAATGTGTACGCAAGTATTTATCGTATTATCACATTGCAGGTGAATACTGCATCCGATGTTACTTTGATTTCTCGCAAAACTTGGTACGAACTTTGTCGTTTAAGCATTCATCCTACTAACGATTGCATAAAAACGCATCGGGCATCCAAATCAAAATTACTAGAATTATTAAATGTTCAGTCAAATTTAATGATCTAATAATCAAATCCAAATGCTATGTTACTGATAAATCCTTAAATTTATTGGGTTTTGATTGGATCACAGAATTACCCATTTAATCTAATTTGTAATCCCGATTCAAAAATGCTTGGTCCGTGATCTAATCTTGTTTGGAATCAGGTATGTTCGTATTCTCATATGATGCACAAATGGAGGCAGAAATTTTCTAGTGATCTTGAAGACAACCTTCAACGTGACAGAAGTCATATAATTTTTATATAATTAAATCCAAGAAATGTTAAGCTTTTTTCCTATTTATACAAAAAAAATATTTTCATGTAACAAATCATGTTTAAAAGTAACTAAACTATTGATGAAAAAGAACAAGAAACGCTTACCGAGTTGGCAAATCATCTTCAATACTCTCATTCTTATCATCTGTATAATCATTGTCTACCTGAAATTCCACATTTGCTAACTGGAAGTCATCTGATAAAGCACATGATTCACGCCTTAACACTTCTTTCATATGTGATCTTTCTGACTTCTTGGAAAAGGTACAGCGCAGTGATTCAATACAACAATCTCGGTAAAATGATTCAGAGCAGTCCTTATGCGCTTCATTTCGATAGCAAGTCAGTGAACAATAATTAATACTACATCGAGGACAGATATATGAAGACGTTTTCCTGCATAAACCACAAATCATAGGTTTGATAATCCCATTAGCTAAGGATTCGTTCATTTGTTTCCCAGGAAGACACAAACGCAATTTTCTGCAAAGAAAATGAGTTTTAACAGGCATAAAGTTACGTTTTAAACGTGAAGTAGTATTTGATGGAGGTAGAAAAAGTTGATAAATCACCGAACTGAAATACTACATGTGCAAGCATTGCAAATAACTGTAATCCATAATTAACAAAAATAATAATAGAGCCAGAAATCGAGCAAGAACGTTAGGAATCTTAAAGTGAAAGCTAATAATGACATAATAATGAACCTGTTAGATTTTCTATAGCTGTCTCGATAAAGCTTAGAGCAGCTTACGCTTTTACTTTATTACCATTACTATTGACAAAAAACGTGTTCTCGGGTCCAAATCACGCTTTAAATGTGAAGAACAGTTATCCTATCCGGTAGCCCAGAAGGAGTCAGTAAATCGGGGTCCGAACCTGCAACTAAATGCATGAAAGTCACACGCCCTAACCAATGAGTTACCATTCCATACTTTCAACCAGTTGCGAATTAATATTGTTGTTACCCAGCTACTCCTAATTGTTGACCCTCCAATTCTAAATTGGTAAGAAAGTATCAAGTCCACAATCCAGCAAATATAACGGTCTAATAGTACAGGCTGGTACAATACTACCAAGTTCACACAAATTCTGAATAGTTTCTCAATCAACAAGATTTAAGGACGAGGGTACTGATAATTACAGCACACAATTAGACGGTCATCAGAAACTGTGTGACAAACTTATCTTGATTTCAAATAGTACAGTGGCTTTTATTTTTCATAAACATATTGAGTCTCTCAAGTTACGACTTTTGACTTTTGGTTATTAACAGCAAGAATGATGGGACCAAGAGATACCATATGGAAAGACTAGCATTTCTTGTTTCTTAGTCTATATGTGATATGATCCTCAATAGTGTGCATTAGCATTAAATATATAATTTTCTGGAAAGTTAGGTGGATTAAGTTTATCAAAACGGTGAAGATCGCTTCGTGAAACGCGTTTTAATTTAATAATTTTAATACTTTGTCCGATTCTAACCTCAATGAGTACTTTTTGCAGACTTTGTTTTGACTGGATCGGCATTTTCCAAGGCAATTTTTTTCTTAGTCGAAGAATAGAGCAATGCACATTTTTTTATGGCAGGTCTCTCGGTATATGAGTAATCGACACGGAAAAAAAGATTGTTATACTAGAGAATGAAGAATGTAGGCAAAATATAGGATCTACCAGGAATTTTAAACTTTCCAGCAAATTAGTAAACAAGTACAGGTACACGAACTTGGCGTTAATTCGCGGACTTTGTGATTTGGAGTTCCCCCGGTTTATGTGACTTGGAATGAGACCAGTGACTTCCAAGAAATAAAATACATAAATTACTAGGCCCCCATTTTAAAAAAAACCCATTAGGACGTCTTGTATTGTGAGCTTTCGTAAGTTGCTATTGTTTTTGTTACAGTCAAGATAAGAAACTTATAGAATATCAGTGAGACAAACCCTAGAAAAGCAGTGAAATTACTGTTGAGTTACGTTCTATCACCGCAACCGAGCAATTTAATAAGCACTGCACGAGACTAAAACCAAAACCAGCTTTAACAATTACTGTTTTTACCAAACGATTCACAATAAGTCAGAATTGCGGGAAATTCGATCGATAAGGTGTTATGTTACTAATTCAAAACCAAGTGACTCCATGGGAAAGACTTAAAGGTAAAACTTTTCGCATGCTGGGCTTACATGCACGATACAAAATATTAAATACGTAAGCACCGTAAGAAAGTGTACGTGAAAAAGTGGTGTTCTGCATGCATATAGTCATATGTTCCGTTAGGACATTCTTAGACTAACGATCAATAATTCCACCTTTTTATCGGTTTGGTTATATGCTCACTGATGTTGCACTAACGTATTCGTTCCAAATTGGCGCAGGTAAGTCATTACAGTTTGTTATTTTTGGTATGTTGTAAATTGTACTTTTAAAATGGCACCTCGATATGTCAGTTCAGTTTACCGATCTGTAGAATTCAGGAGAAAAATCCAAAGCTTGGAAAAATCTGATCATGTTTTGAAAAAAAACTCTGGACCTGAGAAACTCGCGAATTTTTGGTGGCCTTAATACCAAAATGTTATGAGGTTGAGATTTCGCAGAATCATCACAGACAGGTCTAGTAACAAAAGTTGAGATAGCTTTAACGGAGATTATGCCAAACGGAAGATGTACTATAACGCAATAAAGCTGAATTCCACCAGTTGACGGTTCTTGTAAAGGTCAGAACCACACCCTACTAGCCACTCTTCGATTACCTACACGGCAACCTCCAGAAGTTGGACTACATGCGTCGTCCTTGAGAGCCAATAATTTCATACTCCCCTCTCAGTTGTCTTCAGTCTTCAGTGATAAGGATAGTAGGTTGATGAACCTGTGTTAATCCTGACACATTGCTTTCCAGTGAAGGTCCAGCTTTTCCTTGAAAGTATTCACTGATGGGGCTGATACCACTTGTTCGGGTAAGGCGTTCCAATGATTGACTACTTGATGAGAAAAACGGGACCGCACTTTAAGTTTATTAGATCGTGGTTTATGAACCTTCTTGCTATGACCTCGGAGATTATTAGTGCTAGAGGGAGCAAAAAGATAAGACATATTAACACCCAAATCATAATTAAAGATACGAAATGCCAGTATAAGGTCACCTCGTGTCCTACGATACAACAAGGGGAAAAGATTTAGGCGTTTTAAACGCTCATCGTAAGGGATTCTAGAAAGACCCTTCACTAATTTCGTTCCCACACGCTGGACACGCTCAAGGGAGTTATTATCCTTTACCAGACACGGGCTGGCTGCTTGGATACAGTACTCTAAATGTGGTCTAACATATATGGGATATAAAATTCGAAACATTTCCTCGTCAAAAGATTGGAACGCTCGGCGAAGTGACCATAACGCACGAAAACCTTTGACAGCGGTTGGTTTGCAATGCGTAGTTGTTTTTAAATCATGACTTGATATTACTCCTAAGTCTTTATGCTCTTGAACGCATGGAATGAGGTTTACCCTCAATAGTGTAACAGTAACTATTACCGTGACCGATGTGCATTAGTACACTCTTTCCTAGCATTGATTTCTAAGCCACACTCTCGAGCCCATCTAACTAAATCGTCTAAGTCAGCTTGAAGATCCACATGATCAGCCGCACTTTTTATTGTTCTCCAGATTTTACATCATCCGCAAACAATAATGTCGACGACCTAAGTAACAGTGGCAAATCATTAACGTAGAGAAGGAAGAGCAGAGGGCCTAAGATGGTGCCTTGGGGTACACCACTTTTGACCGGCTTTCAATCGGATAGCGTTCCGTTGACCCTAACTCTCTGTCTGCGGTCACATAAGAAATTTCCTATCCACTCATGTACAGTACCTATTATTCCGAAGCTCGTGAGCTTCTGCATAAGACCTACGTGTGAAACCTTGTCAAACGCTTTGCTAAAATCTATGAATATCACGTCGACAGACAGACCGTTATCTAGGGCTGCTGTCCAATCCTCCCTCGCAATAAGCAAGTTAGTCCAGCATGAACGCTTGTTACGAAATCCGTGTTGCTCAGGAGCTAACAGATTGTGTAAATCTATATGGCTTAGCAACCTAACCCGAATTATCTTTTCGAGTAACTTAACGACTATGCTAGTTAGACTGACAGGCCGGTAGTTAGATACTATCTGTCGCTGACCGTCCTTAAATATAGGACTAACTATAGCGTCCTTCCATTCTCTAGGGAGTTGAGCGAGTGAGAGGGACATGTTGAAGAGTGTCGCAAGCGGTTTTGAAATGATGTCCGCAAGAGATGACGGCAACCGTGGATGTAACCCGTCAGGGCCCGGTATCTTACCAGGTTTGAGGTTAGTTATCAACGGAAGGACAGTTTCCTCAGTCACCTGTACAGATTCAATGGTTGGTATCTCGGTGTGAGTGGGACAAGTATTTGTTACAATAAACGTAGAGAAGACTTCGCTAAAATAGTCTGAAAAAGTCTCAGCTTTTGCTCGATCTGATTCAGCTAGTAATTCTGAATTGTCGTGTAACAGTAACGGGGGAATACTATCACTACGTTTCATTTGCCGTTTAACATACGAAAACAATCGTTTTGGACAAGTACGGCTATCATATAATAACTGTCGCTCGTAAGTGGTACGAGATTTGGCTATGGTTTTCTTACAGATATTACGGTATTTTTGGTACTCACGCTTAAATGGTGCATGACCTGTCAACAAGAATAAGTCCCAGAAATGTTTTCTACGCTTTAACAGCTTCCGGGTTTCCTTATTAATCCATGGAGGGCAACGTGATAGCTTACGTGCTGACCATGGGATAAACGGCGACGTTACGGACTCGAATGTGGCCTTAAACTTATTCCATTCATCTTCGATCAATCCATCCGCGTCGACCAACCAATCAGTCGAGATAGCACAGTTTCTGATTTCCGGAATGTTAGCTCGCCAGATATTAAAACTGGGTGGAGCAGATACGAATTGTATACCATGTGTCCTAAACTTAAAGTGAATTACAACGCGATCACTGTTCACTAGTGGAGGAAGGTGCTGGATATCAAGGACATCCTCAGAGTGGTGGGTGAGGGCGAGGTTCAGCAGTTACGGAACATGTTGCAAATCAATATGTGTCGGTTTTGTGATACATTGTACAAGTGCACACTGAATAACGGTAGATAAAAGGTCGCTATCAAAACCACTACCTGGAGCTGTAAGCTCTATCCATTTGATATGCGGTGCGTTGAAGTCCCCAATGATGAGACAACATTCTGCCATACTCCAAGGACAGATGTGTCTTAGGACAAAGTCGTCAGCAAGACAAGACGGACTACGGTATGTTACCCCTATAGTCACTAACCCATATCTAGATTTAATCTTACAACATGCAACCTCACATGTGCCACTGATATGGGCCTCCGATATGGTTGATTGTATACAAAAGTGATCCCTAACGTATAATATTATACCTCCTCCCTTGTGACTTGAAACTCTATCACTTCTGATACAGATATAACCAGCAATGAAAGGAGGACAGTCTATATCAACGGTGAACCAAGTTTCTGTAACGACGATTATATCGGGACATAATTCTTGCACCATCAGACTTAGCTCGGATGTTTTATTTCTAAAACTACGAGCGTTCGTGTAGCACACACTTAAGGTGTTTTGGCAATCAATCGTTCTACTCATACAGGCCTCAGAAGCATTGGCTTCCAAGACCTGACTACCCGAAAACCCTTAATTGTAAGGTTATTTTCGCCATTTAATTTGCGAGTCCTCAACTCCGTAAGAGCATTCTTCCACTTGATTCGATCCTCAAGTGACCAATCTGGTCGAATACGGATATTTGAGGCACGAGTTTTTAGTGCGTTTTTCAATCATATATCTCTTTCTTCAAAACTCCCGAGAACCAGCTACAGGATTCTTCTTGGTTGGATCTCGTCTCCAACCCATTTACTAAGACGTATTACTTTTGTAATATGTATTCCTGAAACCTCTTTAGGTAGTTCATTCCTTACCACAGACTCCACTAACTGCAGGTCATGTGCATGTCTTCGAGCAAGGTCATTGTCGTTCGACTCCTCTAGATTCCAAATAATTAAACTAGGGAGGGGTTTGGCTTCTTTTGAAACTGTGTTCACACCTTTCAACCGTGACGTTAGATCCTGTATTTTAACTACTGTTATCTTACGATTAGTTCTTATTTTAACAGAGTCCTGAGAGTCAAGCGAATGACTCACAACAATGTCAGACGAAGCCTTACTATGGGAATTTGGCGGATTGACCTGAGAGTCCACCAAGGACTTACCAAGTAAACAGTCATTAGTTTTAGCTATCTTTCCTACTCTTCTGCGTTTTTGCGTCATCCATTTTCCATCAGTCGAAACGTCTACATTAGAACAACTCGGGACGGTAATCGTTTTATCTGGGTCACCGGTTGCTGCTGTAGCAATATGGCCACCAACGTCTAATGACGTGTCACTCACTGAACGTTTCGGGAGAGAACGTTTAACTGCGGGTTGCACAGGTAGATGTCTGGCTTGCGCCGTTATAGCACTTACGACACTAACGCAATCCTCGCCATCAGTACCAATGTTATCATTACAGCCCTCATCAACCTTCTTATTAGACAACACCAGGAGACTAATTGCTTTCTGGATAAGCAATGTTTTGCTTGAGCAACAAAAACTACAAAGACAATGAGAGTTGGGCTGTGAACACCTTTTATATGCAGTGGGGCTTAGTAGGGTGCACATCTTATGGAACCACTTATTACACTCATCACATTGCATCCCTTCATCCACGGGAAATAAGCAGTATGGTTGTCCACATTTATGAGTGAAAATCAACTAGAACTGTGACAAAAAACAGTGTATGTAAAGGGAATTTCAGACCTTAAATAAACCAAATAAAAGTCGACCAAGTATGCTTCGATGCAATAAATACACAGAAGCAAAATCGAAAAACTCAATACAATATCACTTTAACTGGGGTAGATGCAATTAAAGTGTAAACAGTAGTTTTGATGTGTAGTTTACGATCAAAACATTTAATTAACTCAACGAGAAAGAATACCACTGTCCTTTTAAATAGAGCTACGATAAAACAAATGAATCAATTGGCTGAAATTATCCTACGCTCCTGTGAATATTGATAATTAACGGAATAATAATTGATATTTGCGTCATCTTTGCCAGTCAAGATAGGTGCTGACTTAAAGAATCTTCCGCTAAACAAGCTTCTGTATATAGTAGCAAGTGAGCATCGATGTCTCATGGTAGGAGCCTAGGTATATTTAACGTCAAATCGTGGTATTCTAGCAAATTGCAGTATTCTTAGTCCTTGAGAATATGTCAGGTGTTTGCTTAATGAACTTCTAAAAAGTCACTCGTACTACCTTCACCGACAGTGAATCTCAGGATTTGACTACTCATAAGGTGTGACAAATATGCCTGCAGTCTATCACGCTATGTTATGCTTCTGACTTTGGAGAGTTGCGTCTATAGTTTGTGTTTGGACTGAACTTATGTGAGCACTAAAGTGATGCCCAGTGATGTTTGTGATGCTATAAGTTCGAAGACGCTACAGAAATTCGGAGTTTGACAATATATTTATGCATAACACATTTTTAGTAGAAGGATGCCAATCCAAGCAAATCAAAAGCCGGAAATGAAAGAGTTCGGAGGGATATTTGGTGGGTTGTCAATATGTCAGAAAGCTTTCGGTCTTGCCTGGCTATTAGTTGCACGGGCTGCGTAGCTCGGTATATGCGTTCGTGACATGGTGCGGATGTGTGGCCGAATTCCTTCTGCTAGGTGTGTCCAGTAAGACCGATTGGGTCAATATCAGCGGCGAAGACTCACAGAACTATTTATTTTGTGGATTCATTTACCGCTGCACTGGGTAAGGAGGAAATAGGCCGGTCATTTTCACCAATTATGAACATACTGACATTTTGGACTAAAACACTATCGTTTTACGAACCGACTATGAAAGAGTTGTGAGTATTCCAATGGGTCTTGGAAACACAATTGTCAAAAAAACGGAGTTGTTACTCAGATAGGGTTCAGACACGTCTTTTTCACTTAAGAATTACGGGGTTATGGAGAACGAAACCACGTTTCGGTGGCGACCAACAGCTTACGCAATGCCTTTGGTTCCCAAATAACATATATAACCATAATGACAATTTTATATGAGTGGGAAATAACCATCAAATGTTAATGGCAAAGAAATGCGTGCACTTGTCGAATAATCAGGACAAGTAAATGTTAGTGTAAAAATGGAAGGTGTTTTGCTGTTAAAACCGGGTTTCAATTCCAGTGGCAAATGAGATTCAGGATTCTGGACAGAACTACTTTCTGGTTGCTAGGACGTGTCAGATCCCTAGAATACTTATTAAATAGTAACTCGTCTCAAGTGAGGATAGTCCGCCATCACATAATACGGACGGCTTCAGTTTATGTTCCTTTTATATACTACAATATCCGTAATTTCCTTTTACAACTAGCCACAAGATAAAAGTGTTTATTTGTACAAACTCTCACAAAGAAGAGGTTAAGTAAACAAACCATGCTGTATAAAAGTGCCAAAACTCAAAGCATATCAATTACTGAAATCGCTCATTTCTGTTTGAATAGTAATCTGTAGAAATTTTGTTAAATAAACATAATTGTTGCGGGAGAACTTAAAACATTTGGCTGATTAAAACCTTAATATCAAATATACTGTGTTATAGTATGTATTTGCTTTATTCAACTTCTGAACGTGTTTGTTTATATTATTTGGTTTGGACTTTTTGAGTTTTCTTTGTCTTTGGTTTGGTAGTTGGAAGTTTTTGTTCCGAGAACCTACAAAATTGAAGGACGACATTTGGGTCGACTATTTGTAAATTGTGAATAAAATATGGTACCAAGATGGACGTTTGGTTTTATTGTTAATTTGGGTTCGTAAATTGCAAATAGATCGATATACCGTACTTCAATAACGGTAAAGAGCAAAAACGTGGACGTAACAGTAATCTCAACAGTAAATAAGACCTACAAATTCGCATCTAACGTGAACTCTTTCCAAACATGGAAAACTTTATGAAGTTAGTCCATCATCATTCTCTGAAAGGTTACGTAACGTCGGTTGCATACTTTTCTCCCGATCTCTTCATTTTTGCGCCAATCAGTGCACACGTTTTATTTGAATTCGTCCAACGTTCCGGGGATATCTTCATAAACGTACTGTGATTTAATTATTTATATTCTTTGAGAATCTGTGATGACATGTAGCCTGTTAATTATCCCATTAGAGCTATGAACTTTACCAGTACTCTAAATTTTCTTTCGTGAGCACTATCTGTTTTTTCCTCAAATAAGCTCTTCAGGTACATTTCGCGAAATATGATTTTTATACAATTTCGCGACGAAGTGATTTTCGGACACAGTTGTTCGTGTCGTTGGTTATGTATTGAATGATATACTATAGTAGTGCACTTCTAGATTTTATAAAGTACTCTGATAACTGACTTATTACCCAGAAACGTCGTATTCTGAAGGTTCAATATGGAAAATCACAAGTTGTTACCTTGACTTGCCCATTCTCTGGATGATCTTTGTATCCGAAAATGCAAAGAAAATGGCCTCAACTAAACCTGTTCCTCACTGAATATTTCGCAGACATTACCTATAAAAATCTGGAGATGTTTAAAAAACTAATTACCCCAAGAAAACCTCTCTCCTCTTTGTTATTACTAATAATGCGGAAGAGTAGCTTCAAAATCAGAAGTTTGAAATTTCAAGTGTCACCGATAATAATCAGAAATCAGCATTGCAAATTTGCATAGCTTATAAAACGCTTGCACACTGAAGTACTTAAAGCCGTAACTAAGTTATAAAATTACCGAAATAGAACGTAGGTCGAATCAGCATTTACAGAGGGTTATATGATTGTTGATGTAATAGGTGGTAGTAAATTTATATTTAAGGACGTTATTAGTTCGGTTCTTAAATCATGTGAACGTAATATTTTATATTTCTCTGGCTGGCCAGTGAAATGTTTAGTGTACTTGACTGTGGTCGAGTACGTTTATTCGCCCCTAGACTTTTGTGATATATATGGGCATCAAGCAACTAAGGACCGTCTAACTTGACAACTGATGTACCTATAAATATAGTTGCAGCAGGTTTCCTAATTAAATATCTTTTTTCAGTTGACACGCATCAGTAAGAAGCTACAGTGTATCTTGTTTCTAATTTGATTATGAAATGTAGTTACCTCACAAGGGAAAACCGATACTATTTGGTCTAAAAGGATCTCGTCAGGAACATTTCAAGGCATATAGATTTTTGTTTCAAACTTGTGAAAATAATATTCAAACGTTCAATATTGCCAACTGTATCACACATGTCCTTCGGCAGTTTACTTTCCGTGTGAATGTAATAAGTGTGCATAGTCTGAGAAGGGATAAAATTATCTTTCCATACTTTTTGAAATTACTTTGTCGCACTATAAAATTCATTCCAGCTTCTAAAAAACGTCTGTTCAGTATTGTACGTTGAAACGCCTCGCTTACGTCGTCTGAAATGTCTTTTGAACATGAAGCACCACAAATAGCACTTATTAGCTGTTAACAAAGTTATCCCTCGCAATATTATTTTACCAACCAAGGGAAGTAATACAAATATCTAAAACTTACCGGTTACTTGACATTTCGTCTTAAACATTGATTCACACTAACTTTGCGTATATATAACTTTTTATCATTGTTACGTTGTTCTCTGGACCTCATCAGAAAAACCAAACAATGGCGGTTAGGCTTACTAAAGCACTTGGAATCACAGATCAAGTTACGAAGCGACAATGGAGCCCTATGTACACTGAAAAACAGGGGGAGCTAAATAACTGCTTTCGGAAAATATTCTGTGCTTTTCAATGCGGAAAAAGACGACATAAATGGAAGAAAACTTATTACTTATGCGCTTTTGAAAAGATCTGACGTTTTTACCTTGATTTTCACTAGGGGATGGTACAACCACATCTGACATTCCCGCAACAATAATGAATTTACATGTATCTGTTAGCTCGAGAACCTGGGCATCATGATAT
Organism: Schistosoma margrebowiei; assembly: GCA_944470205.2. NCBI lineage: Eukaryota > Metazoa > Platyhelminthes > Trematoda > Strigeidida > Schistosomatidae > Schistosoma > Schistosoma margrebowiei. The sequence continues at coordinate 38,915,677 of OX104028.1, read as the reverse complement.
TTTGCATCCCATAAGCCATTTTTTGTTTGCTTTCTTAAGAAGCAGCACATTTGCGTTCACAAATATGGAATCAATTAATTTTATCTCAACATCCTAATTCACGGTAATTGATGACTGGAGGTAAAATATCGTTGTGGCGGACCTGCATGTTTATTCCCTGTCAAGGATCTAATGTACTTTAGTAGTTGTAACAATTGGTATCACAACAAGTGCACCGGCTGCAAATAAAAAGTATTACAAACCACCATCACGTTGATTATGCAAAGCATGTTACTCTATGAAGCGTTTGCTGAATCTTGAGGCGACTGAGATACTGAATATAGCTAAGAGGATGACATCAGATAAAAAGCCAGCAAGAGATAAGCAGTTCTTAGTTTTTGAGGAAGCAGAGAGCGTTATCATTTGTCCAGCTCCGAATTTTAAATGAAACAATCGAGGTGAACCCCAATAGCGTAACGAATAAAAAACACACAGATGTAGACACGGTTAGAAGAAAAAAGATAGAGCACACTAAGGCATGTGAATCTACGGCTTCAGTTCCGGGTTCACATATCAGTGCAAAACAGACTATTGGAGGGTAAAGCATAATTGGTGTGGATGAAGTGATAAGTGATTGGCTTACCTTTACGCTCAGAAAAAGAAAAGTGAAGAGTTATCACTCTGCGGCCGACATTATATCATAAGTAAAACTCCGCAGTGTGTTAACACGGACCTCGCTGACTGATCAGTCACTTTTCGTACGTTATGAGGATTCTCAGAACAGGAGCCAAATTTTTTACTTGAACACGACCCCAGTCTTTAATAAGCAAGCTACTCTCAGGAGCTGTTTCAGGAGTTAGCGTCTGTAAGCTCTATAGAATGGGACAAGAAGTGAATTCAGAAAGTATACTGAAAACATGCCACCAAAATGTTACATTTGCTTCTGCTGAACGGTGACAAAACATTATACTCAAGTATTTTCGCACTGCAAATGTTCGGAGCAAAACGATACCTAAAGCACTCTAGGTGTTAAGGGACAGCCCCTCACAGAATTGGAGGTGTGCTATAAAAATGCTCGCAACCTACAAAACAAAATTGTGGAATGCAAGATAATGGTGGATATTGATATTTCATCCAGCATGGCTGATAGATTAAACCCATGGGGAGCAGGGTTTTCCTGTTCACAAAAATTACTTTAGCCATATGAGCTGTCGAAACAGTGGCACATGATTTAATGATATGTGAAATGATGTGTTGTAATCCGAATTGTAAACGGTGAGATATTGAATCAGATGTAGTATACCGCAGTCCAGAATGTGTAGTAGATGGCTTCCTCTGGTGTAATAGAAGTAAAAGCACTATGGTAGTCGACTTTAATGTACCATGCATAAACTGGGTATACTTAGAAGTAGGGTCATCAACAACATCATCTGATTGCAAATTGTTGGAAACCACAGTTTTCCTAACTTCATGCCAGCATATTAGAGGTCCCAGTAGATAGGGCCTACAAAGCTCCCCGTTCCTCTTGGATTTAATCTTTCACACACGGTGATAGTATCAATCAGATGACTTTCCTCCCACCCTTTGTGAGAAGTGATCATGACATAATCTTATTCAAGTTCATGGCTGAGATGGCCTGTCGAACAGTTGCACTGGCCCGTTCTAATATATGAAAGACAGACGCGAAAGTGATCAACTCAGCGGCCACAGCTGAAAAATGTATGATCTACTTAGGAGCATCAGTAGAAGAAACATGGACTCATTTTCAGCGGTTATACAATCACGTGACCCAACACTTTATACTCTGGATGGTTTCAAAGAAAATGGGGAAGCGTGGTAATCCCTGGGATATAAGACTTTTATTAAGACGGAAGAATATGTGTTGGAAAATTACCATTAGCCTTAAAACAACAAGTACGATGGAATGCTACAGGTCTGTAAGTAATAAGCGTGCAATTAAAGTCTGGGAAGCCCAGAAAATACATGAAATGTGATTAGCTCAATCGGCAATCAAGCATCCTAAGAGAATATTCTCGTACCTGAATTACAGAACAGAAACGCAGCATTGAATTTGTAGAAGAGGGTGAATCTTAAATGATAGAGGATGATAAAAAAGTGTAGGCAGTGGAAAACTATTTCGGGATATTTTTCACTCCGGAGCTTGTAGTGGCATTGGGCCCTAACCACATAATCCTCATAAGCTGAACACGAGATGACTGCGAAAATAGATATTTGACATTTAACGCGAAGCCATTAACCAAATGTTATTACTATGTATCTTAATGTGACTTGTTAAAATATCGTTTTTCCTTGTTATAACTTCGCTATACTTGGTGCATAAGTAATGTTCATGTGGGTTTTCATTTTAAGCGTGTCAAGCATAAAACCAGATGTTTTAAAGTTATTACATGTATTTCCCGATCAGTTTTCACCCCCTTTTTGATTTAGTTTTTTTCAGCTTATCAATACCTGGATGATTCATATTGTTCTTGGTAACCACCGGCGCGCGATAATCCCATTCAATTTGGTATCGAATCAACAACACGTCGGTTCTGGTGGGAGAGTAGTGTAGTGGCATTGGGCACCAACCACGCAATTCTCAAAGCTGAACACGAGACAACAGGAAAAATAGATATTTGACACTTAAAGCGAGGAAAAACCAAACGATGGTGAAGGCGGGAACAATGTGTTGAATTAATTCGGGTTAACTGGGCAGCATGGTTCGGCCTTGAAAGCGTGGTCCCCGGTTGAATGTTATCTTATATCTCTTATCTACATTAAATATATTATCCTATCTCTAGCTTAAGCTTGTTCTCCATCATGTATTGGCAATCGTTACGATGAGATGAGTTGGTGTAGACGATGATGTGGCTTCCACGTAAGATCTTATAGATTAAACAGTTACGTCATTACAAATCTACAATTTTAAGATTAGGCCTACTATTAGAGAAGTACTAATAACGAAGTAGACCGTATTACTACACCTCTTTTAGACGAAAAGCTAGACTTAAAAACAAAATTAACAAACCGTCTGCTTACTGTGGACTTCGACAGAGTCGATGTAATTAAGGCTATTGGCACTTTAGAAAAGGAAATGTAAACAGAACTGGATGAACTACATTCTGAAGTCTCGTAATAAATTGCACAATATATTGCTGCTCCATTGACTATGTTCACTTTGTCACTTTGTTAAGGTGTGTTATCTACGGACTAAAAAAATTTAGTCGTCACTCGATCACATAAAACGGAACCAAGACAACTTCCTTCGAACCACAGAGATGTCAGCCTTAGCAGTGTCGTAGTTAAGATACTAAGAAGAATAGTCAAAAAGACTATAATGACATGGGTGGGAACCAATAACGTTTTCGACAGCAAAATATGCGGTTGAAGAAAAGGTTTATCTAGTGCGACAAATCTCCTTATAACAAGAGAGGAATAGATAGAGGCTCTGGAAAATGGATAAGCAGTGAATGTTGTTAACATGGACTTCAGCAAATCATTTGATAAGATGCCAACAAATAGACTGTTTTCGAAAGTGGAAAATCTTAGCATTGCCGAACTCTTCCTAAAATGTCTTAAGGATTACACCCTGATGTAAAAGCCTGGCGAGAAATAATATAATATGCGGATGCATGCGTACTTCAGGCGGTTTCGAATGTTGTGATTAGCTGGTCTAAAGAGTTTCTGATGCCTATCAATGCGGCAAAGTTTGTCAACATGCACTTTGGGGATACAAAGGTAAATAGGTGCAGAATAGAGGAAGTGCTTGCACTTGTGGTTCGGTTCCACATGTGTCTTTGGGTAACGGTGGGTCATGATTCTAAGGCCATGTCCCACTGCCGGGAGGTTGTAGCGAAGTGGTTTAGAAACTTATGTGCTTTAAGCCGAATATTCATTAAGTTAGTTACCATGATTTTAACTACAGTATGCACAACCTTAGTGAGAACTAAGCTTGAAAAATGCATTCAGGCTACAATCTTTTATTTAAGAGCAAACTCGGATGTCCTGGAAAAAGTACATTGGAAATATACCTGTGCAACCCCAGAACTACGGGGTTTACTATGTAAAGAGCAACTTGAAAAGCTAAACCTCTTTACTCTGTCTTATCGCAGATTAAGAGGTGACCTGGCTTTGATGTGTAGGGTACTAAGAAGCGATTTTGAGCCTTATATATACCCTCTTTTTCTTCCTACCAGATTGGGATAAATAGAGAACATACTAGGCGAGTAGAAATGCCCAGAACAAACAAAATACACGTGGCATATAAGTTGTCCTTGATTTTTGGGACATGTTATTAGAGGTAGTGGCATTCTCACATTCACTTGATTGATTCAACAGAAGACTAGACACTCACAGATTTTGGACGTAATATATCCTCTCTTGTTCTTCCTATCAGATTGGGATAAATAGAGAACATAGCAGGCGAGTACATAGGCCAAGAAAAAACAAAATACACGTAGCATACAAGTTTTTACATAGAGTTATCGATTCTAGGAACCTGTTACTGGAGGTAGTGGTATCCGCAGGTTCACTTGACTCGTTCAAGAAAAGATACTCACAGAAACGTACTAGAGAAGAAGTAACATCGGCTGTTATCCCTCTGTTTTTACTACGCAAATATGAATCTGAATTGAAACAGCGAAGCAAGATGGTGGTTTTTTGAGAAGATGCAGTAATAATGAAACAGGTTCAACGGTCAGAACCTTCAAGCTTTTGTCCTATTTAGACCTGAGATCAACGTGGTATGCTTCACTTCTAGTCATCATCACTATAATCCTTTTGTTGGAAAATTTTTGTAGAACTTGAGGCACAATATAGACAAAATCACACTTAATAGTACTGAAATGGTAGAAGCATTGGTTTGGTTGATATCATCTACCTAGATTTCTCAAAAGCTTTTGATAAGGTTAACCATACATGTCTTATCAATAAGCTCAAACGATTGGGAATCAGACCACCTCTAATCGATCGGCTCCCTTCACACCTGAAAAATCGACACTTTAAGGTCAGGGTTAATTTCACTTTCAGGCTATGGAATGTAATAATGTGGTCACCCAGGGCTCAGTATTAGGACCTATTCTCTTCTTGATCGACATAAATGATCCTCCTCAACAGGTAACGTCAGACTTATTGCCTTTTGCCGACGATGTGAAACTTTGGAGAGAGATACGCAACCAAGACGATATACAGGCATTTCAGGAGGATCTGACTTAACTTCAAAGTTGGGCAGACGATAACGGACATAACCTTAACACTTCAAAGTTTAAAGTAGTCCATCTGCGACATGTCGCAGACTACTGTTATGACTTAGGTAACTCCCCTCTAGTAGTATCTCAAGTCGAAAAAGATTTAGGATTCTTGGTGCCGTACGATTTAAAGTCTTATGCTAACTGTGACAAAAATGCCTTCCGAGCAAACCTTGCACTGGTAACATTGAAGCGCATTTTTGGCCAGTTTGACGGAAGAACTTTCCATATAATCTTCAATAGTTTTATCCGCCCACATTTAGAGTACGGAAACATAATATTTCCCCCCTCACTCCAAAAGGATAAGGACACCCCGGAGCGTATTCAACGGCGAGCCACGAAATCAGTTCGACGACTCAAATTTAAACCTTATGAAGAGCGCCTCCATTCACTTGGCCTTTACCCATTAGAGTATAGACGTCTTAGAGGTGCCCTTCTGATGGCTTATAGTATCCGTAACACTTCTGGACATCCTCTCAAACACCTACTCAAGCTTAGTTCCAACACTAACCTGAGGGGTAACACCCAAAAACTGGAGACACAACATAGCAGAACGGACTGTAGACACAACTTCTACTCCTTAAGAGTTGTCAAATGCTGGAATTCGCTGCCAGCCGAGCTAGTCCAAGCGACTTCCCAGGAGTCCTTTAAGAGGCAACTTGATCTATTCTTAAGGACTAAGGATAGTATCGCACTATGATTTATCAATTTCTTTTCCTGTTTTATTGTTAGCATACCTAGGTTCCTGCCTGGAGGATTTGGTGATCCCCTGCTACTAGACACGGAAGCCTGTTAAGCGAAAGCTTCTATTCCGTCCACAACCATTTTGAACCATTTGAACCTGCAGTCTTTTCACTCATTGACATTCGTCTATTTGCAATATTTGAAATGACTATGCGTAAGATTAACCAATAACATAGTAACTACCAAGCCCCTTGAGCGAACATACTTACTTCCAAAGCATTTTAAGGTTTAAGTATCTGTTGAATGTATGCGACTAGATTAACGTCACCAGAGGCTGCCGAAATTCTGGATGTTTCTGCCTTACATTAAATCGCAAAACATGAATAAATCAATGCTGGTGTGACACAAAAATAGTGTATATTGAATGATCACTGTTCTGAAGGTTTAAATACTCGGCATAAATCTTGTCGATCCTTTTAGTATCTCACATTTTTGTTCGATGACCTTGCAACTTCGGCTACTGTTCGTATATCATGAGAAAGCCATGTCGTTCTGACGATCTTCGCGAGAAGTATTTGGATAGAAATAACAAACAAAACAGCATCCAAAGTACTTTTATGAATTCAGGGCATTATCAAACTGCATGTAACTGGGAGGATGAAAAGAACAGGACGAAAGAATTTTACGATGATGGAACCTCCACGTTTTTCTGGTATTTCATTTGTGTTTCTTGTTTCTTATAACTAAGGAATGCCCACACTGTGTTGTGCTTGTTCATATTTGCATGTATTCTCATCTACGTTGCCTTGCTAGAAAATGGCAATTATTCTTCCGAATACAATATGAAGCGGTAAGTTGATTCAAAAGAAGTGATTTCTGTCTAAGTGGTATTAGTGCGGTTATCATGGTATTTGTCTTGTTTGGAGTTTTGCATACACCAGATGGCCCGTTTCTCCGACCACATCCTGGTGAGTTAACTTTTTGACTTTTTTCATTTGTAGACATTCCTTTCACATTCCTTGTCAAACCTGCCTGAATTCAAACTAACATATGCTGTATTATATTTTCTTCAAAATATGTATTACTTATTTGAACTTGAAGATGTGTTTGAGTGGATGTAATCATTGAGTGATGATCATCTTTGTGTCTAAAATCGACTAGTGTAGTCTTGTTAATGCAGACATCCCACTTTAAAAGTTGAATATCCTTAAGCAACTCGAGCATCTCATATACCTACGATAACATTTAATTAGCGAGTTAGTGCTTGGTCTTTAGAATAAGTGTCTAATTAATAACCCTTTTTGTTACGGTTCACTTGGAACAAAAGGTAAATTCACTAGTCCTGATTACTGTACATCTCGTGTATCATTTTGATGAAAAAAAGTAGGGATTACGTATGTTCTGGTCATTCATATTACGTCACTTCTGTATTATGTAGCAAGAGATTCCTAACATTCCGGATCCAACCCCAAAATGACAGGGTTATAAAGTTTGTCAATAAGTTTATGGACTGCGAGTGTTAACTATGTTAACGAAACGCTTTGCATAGACTACTCATCATCGATATGAGGCTTAGCGTGAATGTGTGTCGTCACAGATTACCACTTCTTGCATTAACAGATCGGTGAAAATATTTACAAAATAAAAAGAGGCAAGTAATGAACATACAGTTGTTTGTTGACCAGTTATATGTTACTTTGGTACACAGGATCTTGTCTAATTTCATAAATATATCCTGCACTGGTGTAGTATCTAGATAGTGTAAAGTCTCTATTAATGACGATTTGATATACAAATGAGAAGCATGCACTTCATTTTTATGGGTTATGTCTCAACATATTTTAGATGCACCTGGCACGCTTTTCAAGTAATTTTATTTAAAATTGAAAAAAAAACGGAAGTACAGTGGTAAGCCAGTTTTAGTCAGTCAGCTACAACGTAGGACCAGGCACATATGTGCATCGGTCCAGGTTGCCATACCGCATCAGCACAACAAGATGAACACCGGATTCATAACAGTGGTTAGGTAAAAGGTGGTAATATATAAGAGAAAGATTGCATATAGAGATATTGTACAAGAAGAAAGAATTAGTTCGTAGAAAGAAAGATATGAAGTAATTTTAATCTCTTAGTTTAAGGGAAGACGGAGTGTATACACCGACGCCATTGTGATCGATTCTGAGCCATGTCACCAAGAGTCTCCAACCATTGGTTACGATAGTCACGCGGACCCCAACCAAGTAGTCTGCATCTACCAACATGGCTCAGATTAGAAGTTAGTGACTTCAAGCCCTGATGCCACGTTTTGTTTTGGCCGCCCCTAACTTTCTTCCAACCATTTCCAATACCGGATAGCATTGCACGTCGTGGTAATCGGTGTTCAGGCATACGTAACACGTGGCCCAACCATCTCAGTCGATGACGATTCATAACCTCATCAACTGATTTATCATCATTTCCTAATTTTATTTATTTATTTGAACACATAAATATTGGTACAAGAGAGCGCCAATATATATGCGCCACACAAAGCAATGAAAATTCGAAGAGAGATAGAAAAAAAACTAAGGAGCACAAAAGAAAAAGAGAACGATAACGAAGAGATTGGTGTAAGGTAGTGTGGTCGTAACGATGGAACGGAAAGGTACAATCAGAAGAAATCTTTCAAGTAAGGGAGACACAACCACTTTTTATGAAGAAAGTAAAAGAAGGTTACAGCAGGATCGCCACTGGCTTTTATTCTGAGCCATATCTGATAACGTCTCTAGCTACTGTGTCGCACCATCTCTCAGACCCCAACCAGAGAGTCGTGAAGGACCGACAGAATCCAGTCCTTTGCAGCTTTCTTTCATACCACGACACCATGTCATGCACTGACCACCTCTCCGCTTTTTCCAACCAGTCCCAGAGTCGGCAAATAATGCACGACGTGGAATTTTCTGAGACGACATTCGTAGAACATGTCCAAGCCACCGAAGTCGGTGTTTCAAGATGGTGACACCAATTGAATTATCGTCTCTGTGCCCGAACACACGATGCCGAACCTCTGCATTACTGACATGGTGTTGCTACTGAATGTCAGCAATCCTTCGGAGACAGCGATGATCGAACACAGAGAGTCGTCTAACGTCCTCAACTCGGAAAGGCCAGGTTTCACAAGCATAGAGCAAAACTGCTCTCACCGACGCGTTGTAGATCCGACCTTTTACAACCAGACTAACATCACGAAGGCGCCAAAGATGGCCCAGATTGGCATAAGCCACTCTGGCTTTCACTATACGTGCATTGATCTCATCACTCACACCCCCACCAGCACTTATGCAGCTACCCAGATACACGAACTTCTCGACTACGTCTATCTGCTCACCATCCAGGGTGAGTACAGGATTGGAATCCTGCCAGTCTTGTAGAAGTACTTTGCACTTCGAAGGTGCAAAGCACATACCATACCTACGGACACTGATTGCCAACTGATTAAGTGCGGATTGTATGCGTTGGGCATTATCGCACAGTAAGACAATATCGTCCGCATACTCAAGGTCGAGAAGTCTTTCTCCAGGCAACAGATCCACACCACCATTACTTACATTCATCAGAGCTGTTTCCAGAATGTCATCGATGGCAAAGTTGAAGAGGAATGGTGAGATCGGGCAACCCTGCCTAACCCCACTACTCGAATGGAACAATAGAGAGAGGTGGTTGTATGCCCTCACTCTGCCTGAGGTGTTTTTATATAGGGCTTTTAGGATGTTAATAAACTTTTCAGGCACACCCTTCTTCAATAGACAATCCCAGAGAACAGTCCTGTCCAACGAAACGAAGGCAGCCCTGATGTCAAGAAACACTACGCCCCCAAACGCCCTGGTACGGCCGAGAGTGGGGAGAGTCCGCTCTCCCTTTCGAAATACTCTCACACGGCCGCGCGTATATATCCTCTGCCAGGGAAGTCCTACTCATTGCCTTCTCGTGGCGGGGGTGTTGTTTACGAAAATGAGAGGACGAAAAGCGAACGTCCGGCGCTTTAACCGGATCACAAACCAATGGTGCACATGGGCTCCAGTATCCTGCGGGAACAAATGGCGTATGAACCAATCGTTGGTCACCGGCTACCATGGGATTGCATCTCCTTACGATGCTCCACTGCCCTGTGGGTTAGACCATTAGGTCAAAGGCTCGGGGTGTGGCCCCCTAAGATAACCACCTGCTTCGGTTTGGGCACCCGGGCAGTATCACAGCCCACACACAAACGATGAACTCTATGTCTATGGCAACTACTTTTCTCGCTCCGATAAACAATCAATCGATTCAAATAATTATCATTACAATTATTGTCATTATTAATACTATTATTATTACCATTATTGTCATTATTATTATTATTATTATTATTATTATTATTATTATTATTATTATTATTATTATTATTATTTTCCACATTATTCACCCTCTTTTATATTTATACAGCGGCTCGTCTTTGGTGGAAATTCGACTGCAAACGTTCTCGAGTCACTGTCCGGTTGAAAATTGTATGTTACCACCGAATATGAGAACTGAAGCAGTTTTTCTGAAACCACGTGCGCCATTCAAACTGGCTGCCTTCAACGTTCGCACACTAGTGCAGATCGGACAACAGATAGGGCTGGCTATGTCTTTGGAAAGTCTTAATATTGATGTTTGTTGTCTATCCGAGACCCGTATTCAAGACTCTGGTGAAGTACTACAAATTCGATCTCCATCTGTCGCTTCGAAAAGCTTGTTTTACGTGCGCTTATCCGGGGACCCTGTGGCATCTTCGTCTGGTCTTGCTGGCGTTGGTGTCGCACTAAGCGCTAGAGCTGAGGCAGCACTAGTCGATTGGATCCCCATTAACAGTCGGTTATGTGCTGTTAGATTAGAAAGTTCCATCAAAGTGAGAAGAAATCGGCGTGAGAAACGATGTCTTTTCGTCATCTCCGCCTATGCCCCGACAGATTGCAGCCCGGATGCAATCAAGGATGAGTTTTACCACCAGTTATCTGTTCTTCTCCAGAAAGTGTGTTCGACAGATATTGTAGTACTAGCCGGAGACTTGAATGCTCAGGTCGGGCGTCTGGGCACAGAAGAGAATCGTTTAGGTGGCCGATGGGGACTCGTTGGTCGCAGGTCAGATAACGGGGACCGTCTACTGCGACTTTGCACAGACCACAACCTGTTTCTGGCTAGCACTAACTTTCGGCACAGTCATCGCCGATGTGCCACCTGGCGTCCTCCCTCTGCATCCCAAGCCTGGACTCAGATTGATCACATCGCGATCAGCTTCCGCTGGCGTGGTTGTGTAAAAGACTGTCGCTCCTTTTGGAGTACCTATCTGGACTCTGACCATGCCTTGGTCTGCGCCAATCTTGCCTTACTTTTCAGTGGACAACGAAGTGACCGCCATCAAAGGATTGATATTAGCAAGCTGGTTGCAACTTCTGTTGCAAATAAGTATCGAACCGAGCTAGCCTCTAGGCTAGCTACCACTCCACCGAAAAGTATAGATGTGCATTGGTTGCAATTGCATGACGCCATGAAAATGGCAGGAACAGTCAGTTGTGGGTTTGCGAAACGTCCCGCCTTTAAGCACTGGGTTTCTTCTGGTTCCTTACAACTCATTGAAGCCCGTCGGTCTACTCCGGGTGACCGTGAGTTTGACCATAAACGAAGGATGTTACGTAAGGAAATTGGGCAAAGCTTGCGTAAGGACCGAGAAGCCTGGTGGTCGGAGCGTGCTAATGAGCTGGAAGCAGCAGCTGCATCTGGTAACTACCGGAAGCTCTTCCAGCTCATCCGAGCCACTGGCAGCAAGAAGTCTGGTGTGAGTGAAACAATCTGCGAGGATGATGGGATGCCAATCACTAACATCCATCGACGTCTTGGACGATGGGCAGAATTTTTCGAAGGGCTGGTTGGAGAAAGCGGAGAGGTGGTCAGTGCATGACATGGTGTCGTGGTATGAAAGAAAGCTGCAAAGGACTGGCTTCTGTCGGTCCTTCACGACTCCCTGGTTGTGGTCTTTGAGATGGTGCGACACAGTGGCTAGAGACGTTATCAGATATGGCTCAGAATAGAAGCCAGTGGCGATCCTGCTGTAACCTTCTTTTACTTTCTTCATAAAAAGTGGTTGTGTCTCCCTTACTTGAAAGATTTCTTCTGATTGTACCTTTCCGTTCCATCGTTACGACCACACTACCTTACACCAATCTCTTCGTTATCGTTCTCTTTTTCTTTTGTGCTCCTTAGTTTTTTTTCTATCTCTCTTCGAATTTTCATTGCTTTGTGTGGCGCATATATATTGGCGCTCTCTTGTACCAATATTTATGTGTTCAAATAAATAAATAAACAAGAAACACTACGACTGTTGGCCTGTGATATATATGACGATTTTCTAACATTTGGCGGAGGGTGAAGATATGATCAATACATCATCGACCAAAGTGAAGAACAGCGTGCTCCTCGCGAGTCAATCTTTCTCGAGCTATGAACAACCAACGAAGTATAACGGAAGGCAACAGCTTGGACGCAATCGGAAGTAGACTTATCCCCCGATAGTTGTTGCAGGAACGACGTGAACCCTTTTTAAAGATAGGGACAACTATCGACTCATTCCATGACGTTGGTACACTCTCTAGTTCCCAAACCTTTGTAAACAACGTCGTCAATTCCTTAGTCAAAAAGTCAGCACCATCTTTAAAAAGAGCCGGAGGTAAGTTATCTGGGCCAGGTGATTTGTAACGCTTCAAGAGTTGGAGTTCCCTGCGGACTTCCTCCTCGTTTGGTGGATCAGTCGTCACCGGCCATGGAGGGCAGGACAGTCTGACCGATGTTGCCGGAGCAACAGGCCAGTTGAACTGCACTTCGAAAAATTCTGCCCATCGTCCAAGACGTCGATGGATGTTAGTGATTGGCATCCCATCATCCTCGCAGATTGTTTCACTCACACCAGACTTCTTGCTGCCAGTGGCTCGGATGAGCTGGAAGAGCTTCCGGTAGTTACCAGATGCAGCTGCTGCTTCCAGCTCATTAGCACGCTCCGACCACCAGGCTTCTCGGTCCTTACGCAAGCTTTGCCCAATTTCCTTACGTAACATCCTTCGTTTATGGTCAAACTCACGGTCACCCGGAGTAGACCGACGGGCTTCAATGAGTTGTAAGGAACCAGAAGAAACCCAGTGCTTAAAGGCGGGACGTTTCGCAAACCCACAACTGACTGTTCCTGCCATTTTCATGGCGTCATGCAATTGCAACCAATGCACATCTATACTTTTCGGTGGAGTGGTAGCTAGCCTAGAGGCTAGCTCGGTTCGATACTTATTTGCAACAGAAGTTGCAACCAGCTTGCTAATATCAATCCTTTGATGGCGGTCACTTCGTTGTCCACTGAAAAGTAAGGCAAGATTGGCGCAGACCAAGGCATGGTCAGAGTCCAGATAGGTACTCCAAAAGGAGCGACAGTCTTTTACACAACCACGCCAGCGGAAGCTGATCGCGATGTGATCAATCTGAGTCCAGGCTTGGGATGCAGAGGGAGGACGCCAGGTGGCACATCGGCGATGACTGTGCCGAAAGTTAGTGCTAGCCAGAAACAGGTTGTGGTCTGTGCAAAGTCGCAGTAGACGGTCCCCGTTATCTGACCTGCGACCAACGAGTCCCCATCGGCCACCTAAACGACTCTCTTCTGTGCCCAGACACCCGACCTGAGCATTCAAGTCTCCGGCTAGTACTACAATATCTGTCGAGCGCACTTTCTGGAGAAGAACAGATAACTGGTGGTAAAACTAATCCTTGATTGCATCCGGGCTGCAATCTGTCGGGGCATAGGCGATGACGAAAAGACATCGTTTCTCGCGCCGATTTCTTCTCACTTTGATGGAACTTTCTAATCTAACAGCACATAACCGACTGTTAATGGGTATCCAGTCGACTAGTACTGCCTCAGCTCTAGCGCTTGGTGCGACACCAACGCCAGCAAGATCAGACGAAGATGCCACAGGGTCCCCGGATAAGCGCACGTAAAACAAGCTTTTCGAAGCGACAGATGGAGATCGAATTTGTAGTACTTCGCCAGAGTCTTGAATACGGGTCTCGGATAGACAACAAACATCAATATTAAGACTTTCCAAAGACATAGCCAGCCCTATCTGTTGTCCGACCTGCACTAGTGTGCGAACGTTGAAGGCAGCCAGTTTGAATGGTGCACGTGGTTTCAGAAAAACTGCTTCAGTTCTCGTATTCGGTGGTAACATACAATTTTCAACCGGACAGTGACTCGAGAACGTTTAGATATAGTCGAATTTCCACCAAAGACGAGCCGCTGTATAAGTATAAAAGAGGGTGAATAATGTGGAAAATAATAATAATAATAATAATAATAATAATAATAATGACAATAATGGTAATAATAATAGTAGTATTAATAATGACAATAATAGTAATGATAATTATTTGAATCGATTGATTGTTTATCGGAGCGAGAAAAGTAGTTGCCATAGACATAGAGTTCATCGTTTGTGTGTGGGCTGTGATACTGCCCGGGTGCCCAAACCGAAGCAGGTGGTTATCTTAGGGGGCCACACCCCGAGCCTTTGACCTAATGGTCTAACCCACAGGGCAGTGGAGCATCGTAAGGAGATGCAATCCCATGGTAGCCGGTGACCAACGATTGGTTCATACGCCATTTGTTCCTGCAGGATACTGGAGCCCATGTGCACCATTGGTTTGTGATCCGGTTAAAGCGCCGGACGTTCGCTTTTCGTCCTCTCATTTTCGTAAACAACACCCTCGCCACGAGAAGGCAATGAGTAGGACTTCCCTGGCAGAGGCTATATACGCACAGCCGTGTGAGAGTATTTCGAAAGGGAGAGCGGACTCTCCCCACTCTCGGCCGTACCAGGGCGTTCGGGGGCCATCATTTCCTAATACCTTGCGTCCAACCTCACTATTACTGACATGTGATCCCAGCAGATGCCAGCAATATTTCTAAGGCATCTGTGGTCAAATTCTAATAGCTTACGAGTGTCTTCTACTCTTAATGGCCATGTTTCGCTGCCGTAAACTAAGACATAACGGACTGCCGCGCAGTATACTTGTCCTTTTATTGATAGACGGATATCTCACCTTCGCCATACGTGACGTAAGTTGGCAAAAGCCAAACGAGCTTTTCGAATCCGTACTGAGATTTCGTCAGACACCAACCCATTAGGGCTGATCAGACTTCCAACATAAGTGAAGTCAACGTGTTCGACTAATTCACTCTCTATCCTTAGTTCGGGTGTTGACGCAGACTAGTCGTGAAGCAACAACTTGCATTTAGGGAGAGAGAAGCGCATTCCAAACATCCTAGCATTGTTGCTTAGTGCTACCAAAAGACTCTGCATTTTGTCAGCGTCTTCACCAAACAGGACTATATCGTCTGCGTATTCTAAGTCGATAAGTGGACCTCCTGGAAGGAGATCAATACCCGAGAATTCAGTAGACGAGAAAGTTATTTCCATCAGTAGATCTATGATGAAGTTAAACAAAATTGGAGAAAGTGGACAGCCTTGACGGACACCACTTGAGGTTGCAAAAGCAGATGACAGTTCGCCATAAGCTCTCACTCGACTGGTAGTGTTCGAGTAAATAGCCTTCACAAGGTTTATGTACTTCTGGGGTATGCCTTTCGATGACAGACACTGTCACAGAATCTCGCGGTCTACCGAGTCAAATGCTGCTTTTATGTCTAGAAGGACCACCATTGTCGGACGCCGATAAGTATGCCTATGTTCTAGAACCTGACGAATGGTGAATATGTGGTCGATGCAGGCACGACCAGGTCTGAAGCCAGTTTGATTCTTTCGTGTTTGCAGTTCATGAGTCTTAGTTAGGCGTCTGATAATTATCGAGGCTAGTATTTTAGATATTATATTAGTTAAACTAATCCCTCTATGGTTGTCACAGGATGATTTTAACCCTCTCTTATATATTAGGACGATAAGTGATTGTGACCAGTCAGATGGAATAACGTTTAACTCCCAGATCTTAGCTAACATATTAGTCAACCTGTTTGCTAAAATTGGACCACCATCCTTAAAGACTTCTGGAGCCAGTCCATCTGAATTAGCAGCCCTTCCTCGTTTCAGATTATCTATAGCCTTTTGAACTTCAGCATGAGTTGGGGGACCTACTTCAATGTTCCATCCACGCTGTCTGGGAATGGAGTGTTGAGTAGCTGAAGGCCAGCTGAACTGTTCTCTGAAATGTTCCGCCCATCGTTCTAAACGCCTGGACTGGGAGCAGATGAGTGTATCGTCTTTTTCCGATATAATCTCACTTACACTTGACTTATTAATTCCAGTTTCTTTTATTAGTCTGTAAAGCTGTCTTGTGTTCCCTATAGTCGCTGCCTTTTCCATCTCTTTCGTTTTCGTTGCCCACCACTGCTTACGGTCGTTTCTTAGACTTTTTCTTAACCTAGATCTGATTTGTTGTCGCTCTTCATCATGTTCGGAACCTGATGGGACGAGTTTACGAGAATCCATCAGTGTGATAGACTTTGAAGAAATCCACTGGTTCTTTGTAACCCTGTGGTTTAAACCACTGTTAGATGGCACTGCTGTTTCCACAGCTGCTTGTATGTCTTTCCAAGCAACATCTGGGTCAACCTCGTCTTCAGAACTACTTAATTGTGACCTCAGTTCATCCTGGAACCTATTTTTGGTTTTCTCGCTACTCAATTCAGTTCTAATGGGTCTTTTTACTGTGGCTTTTTTGCGTCCAGTGAGGCGCAAGCAGATGCGTGCCCGTATTAGAGCGTGGTCGGAGTCCAAGCAGGTACTCCAGAATAAGCGATAATCCTCTACCGACCCTCTCTCACGATGACTGATGGCAATATGGTCTATTTGAGTTCACCGTTGGTTTGGTGTATGGGGTCGCGATGTTAGACGATGTCTCTCCTTATGCTTAAAATTTGTGTTTGCTAAAAATAAACGATTGTCTAAGCACAGTTGCAGCAGACGGTCACCATTATCTGTTCTCTGCGTCGGAATACTAAAATACCCACCTACATGCCTTTCTGTTTGGTTTAAGCTACCTATCTGAGCATTAAAGTCACCCCCACGAGTACTATATCTGGGCGTTTAGCTTTCTGAAGAAGTTCAGATAGCTTTCTGTAAAATTCATCTTTCACATCATCTGAGCTGCAGTCAGTGGGAGCGTAGGCAGAAACGACAAAAAGGCAACGACGTGTGTCCCTATCCTTCCGAGTTCTTACGTAACCGTTTAGCCGAACAGCACATAAACGACTATTGACGGGGATCCACTCTAGTAGTGCTTGTTCGGCCCTCATGCTTAATGCTATGCCTACACCTGCTAGTCCACGAGAACTGGCCATCGGGTCACCAGATACACGGAGAGCGTATCTCGTCGGCTCTCCGTTTTGCCGAGGTGAGGTCAAGTGAATAACCACACTGGAATCCTGTATGCGTGTTTCTGAGACACAGCATACATCAATGGTACGAGATTCTATGGTTCTAGCCAAGGAAGCCTGCTGACCGATTTGACATAGGGTGCGTACGTTGAAAGCTCCAATGTGTAGTTTGAAGAGAGGTTTCAGTAGACCTGAGACAGAGTTTTGAACACTAGAATCGTTGGCTATGGTGACACTTGAGGAGGAAGCCGAAAGAGGAAATTTAGAGTTGAAAGTCGATGTAGGAGGAATAATAGGAATTGAAGAGGAAGGTTGATTATGAATACAGTGGTCTTGGGTGCTGTTAGAGGTATGAGGGCGGTTATCACTTCCCGGTTGCCCACACCGTGGAAGGGTTATTCTGGAGGTACCTGAAAAGGAAATTGGATTAGAGGTGGTCTTAGTGACTTGGGAGCGTGACCGCTGTGCCCAAGGTACAACTGCTTGAGGCCGGTCACACACGACCTTTCTATGGGTAATTTTTGTGTTAGCTTGTTGAGACTTACTTGTTGAGACCTTACTGCCGGAGACGGATATCCGTGGGATAAGGCAAGGTGTGCATTTTTAGGGTCGACCTTTTCCAACCCCACCCCTCCTTGTGGGAAGGCAACATCGCTGTCATGCTGGTTGTCTGAAGGAAACACCTTACTGCTGTCACACCTCTGTACAGTCAGCAGTACGACTTCGCCTTCGGACCTTGGGTTTGTTGCTTTTAGTCTTACCGCTCTTCAATCGACCTGTCTGACATGGTAGGACCTTGAGGAACGGTTTTTCCAGCCAGTATAGCTCGGTTGCTTCATCACGATAGGCAAGCCCGACCACCACGTCAAGGTAGCGTCGGTGTATACGCTCTCTATTTCCACTTAAACTAAGAGATTAAAATTACTTCATATCTTTCTTTCTACGAACTAATTCTTTCTTCCTGTACTATATCTTCATTGCAATCTTTCTTTTATATATTACCACCTCTGAATTAACTACTTTTATGATTCCGGTGTTCATCTGGTTGTGTTAATGAATTTGGCCTTTCATAGTGTTATTTTCACTTTCAAATGTTTTGTCCCGTTTTCTAATAATTATTATCGGCGATAATCCTGCTTATCGTCCTTTGCAGTTTCCGTAATTTAGTGGGCACATTGATGGTGTTTCCAAATAGATATTCGAGTGTATCACAAATCCAGTGAAATTTAGAAGAGTTTTGATGATGGGGAATAATATCTTTGTAACCGGATAGTGTCACTGTCCCTCACACAAATTGTAGCTAAAAGCCGAGCACATAATTCTGCACTTAGTGTATAGTCTATAGCTGGAGTAACTGATTTTGATATTTTCAGGTTCTTTCAGATGAGTCTTAGTAAATACTCATTTGACGTTCTACGAACGATAATAAAGCACTGACCCTTCCGCTAACAGACATTTATAATTCAAAACTCTCTAAGTTTCGACACTTTTGTTAAACAGCCTTCGGTGTCTAAGATGACCTAGACACAAGGGTTTCCGATAGCTTACTAATTGTTGCTTGTTCACTAGTGAGTCCTGGTTCATATAATTACCGAAGTCGGATATAAGATCCTTGTGGGGATTCTGCGTTCTTTAAGACGTGTTTAAATTGATTCCAAATTCTGAAATTAAAACATACATGTTTTATAACTCTCCTTTGCTCAGCCTCTAAAATTTGTAAAACATTAGTCACATTACCAATGTTACTGGAAATCTTTTAGTAGTGCCTTGATTGGTGCCTATGTATAATTTGTGTGTGAAATATGTTCACCACACATAATTTACATTTTATATCGTTTCATCAGTTATAATTTTACCTTTTTTCCAGCATTTTGGCGCTTTATACTCTGTCTTAGCATTCTATATGAGCTTATACTAGTTTTCCTGTTATTTCAGGTAAGTAGTGTGAATTAGATTCCAATTTTACCAGTTTTGAACGATATTTAAATACGAACCATTTACTAACAAACATCAATTGTCTGGTGCTTGTATTGAGTTGCTTGTACTTAACTCGTTGCGCAGCTACTGCTCTGAAGATTTATAAACTTGTTTTCTCGAGCATCAGGTCACTTTTGTTTATCGTGTTTGGGGAAGAAAAGCCTTAATCGATCAACATTTTACCTTCTAAACTTGTGCACGAATTTCATTATTTATGCGGATTTCTATTTCTTTTCACTAGGTTGATTAACTGAGGAATTTTATTTCGAACTCAGCTTCTCACTGTGTGCTACTTAAAAAATGT
Source organism: Schistosoma margrebowiei (assembly GCA_944470205.2). NCBI lineage: Eukaryota > Metazoa > Platyhelminthes > Trematoda > Strigeidida > Schistosomatidae > Schistosoma > Schistosoma margrebowiei. Next base: position 38,896,062 of record OX104028.1, on the reverse strand, counting down.
TGATATATATTCCCCGGCTTCATATAACTGAAATGAAGAAATGTCCGTCTAAGAGTTGTACTTTTGTCATGAAAAATACAATAAAACTATCATTGGTCGTTATATGCCGGGTTTGGATGGCTAAGGCGATAATTAATTACATGTGTCATTTGAGATATGATGTTCCTCAAAATACAGAGGAATATACGTCAACAGATATTGATTTACCACTAACTAATCCTTTCTAAATGGATTATAAGCTTACAAAATGTTAAAAAGTTGTATAATAACTTTTAAGTGCGAGGTTTCCCACTGATCACTTTATTTAAACGCAGAATATTTGATCGAATTTGGAGCCGTCATATGAAAGGGATGTTTTTTGTCAAAAAGATAAGTTTTACACTGAAAAATCAAAACTTATTTATTAACAACAAGCTATGAACAACAGAAAGTAACTTTTGGGGTAAAAATGACCAGTAAGACAAAAGGCGACACAATCCAATTTTTATTACTACACATCTGCAAGATATGTCCAAAGAAACTTGAAAACGTATTTAGAATGGAACTGTTTGATCATATCAGTCTTTGAAGGATTGCTCACGTTTGGTTGGAACACCAAATGAATAATGGTAAGGTTTAGGCTTAGGATATTTGATGAAAAGAAGAGGAGAGTTGTTAAGGTTATCAGTCTTCACCAACCGTGGAAATGCATCCGCGTGACTGATCTGTGCTTTTGATTTGTCCACCTTTTAGGAAATAAAGAAGTGGTATTACTCTTTGCTTGCACAGAGGTGGGCCTGTCTGTTTCAGGGGTTTCTATTTCAAAGGTGCCTAACAGAACATCAGAAGGTATTCTGTGTTGAGTCTCGTTGCTGGATGTCGGAGTTGCTTTCACTTGGATAGCATGACGTACCCAAACGTTTGAGCCAACTGACACTTCGTAAACCTTTCTTTTGCACGATTCGACCAGCTATCCATGTAGAGTATTTGCCACGATAGTCCATAACAAATACACTTTAATCCAGGGTGAACAATTTTCTTTGCACCTCATGATGTCGATTGAATTACTTTTCCATCAATCTCTTTCGTCGAGGCTCAAAAGCTGGCGTCGAATGAATGGCGTCAAAGTTTGTTCGCATTATTCTGCCAAGTAAAGCTTCTGATGGAGAGGATTTTGCGTTGCAATGGCGCAGGTGCATCCACTCTTCGTGTTCTCCCAAATTTTGATCTCCTGATTCCCCCTTGTCTCTTTTTTTCTCTTCCCAAGTTTATTTCACTGTATTATACTCCTTAAGTAACATCTCCAAACACTAATCTTTCCGATTACTGCTTATACTCTTATTACCTCTACCACTACGGGATTTGAATCGACCACTGCATCTCTGTGCTAATGTGGTGTGGCAACTCAAACTGATGTACGTACGTACGAAGTTCTACGTTGTTACTGACTGACTGACTGAAGGACCTGTAAAATCTCCGGTTGTCCCCTTCTCTTTTGATTTCTTCAGAGCATTTATAAGTGTACCAACAAGACGTTCTACTTGGCCATTGAATTGAAGATGAAATGTAGGTGTTCGGCATAATCGATCCTGTTTCACCAACGAAATTATGAGAAAATAGCAGACGTAAACTGTGTTCCATTGTCTCTAGCTATTAATACTAGGACCTCGAAACAACTTATTTGTTGACGTAATTTTTCTTTATTGTGGAGCTTGCAGTTCGATGTTCCATGAAAAGAATTTCTAGCCACTTGCTGTATGTTCCAACTACCAAAAGGTAAATATGTCCATGAATTGGGCCAGCGAACTCTAAGTTCATACGTTGCCACAGTGACTGTGGTATTGGCCATGGTTGCAGCTATGTTTTCCGTGGTACTTTTGTTGCTAATGCATATCTGGTACACGAACGGAATAGCTGCTTCAGTCGAGTGTGTAAGTGCGGCCAGTATACATAACTTTGTGCTAGTGCTTTCATGAAATTTGTTCTAGTTTGTTCTGTGTGCAACTGTTCAAGCACTGCTGGTTGCAGCTTCTTTGGGATTATGACACGTTCGAGAAACAGAAGCCAGTCATCGAAGATTGAGATAGTCTGCGCCGGTAAAACTGCTGAAGTTCTGTGGGCTGATCTTCAATTGCCACGCCAATATGTGGAACTATTTAACTTCTTATAAGACGGGGCCAACACTATGGAAGCTTCTTCGACACTACGGATTACCTGAAAATATAGTCAATATCATACGGAATTCCTATGATGGATCAAACTGCAAAGTCGTGCATGGAGGACAGCTCACAGGTAAAGACCAGTGTTGGGCAAGGTTGCCTACTCTCACTCTTACTCCTTCTCCTGATGATCGACTGGATCATGAAGACGTCAACATCTGAGGGTAAGTATGGGATACAGTGTACATCTAGGATTCAGTTGGACGATCTAGACTTTGCAGATGATCTGGCTCTCCTACCGCAATCGCAACAACAAATGCAGGAGAAAACGACCAGTGTAGCAGCAGTCTCAGCAACAGTAGGTCTCAACATGCACAGAGAAAATAGCAAGATTCTCTGATCCAACACAGCATGCATCAATCCAATCACAATTGACGGAGAAGATATGGGAGATGCAAAAACATTTTCATATCTGGGCAGCATGATTGATTAACATGGTGGACCTGATGCAGACATGAGCATGAGCAATCGGCTTGTCCGGAAACGCGTGAGGTATCACTGCTCCAACTACATTACTAGAGGCAACAGCAATTCCCAAGCTGGGGTCGAAGTGTTTTAAAAGAAGCTTTGAGCTGAGCATTGATTTGACTTTGTCGTAAGATGCTTGACATCATGCTAACCACTGCCAAGGTTTGTCTTTTGATCGTATTTCATTCAGCGGATCTCTCATTTGATGCATTTCAGGCAGAAATGTGCAGTAATGACTAAATAATTCCAGGAACGATCTTAATGAAGCAAAATCAGTTGGTGCAGGCACCTTCTGAATGGCTTCTATGTTGGCGACCGTTCTAATCTAAGATGAAACCAAGGTATTTGATCGAATGGACAATGAAGATACAGTTTTCTCCACGTAGTTGGAAACCATACTCCATCACTCAGTTGAGAACTTGATGTAGTCGATCAGAAAGTTCACTGCCATAACTATGATATCATCTAGATAAGCTATTGTTCCAGGTATGCCTGTTAACATCGTATCTATCAGTTGCTGAAAAATGGCAGGCGCGGTCTTGATACCGAATGGTGGGCGGTTATATTGATATAACCCTCGACGAGTGTTGATAGTAAGAAGCTATCTACAATCATCTTCTACTCCCACTTGCATATATATATATATATATATATTGTTAGGTATGCAGAGGAATGTGCCAATAATTATCGTGTCAAGTCGAATGGTGTCCTTGGACGTTAAATGTACATTTCCTATTGGTCGATATTTGCTTCAGTTGTTTAATATTGTGTAAATGTTGTTTCCTATTTTTATGGTATGATGTGGTCTGCTTGGTTAGTATATAAACAGAGTGTGTTTGAAATATAATGATTCATATCTCAGAGGCTGTGACTTTCGTTCTGGACTCAACTGGCTGGGGTAGACAGGGAAGCAGGGCCAATCAGGACACTAGGTCGTTCGTACGTATTTACGTGTCACTGTAACCGATCGATCGATATAAACGCTGCTTTATCATAACCTGCAGTCATACACCCGTTACAACATATATATATATATATATATATATATATATATATATATATATATATATATATATATATATCGGAGAAGTCTATTTTCGCGAAACGTGTCCCACCACCAAGCTTAGCAAACAGGTTTTCAGGAATACTGATATACATCCAATGAAACCGGTTGAGAAATCGGCACATATGCTTATAGCTCCGTTGGCCTTCTTAAGCACTACGAACTGTGCGGCACATGCAGAGTAGTTAACCGGTTGGATTACAACAGCTTGTTGTAAAATATTTAACTAGTTCAAGAGCAGCATACGGTACAGGACGTCTCGAGTGAGAAACCTGTTTGGTATCTGATTTCATTTTGGTGCAGTGACCAAGGCTGTTCCGAAAAAAACAGGCAAAATTTCTTTCCAGCTTCTGTAACAACCTTTAGCTATCTTTTTGCAAGATCGGGGTGTCTAATGATGAACACAACACGTTGTAGACACTGTTAGTGAGTATATCCATTCTTCCGAGTTTTTCTAGCATACCTAAATTAAGATCGAGGTTCGACCGTTCTGTTAGCATATTCATTTACAGTTAGCTTCATTGAAAGAAAATTCACACTGTTATTCGCCAACCAGTTTTAGCACTCTTCATAGATGGTTTCATTATCGGTTTCCCAAACAGGTTATACGTTTTTCTAGACACTAAGGTAATATCGGATGCTGTGTCAATTTGAAGAAGACTTCATATATAGTTAATTTGGATAGCAACATACTTTCTCCGAATTTCATGGTCTGTTTGGTAAGCTGCTACCTGAGAAAAAGCTTTGTATTCGGCTGGTTTCACCACGTGTTGAGGACGTTTATGTTTCTTGGGTTGGGCCGTACGATTCAGTGAACAATGATCTTTATGTTCACGTCTGTTGCACACCTGACATTTAGACTTCTTAAATGGGCAGAATCGTACGTAATGCCAATCACCACATAATCAATAGGCAATCATTGGTTTGTTAGAAGTTGTTATCGGTTTCTGAGCATTTAACCTAGTAATAGCGTTGACACTACTGCAGGTTAAACTCGGATTTACCTGTTTACTTAACTCATTGTCGTGTCTGATGTTTTGTAGCCGTTTACACTTATCTTTCAATGTACTGTGTGTGACGTTTACATCTTGATCCAGTCAAGTTCAAGGTCTATTCGTGATCTCAGCACCTTTGGTGACTGAAGAGCTTTGATGAATATTAAGCGTTTAAATAGGTCTTCTGTCAATGTGCGTAACTATTCATACTCTCTTTTGACGACGTCTGCTAGAGCACCAAATTCATCGGCTTCACGTTTCACCAAATTTGGACACTGATATCGAATACTAAACAGTGATGAGGATTCACCGAATGTGTCTGACAGTTAAGTTACCATTTCTACGAAACTGACCTCTCGAGGTAGATTCGGCAATATATGATCAGTATACCGTGCATGTTCATTACTTTCCAACGTATGCATCAACAATCCAATCTTCCACGCGACATCTTGTCTTCAGAATCCTATTCTAAATGTATCTTTTTAACGCTTGAACCACGTGAGCAAGGTATTCCGACTTTTGGGATTATAGTTGAACTTTGGGATACTGCTGGCTACTGCATCAAAAGAAGTATTTGGAATGGCGTCTGAACTCGAGCAGTGGATGTTAAGCTGTTTTGTCAATCTCCAACAACCACATTGTGCTTACTGTTGTAATATTCGGTTGAGCTGGTTATCTGATATCGGTATCATGAATGTGTTTTCATTTTTCCTCGTCGTTATGATTTCTGGTATTACGACCCATTCACTCTTATTGCTTAATATTCTTGGACACTACTTCACTCGAAAAGTCCTCAAATCAAAACACGGTTTAACAGGAACGAAATTATATTCCAAATAAGGAGGGTAGATAATAGTAATCACAATAAGACAAACATTAGTATATTTATAATTTCTACATAAGATTCTAGAGACTTCTCCAAGTCTGCTAACGCCAATTGGTTAGGTAATAGCTAATCAGGGTGCCCCAACATATTTCTGCACGGAACATGCTTTAAACCCGCTAAAAATGTGCTTCACTGTTTCAGTGATAAAAGTAAAACCCATATCTGATTAATTTCCCTGGGCTACTACTCATTTTTAACTCACTCATTTGATTTGCCATCAATATAAGTATACTGACCGGAAATTATTATTCCACGGTTACTTGGGATATTGGTAAAGCACAGCTGAAACGTAATTGTAATCGTTTTATATTTTATCAAATGAGATTATTCAAACGTATTTGAATAACTTGATTTCGGTGGGTAAAATCGCTCACAAATAAGTGCAAATAATACATTGATCTCCTTTTTGATATTTTCGATCGTTTAATACTGGTTTTAAGCTTTTTATTATGGTGATTTGGTTGTCGATTTTGGATCTTATCACTGGAGAAAAGATGTCAACTAGTATGAATTTAATTTGACTTGATGGATCGTCAGTGGTTACTTCTTTTTGGTCATCATTCCCAAACTTCGTTTATGTTACTTGTATATATATACCCTTAAAAATTGTTCCTTCATTCAATGGTTTGCTCTCTATTATAATTTTGACTGTTGTGTCTCATGTCATGGTTTTCGCTGTTGTTTACTGTTTTTACATTATTCCATTATTTAGAGTGTAGACGATGCTCGTCAGTGGTTACGTTACTTAGATTTAGAGCTTGGTAAGCCTTTGGAAGAAAAGGATTATGGTGGGAATTGCCGAATATACGATTGGGATAGACCAGACAATCCATGGCACAATGTCATCGTCAGTATTTAACGTGTTACATTTATTGCCAATTTTTTATAACCTATGGGTTCGTCTTTTTGTATGCTCACGTTTGTATATGTCATATATGTGTTAAGGCTAATCACATGCATCCTTCCAAGTTTTTTTGTATGGTTTTTTATGCACAGAAATATATAAGTTAGTTTCAGATCAATATTACAATAGTGGGCCAGTATGCACTATAATAGGGTTTCAGGGCTTCGCTGATTAGAAAAAACACTATTTAGTATGCAGGAAAATGTATATGTGTATTAATGTATGTATGTATAGTATGTATAGTCTATTAGTTGTTGTTTGTTTCAGTCTGTCCAACACAATCTGTCGTTTGGGCAGAATTACTTTGATTGATGATTAGGTGTTGTTTATCTTTGTGATATTTTTGTAGTATAATTTTTAGTTGTATTAGTGTAATGAATGAGAACACAGGTGGGGGCAACCAGAATATCTTGGTAAAATATAGAGAGCGTACACTGAATACTTCGTTAGCAAATTTCCATCACTTCTCCTTCACATCCTGTGTGATTCTTCCAGTTCCTAATTCCTTTCTATCTTCCCCACTATTCTCTTCAACTTGATCTTCTTAGCCTTCTGCTGCCAGGTTTTCCACTTTCGATCGGTGTTACATACTACTTATGTCTGTCGACATAAATGACATACACCACATTAGCAGTAATGGTGTTTGGCATTTATCAATGAATAAGTACGTCACGTTGTAAGCTGCAGACACTGGAAAAGTGTATAAACATTCAATTTATTAAAAATACTTCTTGTTTGGAATAAATAATTAATATATAAGCTTTGATTTCTCGTTAGTTATTGTCGTTCACTTAAAAGCTTTGGACTCGATTTTGTGAGCTCTGGGGGTTTTACATTGTTAATGAATATCACATTGAGGGATCTATTCTAATATCCCCTAGTTTTCAATGGTCCTACTGTTGTCAGAGTAGAACAGAAACTACTTTTCCATTCGAGCTATTAAAATCTCTTAACAAAACGTCCCATGAAATCCTTTTTTAATGCTAACAATCTCATATATGAAAAGCTTCATCGTATATAGGAATCTTCCTTCAATTGAATCGATTTGTCCTTATACTATACCTTCACAGTCCTTGTCATAATTTGACTGTATCTAATTAGTGCGGAGTATGGCCAGTTTTGGTAACTATGCCAACTTTATTATAACTAGGTGTAGACATTGTATGAAAATTAGGTATTTGTATGCCTATATATATATATATATATATATATATATATATATATATCGGCTTTTCAATTCAATTTGTTTCATCACATAAACAGACTTTTGTTCTTATCAATATTGATATGCAAAGATACGTTTGAAGAAAATAATAAATGATTAGTGCTACTCTTGCAATAAAAATTGAAATGATGCTTTTCATATTTCAAATGTCCTGACAAATTCTTTTCGTTCATAAAACATTTATGAGCTTTATTATTTCCAATTTAACACTAAACTGAATCAATTGTCAATAGTTAATGCGTGTTAATTGATAAGAAAATCAGGTGATCTTTAGTTTATTTCAAAAAGCTAATTCCAACTACTTATTTATTCACATCTTTGTGTTATCTTTGTTGTACATACCAGTATACTAGTAATATGTGCCTAAATCACTTACTGAAGTCTGATTGATACGAATACACACTTTGTGTAAATAGCAGTAATAGTAATTGGTCGCTTAAGTATTTGTCTAGTGGTTCTTTGAAACTTCTTGTTAATCCGTACCCATAACTTTACAGAAAGTTAAACAGTTGTCCTGTAATTGTCCTTAGAAAAAGTCAGTTCGTGTTTAAGATACATGACTAAAGATTAAGTAAATCTTTATTTTTGTTTTAGTGTTTAATTCCTGAACCGGTATAATCAAAATAGATAGTATGAATCTAAACAAGTAATTCAATACATTTAAATCATAAACTTTTCAAATTAATAAATCATAAGATTGTGTTCTTTTACATTGTAAATTCTTTTTAGGAAACTATTAGTAGTTTTTGTAGTCTGGAAGTAATGAGTGATGTTGATATTCCAAATATGTAGTCTTTAGTGATCTTTGGTGTATTCCCCTCTGCTTTCTTTTTGTAATAAGTTCCTTTTTACTTCCATAGTTTTTATCGTTTTAATTTTCTCATCATCATTTTGTATTGTTATACAATTATGCGTATTCTTTGTTATTATTTATCGGATTCCAATTAACATTTAGATTGCTCATATATTTGTAAATCTTTGTTGGTATCATAAATTTATTCACACATAAAAAAAACACAACGAAATGGTCATATGCTCAAATGTAATGTATGCTACTTTTCACTTACCCCATGATTTGTGAAGAAGTAAACTTGCTTAGTAATTATGAGAAAAAATTGCTAAAAGACACATTCATGTCTTTCCATGTATAGAATTACACTTACAAATTAAAACAAATAAAAATACAAATAATGAAATAGAAGTACGAATTAAATAAACATTTGATTATTGTTACTTCTCATTTGATGCTCATAAACGATATATATATATCTCAGTTTGTCAAACAGATATAACGGTTTATGGAAAGTAAGTTGGAATCAGTAGCGTAGTATAGCGTGATAGAGAATACATATTTAAATAAACTATACAGTCCCATAAATACAATACCATACTTTTTTGTTGTGAACTACAAACATGGAATTTATGATTGTTGGACGGTAAACGTTACTAAATAAAATTTATTCCTCTGTATCTTCATACTATTGGCTAGACTTCTAAATTCATGCGCTTAATCAACTACTCCATCTATCAGCTTCCAAGTATGATCATTACATTTGGTGTTCTTTTAGCTTCTATTTTTAATTATTAATGTGTCATCTATAGATTTTTAGTTTCATCCTTACCTTGGACATACAAATCTGTTTTATTATTGAAGCTTTCAGATCGTATTTATTTGAAAAAAAAATTATTATTTGTCTTTTCATGGTAAACGTGTAGGTTGGTCAATACATACCTTTTGAGTTGTTAAGAGATTATTTTTATATTACTGGTGTTTCGATTCAATTCAGTTTGAATGAAACAGTTCTGCTAATTTTCTGATATGGTTGTATAGTCAATTTACGGTCAATATTTTTTCTATAATGGAAATATTTCTACTTTTTCTCTTAATTATATACGGTTTTACAAAAGTTATCCAATAAGATTTGATTAACATCATATAATTATTGTTATGTATTATATTTAACGGTAGAATCTATTTTTTTTTCTATTTATGACAAATGCAAAATGTTTACTTAATATTTTATGAAAAGTGATTACTGACTTAACAATATGTACTATGCATAGTAATAATGATAATAATTCATCATTATGTAAGCCTTATTTATATATACTTATCCAACAACAACAACAAAAAATGTACTTGCGTACGTGACTCTTCAGGTCAGCATGATAATACTAGTAGTTTTTATTGTTTTAGGAAAAAAAGATGTTTAATCTATTAGAATGATTAATAAATTTGTTATTGCAAACAAAATAGACATGAAAAAGATGAACAAGAATTGGATGGAATTAGAAAAGGAGGCCCAGGACAGAGTGGGTTGGAGAATGCTGGTTGGCGGCCTATGCTCCATTGGGAGTAACAGGTGTAATCTCTCTAATCTATTGCAAACAAGAATTAATTTACTTGTATATATAAAGTGGATTACTGAATGTTTATATCTCGTTTAAATTCTTTTAATTCTTGATGCTACTGTAAAAATTATCTTGTGTAAATTTCATAATCAAGCTGTGTTCATTAGTTGTACACTTAGTTTGTGTTTAAATACGAAAACAATAAAATAAAGAAAACCCATCTAACCATTTGTCTATATCTTATTTGTTACCAGATTACATACGGCATTAAACATTTAGCTTCATTTTTCACCACACCAACCGGGTGAGTTTAATAGTAGAAAGAGAAAAGGCATCCCATCTATTCCAGACAGTACTGCGGTATAATATTAGAAAGGTGTGCCTCACAGAAAACTCATCTTCAAGGATACTACTTTGTATATAGAGAGGAAAGATTTAGAAAAGGTTAACCCTTAAAATACACATGCTCCGTTTCTTCATGGATTTTTCGGAGTAGGAGATTAAGTCCGAATGGTACGTAGTTGATGCAGCCAAATATATTTACAAAAGGGTTGTGTGTGATTAGCGTCAAACGTATGCGTTTTGGCCTCTTGTCACATTAATCACCATCGGAATAAAAAATGGCACTTCACAACTAGTCTTCTTTTATGTTAGGTGTAATCGTATAAGATAAAATTATCGATATTATCATTAATTTTATTTCACTATTCTAAATCACTAGTATACTAGCAACTGATGAACTCTTGAGATAATTACGGCTTTTATCAACTTGTCCAGCTTGTAATACATTTTTGATTCAATATCTTTCACTCACTATATAAGTGTGTATTTTTACAATAACATGATGTGTAGCAGATATTTATCGACTGTCTTGATAAAACACATTTTATCTCAAATAGTTTTTTTTCTGGAAATCTAGTCAAAAATGGATGGCTTCGTGACAGTTCATTTTGTTGGCTGGTGGGCTAAAACATTAATCCTCCGAGATTATTGGATATGCAACGTCTTAAGTTTTGCTTTTGAAGTATTAGAATACTCATTGGAGCATCAGTTGCCAAATTTCTCAGAATGTTGGTGGGATCATGTAAGTTCGGATTTTGAATTATTACTCTTATTTTAAGCATCGATATAATATGTACAACAAAAAGTTCGTGCTATTTCACAAAATATAATTTGGGTTTATTATGTAATTAACTATAAATTACCGTATTTAGATTCTATTGTAAATAGCTTTTTAGAACGACTGATCATTAAGGATATTTCATCTTCAATAGAAGCAGCGCACTTATTAACTGCCATCGATTTTTTTTATTTAGTCCTGCCTACTACTGTTGTCATAAATTATTATGCCCATGATTCTGTTTTATTAGACTCTATATGTCATTGTTATTACCTTACAAATCAATTCGCTTCCTAACACTTAACATGACCGGTTATTAAGTAGTATGGCGATTAAAAATCTTTCTTTAATGCCGAAATTAAACAGTAATCTATGACGAGTTTCTTTCTCTGGGCTGGATGGTTCATTTGTGAGTGAGGGTCTGCTTTTAGTTGCCTATCAGTTAGAAAAGATGCAAAAACAAATGGCTTATTAATCATGGTATGAAATTCGCTGTTCATAAATTATTAACGGATGTTACGAAATGTATAGTCCCTCGGTAATAATATTTCTCTCACATGTTGTTCAAGTACTTTGATCATTCAGTATTACAAAGCTGTGATGTGATTAGGGTTTTCCTCGATACTATTTTTGACAAATCAGACATCTGACGTTCCAGGGAAGTGTACGCGAATCACCTTTCCGAATCTAACTAATTTTTAAATGTAATTATCTAAATTAACTCAGCAGTCAAGTCTTTAGATGTTTTAAGTACTAGCAGTTTATATGAAAAGATGGATGGTAGCTATCCGTGGAATCTAGGACGCGTGTTTCATTTTGTTTTGGACTTGTGCGATGTTCGGTGGTATAGGAGTAGGTTGGAAGTAAGCTAGGGGCGGTTAGAGACCTTGAATGACATGGCACAAAATCGTTTGCAATGGCACAGGTGCATCCACTCTTTGTGTTCTCCCAAATTTTGATCTCCTGATTCCACCTTGTCTCTTTTTTTCTCTTCCCAAGTTTATCTCACTGTATTATACTCCTTAAGTAACATCTCCAAACACTAATCTTTCCGATTACTGCTTGTACTCTTATTACCTCTACCACTACGGGATTTAAATCGACCACTGCATCTCTGTGCTAATGTGGTGTGGCAACTCGAACTGATGTACGTACGTACGAAGTTCTACGTTGTTACTGACTGTTTTGGACTCGTAACCTGGATGTACCTACACCTCAGAGTCGATGCTCACTCCGGGACTCGAAACCAGTACCATTTGCTCCAAACGCATCGTGTTATCCATTTAGCTACTGAGCTCTGATAACCACTAGCATGTGCGATGGCGTGAAGTTCAATTCATTTTTATATTGGTTGCTTGAATCTTCCGATCGATGTTTGATATTGCAATTGATCAGTCCCTTATTGGCATATATGCATCCTGTAAGGACTGCCTTGATATCCACATCAGTTACAAGCAATCTGATCAAAGATAAATATATATATATATATATATATATATATATATATATATATATATATATATATATATATATATATATATATATATATATATATATATATATGCTTTACAGAATATAAATTTACATCCAGTATGCTAGTCATGTTTAATTCACGTATGTATACATGATTTGAGCATTTACCCTACAAGCTTTCTTGACATAGGGTTTTGGATTATGTTCGTTTCATTTGTCTGTAATTACGTTTAGAACTTGATTTTAAGTCATTAATTCATAATTCCAGTCTTGGTAGTCTGATAACGTATGAAGTTATCAACAGTAAATATAATTCAACACGAGATACGCTATCTGAAAACGAGTGTTGAATTGGTGTAGCGCTAGGACATATTTGCCAATAAATACGTATGTCATTAATTGTTATTCATTCAGTTCCTTGTCTAATTACCCACACAGTGTATGACTTCTTTTGTTCATACTACTACCTCGACCTGCCTTAATTAACACTTTTTTTAAAATCGTCTATCTCAATCATTGACTACAAGTGTGTAATACATGTTTTAGTTTCAAACTTAATCCTGATCTATGAATGTTATCCAATTTGTGATTGTCAGTGCTTGAAGCGCTTACTTCATAAAATGTTTACTTGTTACTACAAGAACTATAAAACATTGCTTGATTTTTCCCAGTTACTAGTTTGTTTTTTTCACGTTATATTTATGTTCTCACTTTTCTTTTAACAATATAAAAAATACAGTGGATCATGGATTTTCTAGGTTGCAACCTTCTTGGAATTTGGTTAGGCATGAAAACAGTCAATTATTTAAGCATGAAACCGTATCATTGGCGAGGCATGTGGAATATTCCCAGTTACAGGTAATTTTTATTTATTCTCATTTTATTATTGAACTACATTAAACCTGATTTATCGTCTCTTTCTCTCGAAGTTCACAACACTGCTAAATCTAACAATTAAGATTTGTTCGTTCTTTTGTGGGGAAGCGGCGATTCAGCGTGGTCATCGCCCCGCACCAAAAAATAACCGAAGCTGAGAATATTAATATTCGGTCTCGGAGTACCATCATAGCCTCAAAATCTCAAGCTCTCGAGTTCGATCTCTGGCGAATTCGACTGTGAGAACTGTTGAAGTCCTAAAATAGGATGAATTAATTGTTAGTGCGTCTTGGTTTTCGATGACTCAGCATCCGAAATGTGTCAAAAACTGTCTGAACGGTCAAGATTATCACTATGGCTTTATTCAATATTATATTTTTGGTACAATATAGAATTCTCAGCCAACTTTAAAAACTCGGATTTTTAAACTTCAACTCGTGGAGATTTTTTCGATGTTGCTATTGATTAGAATTGTTATTTTCGAATTTGACTATGTATTTGAAAGATTTATTTATGTGCACCGTCGTTTTCAGCAATTCTAACAACTACTTTGGTGTACTCTGCATATTCCGTAGCTCTTATTGTTAACTATCTCTTCCCTATCAAAACATCAGCATGTAATTTAGTGCAACTCAAGGTATATTAGCTCAAATGTGGGTCATTTTTGTATGTGTTCAGTATAAATCCCTGATTATACTAGATATTTTTTCGCGTTTTATCAGTTCCATTCAATTAATCAGTCGGTCAGTTATACGCAATTTAGAATCTCACACATATGCATCAGTTCAAATTGCCATACCACATTAGCACAGCAAGATGAAAACATTCCAAGACAAGGCTCAGAAAGGTCAGAGCAGTAACAGTATCAGTAGTAGTAGAAAAGATGAGGTACAAAAAAATAAAACAAAGATATAACGAAATTCAGATTCTAAATGAAAAGTAGTAAATGCACCCACGGTATTGTGAATGATTCTGACCCAAGTCACCCCTAGCTTTTCTGCAACCACCCTCAAGGTATGCGGTGGATAAACATACGTAACAAATGTCCTGACCAACTCAGTTGGTAAACACAGCACCTCATCAATCGATTTGTTATGTTTGCCTAGTTCCGTATGCCTAACCTCAGGACCGGTCACTCGGTCGCAAAATACACGATCGATGCTTCGAAGACACTTTTGATCAAATAATAATAGCTTGTGAATATCCTTTACTCTTTATGACCATGTTTCACGTCCATAAAGTAGAACAGCGAACTAATGCACAATAAACTCAGCCTTAGGTTAGGGAATGGATGTTCCGTCTAGGCCAATAGCAAGGTGTACCTATAATGTTCAGGAAACTGATGTTCCTTGTGAGATTCAAATTGCGTCACGATACGACATTACTACTTGGATATACGGATGACGACTGACCTCTCGTAAAACATTTACAATTGGTTGATCACTGAGTAGCAAGAAACGCCATTTTTGTTTAGTCCTGTAATGCTTGTCGTATTACATCAATCAACTTAACACTAATTTCTTGTCAGTTGTGAAATCACATGTGCTAAAAAGGATGCGTTGTATGTGTTGAAAGTCATTCACACAATGAAATAGTTTTTCAAGGTCCAATTGCCTTGATAATCTGACGAAACAATTGAGGTGATCGGAGTGATAACATTCTTACGAAACTTATTCTCAATGAATATGTTACTGAACAAGTAGAAACTAAAGAATCATGACCAATCGATTGATATTGAAAAGGATCTATGATAGTTGTGTTTTGGTGATCATACTCATCCAATTATTTTTATATTTCTGAGCTAAATAACCCTGAACTATACCTCAAGTTTATATCTACCTGGTTACATATACCCAGTTTTATAAGTAGTTTTCTTCAAATTTGAAAATTTCCCTAGTTACTGAACTTATCTGGGTTCGTTATTTCCTTTCCCTAAAATTCATAAAATGAGTGCTTGAAAGTACTTTGACATCTCGCTAACTTGATATGAAATTTCGCACTTATTTTTCTCTGTAACTACTGACTGTTTCTTTCATAAAGTAATTAGGATGAAATAAAACACAATATAATCTGATGATGTATCGAAAACCTACTGTTACCCAGATCAAGTGATTAAGAAAACATTTTTAGATCACTTAATGACGCTGCTTGGAAATGTATTGTATAGTCTGTTTTTTTGGAAAAGACATATAGGATCAAAGCAGACATTTTGGCTTAGTTGCTAGGACTCTAGAGTGAGAGCAGAATGTTTCCTGAAGATTCATTTACAGAGTAATTCTGAATTAGTTTAATTGACTAGCGCCGAAAATTATTGTTATGCGGTTCGGTAACTTAATGACTATAAATTCATTCATCTCTCTACATTACCTTATACAGAGGCAAACTTCGTAGAGTTATGTTGCAGTTTACCCCTCGTCGATGGACTGATTTCGATTGGCGTCCGACTGGAAGTCTAAAGAGATGGTTAGGGACTTTGGTTCTTGCGATTGCAGTAAGTATTGTGGTTTTTTGAATGTTATAAGCATTGTTTTGCGTCAAATTATCATCGCTTATCCGTGTAAAGCAATAAATTTACGACTAAAACACGATCTCTTTAGTGGTCATCTATTCTTATCGATCATATCAACATTATGAAAAGACAATTTTGATACACAGTCGCTATTTTTTTAACCAACTACTTTACTTTTCTAATAAAACAATATTACTTCTTATCCATGGAATAACTTGTTCTGAATATTGCTAAATTTCATCAGTTAAGACAAAATACATTAAATCATCGAAACGATATGACTATTAGTTTAAATCTCGTCATGACCTCTGTCCAAACACAACCAGACTAAACCAAACATAGGAGCCACAGTACGACAACTACCACAGTGAAGTAATGTAAAGTTCCCTGCAAACAGTTCATTCCAATCTTTTGAACTTAATTACGGTAGACCTATGCTCTATAATTTTTCCCCACAATTTTTAGATACTTACAGCAGAATTGAATACTTTTTACTTGAAATTCGTACTTTGGGTACCACCTCCTCACTTTTTGTGTCTTGGACGTCTAATCTTTCTGACCTTGATGGGAGCCACTGCTATTCGTGAATATTTTGAATACCTTGATGATCCGTAAGTGAATTCAGTAAGAGTGAAATAGTAGAATTTCTATGTTATTATTTTTCAAAATGCTAACACATGATTACAGACTTTCAAAATATGAATTTTTTCATAATCAAGCCATAAGGACTAGGCAAGATTAGTAAGGACATATAAGGAGCAATTTCGAGAGTTATAAGTGTATCGAATTTAAGGAGCATCCCAACCAATTAACTTGGCTCCTTAAGGAAAGTAAATGAAGATTCGTTAGACTCCATGTAACCATTATTTGATGAGGTTGTACAACCACAGAACGTTTCCCATAAAAAATCGCTTATTTGTATTACTTGAATTTAAAATTCTAGGTGATGTCAGTTTGGTTGTTTATCATTACTGTTACAGGATGCAAAATAACTATTTAGTGCCTCTTAGTTTTAGTGATATATGCGGTCAATTTTTCACGAATAACAACTAAAAATGAAACCTGTCCTGAAGAAACTATGACCGTGTCTTCACTAGTGAATCTATTTGAAATCTACACCTTGAGTTCCGCTGGAAAATTGTGACTGATGGAAGATATACATTCTGGAAATAAAACAGTCACCAGAAATAAAACTGGGTGTTCATTGTGCTGTATCGTGAATGTAATATCACCGGGTGCACAGACAAATCAATTGTCTAGTGCCTGCTAACTCAATGTACCCAATTATGATGTATACTACTCACGAATTAAGCAAGTCTCCAAAAACCAATTCAACTAAACTTCACACTGTTGCAGATAGAAAAAAGCTCTTAAATCTTCTGATGATCAAATAAAACAAGTGGGATTTACAAAGGCTTGCGAAAGACGTATTCTTCATTAACCTTTTACATTCGTATAACTTCCAAACAGACAATGAATCTACTATTTAGTAAAAACAAATGAAGAACATCTGCCTTATTATTGTACTTTTTCAAATTAAGTGCCAATGTGCATGTATATGAAAGCTGTTTGTACTTTATAAATTACTGATTCTCAGTACTTTTCTCCGTTTCTAGTAAATGCAAACGATTTGGGAGACAAGCATGGATGATTTCAAGCATTATTATAACTGAATTATTGATAGTAATGAAGTTTGGTTGGGATATAATTACTAAACCATTCCCCAGGCACATATCCATCTTCTGGTCGTTGGTTTTAATCGGTTTAGTATTATGGACTTTCTGGCACTTTTATGTTGTACCTTGGTTGTTTCGATCGAGTCGCGTATCGAAAACTGGGAAACCAGTAGAAGAAACTATTCAAAATCATCGCCCACAGAAGGCTGAAAACCCTGTTGTTTATAGACGTAATGCCAAGTCATCAGTAAAGTTGTTAAATCATTCATAGTCTTTTTGTTTATCTATGAAGATGATTTTATCACATTTTTTAAATAGGGAATTTCCAAAAATAATATTTGTGACAAACTTGAGTTTTTATTTAACTTTATGGCTATTAACATCATACACGGGTTCGTAACGTCCAGAACCATAAACTGCGATAAATTCATAAAAAGGAAATAAAACCTGACATCATACTGTTAGTTTTTGACACTAAAAGTAAACATACATACTTTTGAAAATGACAATACACAATGAAATTTGGTATCCTGCTTTGAATAGTATGAAATCCATTTCTTATAACAGCCACTGCTATATGCCAGTAAAATATTTTAGGTCAAACAAGCTAGGAACTCATCCCTTCAAACAGCTAAATTAGGTTAAATTCGTGCCTTTGGATCTCGTTTTAAAAATTTCTGAGTAGACAGTGGGAATTGTGCTGTATCAAAGTCTGGGTCATTCGTCAAACGTACTGCTAGTCGGTCTGTGACAACTTCTCTCAAAGAGTTTACGAGTTCAATGTCTGCGGTAGGTAGTCTTCTGAGTCTCGACCTATATTTATCTTCTACATCATTATTCGAATATTCGTTTTTCTCTTTATTAACATGATCACTTGCAACAGCATCGGATAAGCATTCTATGAATAATTGATCAGGTGATTGAAACAAAGATGCTGAGTGTTCTTGCATAACCTATTTGAACAGTATAAAAAACAACGAACATGAAGTGATTAAACACTGGGATGTATAATGCGAACAAAGTCATCGTGAAACAAATTTTGGCATAAAGTAACTTCAACCATTAACAGCCATAAAGAAAGAGACCAAACATATCTCAGAATAATAAATAGAATAAGGATCCCCCAAAATGTGCCAACCAGAGCGTAGAAATAGGCATCATGCTAAAATAGAGAAGAGAATACATCTCAATGGGATTCTTGTTCGTCTCAGGAAATGCACGTTGAAAAGCGACCTAATCAGATTACTTATTTATTTTATACAACGGTCATAACTTCTATTTCTGAAACTTTAGAGGAATTGTTTATTGATATTGATTCTGCCATGTAACTAAGATTTCCCAGTTTGAGTGATTCAAGTAGAGATTTCATGGCATTTTTTCGAGCCTACACAAAACGTTTCCAAATTTAATTTCCTTCTATTACCCCTCGCGGTGGAGCATAGGCCGCCGATCAGGATTCTCTATTGAACTCAGTCCTGAATGATCCTTCCTAGTTGCTATTCTTTTAATGTCTGCTTCTAGTTTACGACCTAGTGTCTCTTGATCTTTCTGTTTCTTTCAGGTTTCCAAGTTGAGGTTGCGAATGATATGTTTTTAGTAAACATGTGTAATCCTACATCGTAATGAAAATATGAGGCTTCATTAGTTCGCATTTCAAAATATTTGGCCTTCTTTAACCGATGTACTTACAAAAGTTTGTATATATCGTTGCCATATAATTTATGGGACGCAGTGTTATATATATATAATAGGGAAAAATAAACAGAAAGTTTATTACCTTTCGTCTTTTCGCAGGCATGCCTGCTATATATCCATCACTGAATCGCCCGAATTGATTAGGATCATCAGTAGTTGGAAGGTTATGTGACATAGCAGATATATCGCTGGTGACTACATGAATCCAGGCAGGAGGTAAAACAGCGTGCCAACCTTCTGTTTCATTTGGAACTGATAGGTCATTACTTATAGGCAGAGTAGCATTCGGATTAGGGTCAAGTCCATTTATCCTACTGTCAGGCAATTCTCCTGGTTTCGGAGTCCAATCAGGTAAGGAGGATATTTTTGATTGTAATTTAAGCTGACCAGTAAGCACATCACTATTATTTTTTGAAGCAGCTGACATAGGACGGCTCATTTCATCCGAAGGCAAATCAGAATATGCGTCTACAAACGGTAAATCATCACCGTGCAAATCTTCATCAAATACATTTCGTTGGATTTCACCATTTGACTAAAAGAAATAATGAACACTCCTGTAAGGGAAAGTTGATTTGTATATAATATAAATAATTCACGTTTAATCATATTTACACATTCAATCCACTTGTAAATACAACTTATAAATTTACCAGACAACCGCTTTACTATGTTCGCATGATCATCTAATATTATGTGTAAAATAAAAAAGGAGACTAACCGGGTCAACCATCATAGGTGAAGGGATTTTGGATTTCCTGAATTCTATATATGAGGACTTTTGGTGTGTCACCTTGGCACGTAATGTGGTTTCATCCATATCACAGTACGATTTAATACAATTCTCAAAACCTGTTATAAAGTCTTGAGCAAAGTCAAAGTTTTCATCATCTATAGAAATTATAAATTGAGAAAAGAATGAACAACAATTTAATGAAATCAGAATAGGGATTTGTGGAGATTATAATAATTTTAATAGCTGAATTCATGAGTCAATACAAGTATTTAATAAAATATCATACTGGAAATGACGTATGTCCTCTTTACATCACTGAAGATTTATGGAAAAATACCAACCTTTTGCAGGTGTCCGACAGGTCATGATAAAATAGTTCGTTCGTCGTTTACTTCGATCAAAGAATGTCCTTCGAAATAGCGTTTCTGCAAAAACTTATAATTTAGTTCAGGCAAGTCAATTGTTCCTAGGTTTTAAACAACCGTTGCCACTACCATAACCTGGCTCCAGTTACTCACGTCGGATATTAAAGGAATGAGTGAATACAAGACGGAAATATCCGACCTACATTGTGCTATACTTCAAGCAACCCAATCAAGTCCTTAAACTACTGGGTACAAAAAAAATCAAATATCCTGGGCTTCAGCCGACGTTAGTACATGAGAAAAAACTTGGGTATTTATAATTTTTGGGGTGTTCTTGAGAACTAACTATCCAAAACATGGCTTTGTAGAGTTTGATTTAACTGTCGGTGCAGTTTTAAAAAAGTGCAAAATAGCCACCAATTTGAAAAACATTTTCCAGCTGATACGGATCAAATCTCCAAAGGAGCATGATATATTTCAGTAGTAGCAATGTACAGTTGTTTAACAACACTTAGTGACGCCTAGAATAGCTTATAAACAGTTGAAAAGACTAGTGAACAATTAGCTCAGTTAGTGTAAAACAGCTTATACACTTACCCTCGTTCGCTTGCAAAAATGAATTTAAATGATCCAACAACATATCAAAGCCTGAAGTGATGCCAAACATTTGGTTTCGAATTCCTTGAGAACTTTCAGAACTTGATTCAGTGTGTAGTTCAATACCCAAAGAAGAAGCAAGATGATTTGTAAGGATGTCTGTTAAGCACAGAAGATCTGTACAAGCAATCTTCAGAGTCATCAGTAGGGTATTACCGAATCCGGTATTTGTTGGACTGGCTCTCCACAAATCCAATTGCGAAGAAACAATATACTTAAGGAATTAAAATGGAAATGGAAATTTACAAACTATAGTATTTAATTAAAGGATAGGAAATAATTGATAGATGCATCAGTTATAAAACGACTTTACAAGTGTAAACTATTAAATCTGTAGGTAATTATATTCAGGTTCCAAAAAAGACTACAGACGTTTAGACCGTTGTGACAACTAACTAATTAAATCAACCAATATAACAATTCCTACAACATTAAAATCCAAAGTAAGACCATGTTAATATGCCAAAGTTAGCTGCCAACACTAATAATGTCAAATGAATTCTCACTTCCTTAGAATTATGGATGAAACACTTTATTGTGACAATTAGCAAGTAATCCAGGCGCATGCATCTGAAAAAAACAGTATATGTGCTTGCCCTAAAAGTCATTAAAGTGTTAACAGATTGATCTGGACTAAGCAAACGAGATCTAGTCAGTCATAAACAACAAACATCTGAATCGGTTCACGTCGCCACATTGAAAATCAAGTGGGAATATAAGAATTCATTCGAATTAAAGAATAAGAACTTATAAGTAGCTTTTATAACCAGCTGGGGTTTTACTCTTAAACAAGAAAAAATGAATATGTAGGAAGTCAAAATTTATGAATACCTTACCCTACATAATTTGGCAAATGATGCTGTTGTATCAACCAAGTGTTCAGGGAGATTTTCACCAAAATTTCTTAGCCATGTTGCGTATTCACTATGAGAAGCATCCGACAATCGATCTCTAAAAATAACACTAACTAAACAATTAACAAGTTCTGTTTGATTGTTCCCCAAAACTGACTCAGCCCAGAAAAGGTGATGTTGCAAATGTTCGCGTAAACCATCCAAAGAGGATGAAGTGATGTGGCCGCAGCTTTGAGTATCAGGATGCTCATTGACTTCATTATGAATAGCGGTAATAATATCACTTAATAACCCAATGGATACACTTCGACCACGTGATGCGCTATTCACAGAATAATTCTGATCATCTACATCTGAAGAATAAATGAAATAACAGTAAGAATATTGAGAAAAACCACTTAACGGAAAAAGTATTTGGGGTTTTGTCAAAAACCGCTTTACAGTAAGTACCAAACATACAACCAATAATATGATTATTGAATCGGCTTCCGAGAACTACAACGGAGCCTTCAGATGCGCTAAAGGAGCCGAAGAGTTTCAGCCAATCAGAGCATGAGGGAGCTTTCTAGAATATTAACATGGCATGCTACTATTGGTCAGTAGCATAATATGTCTCTTCGCGGACTGGCCAAAATATAATGTTGATTTGAAAAATGCTAATAATCTATAAATACCCGTGTTTTTTGTACAAAAATGAACCTTCGGAGTAAAGTGCTTTTCACTTAATTTGCACCTTTTCTTTCGTGTTCAGGTTGCTGTGTAGCTTGCGGGTTACCAGAATAGCTTAGGAACCAAATAAAGCGTTCAAATTAGCAAGACTTATCAATGATAAACTCACATTCGCAGGCAGCAATTAAATTGGATGACTGGGAAATCCTGGACCATACTGTCTTAATCAATCCATCTATGAGTACACTGAAGATTTGAAATACCCCTCTAAGCTGTGATTGATCGATTTCATTAGATACCCATGATGGCTTAGTTTGAGGAAAAACTCCTAAATGATACGACAGAGATTGAGAGAATACAATTAAAAAAGTATATGAATTTAATGAAATAAATTCCCGAGGATCATACATGCAAAAATAAAGATAATCGGCTTAGAAAGTAACAACGGTGCGAAATGACAAGCTGGTATCATTAATGTATTAATACTTAGTAAACTCAAGTTTAGAGAATATTGATTTCTTCGCTTTTTGAAGTATGATTAACCTTCTAATACCGCGGCTAACCAACTTACCTATCTCAATAAACGATTGAAATTGAAATCCACTATCTACCATGTGATAAGAGAGAAAAGACAACATCTTATGACTGTAACAAGAACAATTACTTAGTTGGTCACAGACAATACAAAACCAAAGACAAGTGTGTATCAGTTCGGGTTTCTATACATCACATCAGTAAAGTGTGAGGGTAAATTAACACGATATGAAGCGGAGGTACAATAATATTAACTATAATAGGAAGCTAAAATGATAAATGTAGTTCAACAAAAACAAATAAGATTGAATATCAAAAAATGTGAATTAATACTAAACTGAAAATTCAAAGTAAATAAACGAATGTAACTAAGTAATTATAACAAGTTTATGAAGGGTCTCAGTGTGCATCGAAGAAAATATGATGAAACTTGTGAAGTTTAAGTTATCTATAACATCGGAAATTAACAGAATCAAACTAAATTCGGATATTCACCTTACAATCAGTTGATAACAATCATTTAATTAACTGTGTTGTTCTATTATTAATGAGTTTGTAGGTGTCATTACCAAGGTTTGATTTGATAATTTCGAATAAATTGAGCATTGGGTTCATTGTTACAAATATATTATTTTTATTTATTGTGTTGTTCTATGTTTTTATTGATGATCGTAAGGTGTAAAAATCTTCACATTAGTAATTATAATACTTGATGAAATGACTTTTTAATAAATTTTGATTCATTGATTTATTTATTTCTAAACTCAAAAAAACTTATGATAAGGAATTTTCTGTCCAAAATGTTGAACAATCCGGATTTATTGGAATGCATCCAAAAAATATCCATTCAACACATACTCATGAAACTGAACTACTACATTTTACAGATTAATCTTACTTGGAGTACTATGCGTCGTTGATCCACTAGTTGTAGTTGCTGTTGGAGTTGCACTTCCTGCTAAATTTGTCACAGGATGGGATGGATTCATTGAAAATTGCATGGGTGACGATGAAACATGCAGATTGAATGGTGAGGGACCGGGAGTGAAATTATCGGTACTCACAGCAGAAATTGCGGCATTGGTGGCGGCGGATACAAGAGATAAAAGGTGTTGTGGCAGACTGATTCCTGAACCAAAGGAAAATGATCCAGGTCTAGTACCTGCAGATCCGGTGTTTACTGTAGGTGGATTACCAGGAGCACTCGGCTATAAAATTACAAAAGCGGATATTACGCCAGTGAAGGCGTGGAAAAAAGGACCATACAAAATTGAAACAAAGCGTTTAGTTAGTTTGTACTAGGATTAGTTAAGTTTAACTATAAGAAACCGTGATCGATAAACATAAGTGGCATATTACAAATATATTATTTGATTTGATAATTTCGAATAAATTGAGCATTGGGTAGATTGTTATAAATAAATAGTATATTTGTAGTATCCCAATGAGTAGAAAAATTAGATTTTCTGACGTTTCGTGGCTTCGTGTAAGTCACTTCTTCAGAGAGTAAATAACCAAATTAAAATTAATCTAAGTTTAAGTGGTACAACGGAATAATAATAATAATCTGCACGATGCATAAATTATTCTAAATTATCAAGTCAAACCTTGCTGATGATGCCTACAAACTAATAAGTAACATAATTTTGTGTTATCGTTCAAAATAGCATATATATAATATATATAGTATGTACGAAACATTTGTTCTGATACGCTGAAATGCTGCTTTCTTTAATTTTTTTGGTGCTACACTCAATAGAGACATAATTCAAACGTGTTTCTTGGTTTGAAGGAAAGGTATTTAAAACCCGGTAAGAAAACTTACGATGACTGTCTACTGATTCTCAGTCATTCGCTTTTAAAAAGATAATTGCTTTTGCCAAATAAAACGTAAATTATACATAAATACCAATAATAATCGGCTTACTGGTGCACATTCTGCAAACGAAAAAGAAACTTGCGACGGTAAACCTGATCTTGTTTGGTTGTTTAAACTGGCAGGATCTACACTTGCTTGTGAACGACCTAGACGACTAATATTAGCACCATGTGAGGTGACGACATCATTAATTGGTGTAAGTGGTGGTGGTTCTGGCAAATTGTATGACGTAGAAACTCTATGACTAACTTCACGTGAAAAGTGACGAGAATTGCATGCCAAAAAAGGGTCAACTGAGTCGATTACCGTGAGTGGAGGGAGTGATGGGCGAGGAACCATAGTTACGTTAGTATGAGTAGTTGGTAGTGAATCACTGGAAGTAGTTACAGTGCGCGTAGTAGATGGTATTGACACAACACTAGTAGGAGCACTTGTTGCAGTTACTGGAGATGAAAGTGATGCTAAAAATGGAGCAGCCGGGAGACTAAATGTGTTTACAGATATTATTGGAATGTCAAAACGATGGATGATAGCAGTGCGTCCGTTTCCCAAAGAGGTTGTCGTTGTAGTCATCGCAGGGTTAGGTGTACCGAATGGACTTGTTACAGCAGGAGCTACAAAAAACGAAATGAATTTCATTATTAAATGATGGTATAAATCTGTAATAAAAAGCGTAACGAAATAAAACTTAAAAATCGGAAGGAAACTAATTAATAATAGTGAAACTGAGAATTACTTAAGAAGTCTTACCATTTTCCGTTTGAAGGTTACTAGCGCGGTTTCCATTAGACGCCGATCGACTTCGGATACTAAAACAGAAAAGTATAGATTGATAAAAATAAGACGTAATTTTAATGAACCAGAATACAACATCGAAAGATGATTGTTATAACTATATCGATAACAAAATCGATGGTCTGATACCATTAATTAATTCGATCTGTGCTCACTTCAAGAAAGAATAAATGCGCATGGATAGCGTTAAATTAGCAGTTTTATATTTGAGATTATATTAATTGACAATGAACATAAAACTCTCGAAACACAGTTATTTCACTTTCAATCTTTTAGACCAAACAAATAACATACTTTGATTTCTGAATATACAAATGATAGTACCATGAAAGTAATTATCAAACGAAATCATAAAACTATTGTAATAATTACCGTGGAGTTGTGGAGCCAACATTGGAAACAGAATGTTCAGCTCTAATAATCCGTGGTTCCTGTCCATCTCCAGTTGCCACGATCGTAAGATCAGGTGGTTCAACGCTAATCCGCGCACGTATCCGACGTCTCTCAGTATCCGAAACACTTAAAACCCGTTGAGTACATCGTTTGACTTGAGGAACTGGCTTTGGTTCTTTCACAGGATCACTTGTGAGGTCATTTAAAGTATTTGCGTCAGGATCCTGTCTTTGAGATTCATCACTTGTTGATGTTTTAGATTCCGAGTTACTAGTCTGAGAAACAGAAACGGTACCATTGACCTGTTGTGTCTCCCGTTCTGTCATAGTAATTACATTGAAATCAGATATCAAATGAAGCATATGCGCGTTTAAGTGTAGTAAACGGCTCACTTGAGAAAACAGCTATAGAAGAAATAAAACATAGATCAGATTGTATGTAGCCCAAAGTATAGTTAAGAAAAATGAACAATCAAATAATCCTAGCCTGCTTGTAAAATTAGTACAAATCAAAACGTCTATAAATACAATCGCCCCAAAATGGCCTGATATGACCGGCCACGTATATACAGTCTCTACCAGGGAAGTCCTACTCACTGTCTTCTCATGGCGGGGGTGTTGTTTACGAAAATGAGAGGACGAAGAGCGAATGTCCATCGCTTTAACCGGATCCCAAACCAATGGTGCACATGGACTCCAATATCCTGAGGGAACAAATGGCGTATAAACCAATCGTTGGTCACCGGCTAGCATGTGACTGCATCTCTTTACGTTGCTCCACTGCCTTGTGGGTCAGACCTTCAGGTCGAAGGCTCGGGGTGTGACCCTGTAAAAAACCACCTGCTTCGGTCTGGGCACCCGGGCAGTATCACAGCCCTCACACATATCGAATGAGATTTGCGTGGCGCATATGTATTTGGTGCCTCTTTGTACCAATATCTATGTGTTGAAATAAATAAATAAATTTTAGGAAACAGGAACCCTGTTAAAGTGGTAGTAGTATGTAACTCCTAGAACTCCAAAAGGACTACGCGGACAAATTTTAGTACAACAAAATCTTAGTCACTCAACTTACACGTGGATGCCAGTTCGACACTTGAGATGTTCTCCCCTTAGTTTCAATATCATGTGATGTGTGACCAACTTCTAATGTGGAAGAGTCTTCAATAGTGGAGCAGACTTCAGATGTTGTCCCAACGATCTTACTTTCATTATGCAACATTTCACCCCACTGGTCTAACTGGGGTTCTATTGAGTGCCACAGTTGACGATATCTGCTAAGCATATCTGCTAACAAAGCCAAAGAAGGTTCTGGTGTGGGATTTATTGAATTATCTACAGTTTCTGTGTTATTTTCTTCCTCAGCTTTTGGTTGCTCATCATTATTAAGATTTTCGATTTCATCTGGGGAAATTTTATCATATTCATCCGTATCCACTAACATGGGTGATGATTCTCGTTTGGACGCTAAATAAGAAGAGCGATTCACTAAAGTACTCACATAATGGGTATTATTATACAAAATAACATCCGAATTGAAAAACAATGATCAAAACCGGCATAACTGCACTGGTATATATATATATATATATATATATATATATATATATATATATATATATATATATATATATATATATATATATATATATATATATTCTGATTTATTTGGAATTCCTTGATCAGATATAAAGACAACTGTTTAAAATGTCTTATTTGTAAAAACTAAGAGAAAATTAGGCAAATGCAGACGTTTTTTTCTGGGAAAGTGAAATTCCTAAATACAGCATATGAAGATTAATCTTAAAATTCAAATAATTGGTTTAAGGTGATTTTCACATGGCAAACTTTTAGCACACAGTGGATTTCGTCCATTCGCTTTTCATGTGTTTCCATTTGTATCGATTATGCAGTATTCAGTAAGTTAATTGATTTCCAATGCATTATTCCTTGTATTGATTAATTCACTAGGATTGTGTGTTTTATAACAACTACTCAGTTTGATGAACTTCTGTAATTAATGATGGTAGAATAATCAATGCATAAATGAATAAACTTCGATGTAAATTGATTATGGGGTCTTTATTATGGAGGCTTCTGAACAAACCTGGACTTTTCACTCTAGTTAGTGGATAGGGAAGAAAATGAAAATAGTCTCGTTGATCGTATTGAAGTTGGAGTTGAGAATAATCAGCTTAGCGCACAGGTGTGTCAGTTTTATAATATCCTTGTAGCGAGTAGTTTAGAAACCATGTGGAGAAAATTTTTTTCCCGATACTCTCACAAATCTGAGAAATAAACCCAAGTAAGAATCATTTCAGGAAACACGTACGTTTGTACACCACCTATTATGATAGTTGATGGTAATACTTCGACAGTCGGACTACGATAACAGTGACTATAATTTACTGGTGAAATGTCAATCACATTGGGTGAGTGGGAAGTTTATATTGCAGTTAATACACCGAAGGATGAAACCCATTACATTATTTAAAAAAACCTCACTAGTGAACCGAAATATGAGAATTGCTTAAGCTATGGATTCATGATACAGTGATGGATGAAAATCTCAGCCTTATAGCCGCTGAAAACAATGACACAAGTCTTGGTGAAGAATCTAGGAATAGCTGGTATTTTGGGTTTATTCAAACCATGTCCACTAAAATCTCCACAGAATTCTTCGGTTCCCTAATATTTAACCGACTTTGTGTAAAAATATTTTGCAGGCCATTCGTAAGATCATTGGAAGACATGTCAGTTATTTCGCTAAATGAAGGGTTATCAATCAACCACACAGAATCATTCTATTTATGGTTCCAAAGATTGGAAGCGTGCATTAATATCTAAAACACTTCAATACAAAAAACACATATACATGGATTGGAAACTAAAATTTTAAACTCATGAGATAAGACAGACCACTTCGAGAAAAATAACTTCAATGAACATTTGTCACTGACAAATCATAACTACTCACTATAAGATTTAATTTCCAATATCTGATGGATTTACTGACCTCTATGCATGCAAAGATATTCTAGTCAGTTTACACATAATAAAGGTATGGAGCCTGATGTACTGCCTTATATTTAAGTAATTATTCTCTGCAGGTGACTAAGTGCTATGTGTGGCTATTGTAGACACATGAAATTCGGACTACAATATAATGAACAATTAAGAACTGATACTTTTTAGTAGCACTTAAAAATATACTTGAATATTACAGAATGTGCCGGATACTTAATATAAAACGATTATGTAACAGAGAAACTACCAACTTTACAGCCTTTTTCAGTATATATATAGGCCATTAAGTTGGACAAGAATAATTTTGCTTTAGAACCTCATAAAGTAATTAAAATTACTTATTTGTCAGTCGTCGTGAATACCATGATTTCTAAAAAAACATATATCGCCGGTTATTTATGGTGAACTTTATTTCATAGTAATGAGTAGTGAGGACTTTAAATAAACGAACAGTAACATTTAATTTGGTGTCCTAAGCATTCTAATACATTATCTCCTCCTTTATCTAAACGTAGAACAAGATATATCAGCAACCACACACATGATTTCAAGAATGCTTAACTCGAACATCCGGAATTAGTAAAACTAATCTCGGACTTACTTTCATTAACATTATCACAAGTGTTAATAATATCAACCTTCTGAATGTCACGTTGGTTTGTGGAATGAGATGTGGAAGGAAATGGATCAGTTTCTGATGGTTTTACCTCGTTATCATGAGAGTCTTTGTAAGACATTTGGGATATTTTCTGAGTAAGGCGAGTGGCTTGGCGATGCAATTTGTTGAAAGCATTTTCTCGTAAGGTTATTAAAGAATGATCATGAAGGGAATCGCCAGAAAGATCACCATCACGGGAGAGGCTAAAAAAGCAAATCAAGCGAACTGAAATGATGAACAAATCGTTAAAAATTCTTAAACAGTATAATCTTTGATATCAAATCATAAAATATTGTACAAACACAAAAAATTACACATTTGACTAAGGAAAGCTGGTATCACACTAGAATTAGAAACTAAGAGGTCAAGAAGTGAAAATTCAAGATAGTGCAAATTTATGATAACAGGTATGTTTCGACAGGTAGTGTATTATCAAAGAAATCCAGACCAAACAACGAATGAACCAAACTCTTCACACTTATAAAATATGGGAGTGGGAAACCAGCAACTGATCTCATTTAGTCCAAGAGATCCCGACTATTGTGAATACGTTTGTATGCATAAGTGATTAATTGGACGACCTATACATAACTTTATAGAATCCTTGTGAATAATAAAAGCTTATAAAATGTTTTCCAATTCTAACAAGAAATATTAGTTAAGTTCAGCTTTGTGGGCGAGACTATAATTTATAGACGAACCAATCACATTTATGATAACAGGTCTTGGATTTTGGCGAGAAATTCACTCATCTATTTGG
The DNA here is from genome assembly GCA_944470205.2 of Schistosoma margrebowiei. Classification (NCBI taxonomy): domain Eukaryota; kingdom Metazoa; phylum Platyhelminthes; class Trematoda; order Strigeidida; family Schistosomatidae; genus Schistosoma; species Schistosoma margrebowiei. The sequence goes on along the minus strand of OX104028.1, from coordinate 38,865,296 downwards.
CAAAATAGCGTCGTGGCATTTTAGCTGATGTCAGTTCGTGATAAAAAACCATAAATCTAATTTATAACCCTAACTATCAACTGTGAATCATAATCCTTATTCTTTAAACTGTTTTATAACCCTCCATTTTGCCTCAGTAAGTAGGCAGACACTCTTAAGGTCAGTTTAACGTTGCTCAAAGGTCATCCATAAACCATAGTTTCGCCCTATAAGGTATTGATAGTAACAATAGCATCTAAATAACTCATTAATAAACGTGCAAGGACAAGTAATGATTGAGTTGCACGCTCCACAGTGAGTGTTTCATACGTACACAATTCACCTATTAGGCTATCGTGCATCATACATCATCAACGTATCGAAAGCTATTAATAATTAGAAAGGATAAATAAACTCTGAAAAGCTTCCACGATGTTACGACAGAAAACAGACAATAACCGATCCATATAAATAATATTACAAAAGACTTTCCCATAAATATTTTAATGGATAACTGGATTATATATCGTTGGTTTATGGAACTAGAATATTAAATGAAAGCAGTTGCATATGTTTACTTATTAGAGAACTACTAAATAAGACCCGATACACCAATCTGTATAATTACTCCCTAAGGGTTTTGACAGTTAATGGCTCAAAGACATGCAAAGTTCTTGACTTGAATGCTATCAAGGCGCAATATATAAATATTGAGCTAAATGATACATTGATTTAAATGATAACTACAAAACAGTAGGTCCTCAGATAAACGCATACTTAGTTGCTCTGCTCAGCTCGCTAACACCACTCAGTATCCCAGAGGTAATGTCTTGTATAGCTTGCTGCATGCTTATACCTCCAAACGTGAATCCGCCTAGACCAGAACCACCCATGTTAGCTGTTGAGTCAGTTGTTGCATTTCCAGAAGATGATTGTTCTCTGGTAGTTGGAGGGGGCCTGACAACAAGATGTACCACTTTACCTTGAATACCTGAATATAAAGAAAACTGAATTAAGAAATATCCATATTTTCCAAGAATTTTAAACACCAGTTAGGTGAACCACTCCATAAAATGTACGAAACGTGTCCCATAAGAAAATCAGTGTGGTTTTGACGAAATAATAGCTCGTGAAAATGATGAGATTTCGCAGTCTACAATTAAATACACTGAGGGCGCAGTAGGCTGAGTCCTGATGAAACAATGTCATAATAAACAGCCGGACGCCGGTGAGATCTGAGAGAAAAGACATTAGGTCAACTTTACTGGGATGTATTGACCGTGAAACATCCCTTTTATGTAATGGTTATTCCTAGTGATGCTGCCTTATCAAAACAGAAAGGGATTTTAAATGTAAATCTTAAAACAACAAGAACTGCCCACAAAGAGCTAGAACCCAACTGGAATTGTGCAGCTGTCGTTCGGGATCTGCAGACATGCTCTTAGTTTGTCAAGACCACTCCTGAAAGTCTACTTTCCAGGCTTCTGAAGAACATGAGTTACACCGTTGTCAATCATAAACCATGAAGTGGTCATTGATTCTTATTTTTATTAAAGATCTCGTTTATTTCCAGGCAACCACTAACCACAATTATCATGCGAACCTTACCCAGCTATTTTACACCATTCATGATGCATGTAAACCAACAATCACTTAGTGAATTGACGTCAAGTTTTAGTTTGATTACTCTGTTTTCTCTCTATTTAATACTTCAGTCAGCGCTCAGTGTCACAATAGGTGACTAGGATATTTAACACATGTTTGGGTGACCTTAGTGGACAAAGGTTTCCAGCTTTGCCGTCTGACTCACTATACTCACCTAATTCCCTACATCTAACCTCATCATTGTCAAAGATCACGATTTACAACTATGAATTAAAGTTAAGCAGACTGTTGCTACCTTTAGAAATCTCGCCTACGTTATGGATGACCCAGTGCGTTCAATAAATTTGTTCCAATATTGTCAGACGCCAACTAAAGCTAACTACACTTCCCAAATAAATGACGTTATCAATGTACTCGAATGCTTCGCTAGGCGTCCTAAAGAAAGCTTTGGATAAGACTTCAATAGCAATAGTTGGGGAGATAAAGATATGGATGCGTATATGAACTCATTGGGTAAGACTATAATTTATGGACGACCTTTGAGAGACGCTAAAGTGAACATGAGTGCGTCTACATGTCATCACGAACTGATAACATCGAAAATGTCAAGGCGCTGTTTGGTCGAATGGGTGAGTGGATTTCTCGCCGAAATCCAAAACGTGCTATCCTAAATCTGATTGGTTCGCCCATAAATCATAGGTTTACCACTTATTGTCCTTGCTCAAGATTTGGTTTGAAATCCTGTCACATTGCTGTTTAGTGATAATGACGCACAAGTTATCATACCAGTTGGGATTAGGATTGGATGGGTTAGATATTTTGATGTTCACTAGCTTAAATGTAGTCCCATAATGCACTTAAACTAGAATTATACTATCAGTAGGTTCGAGTATAAAAAAGCTACGAATACATCAGAATAACATGTAAAAATTAAACTGAAAGACCGACGTATAAGTACAATGTGGCTATGATGTGCGTACCGCATCTATTAGAACAAAATAAGAACCAGATAGTGTCAACTTAACGAGTGACGAACACTAAGCTTGTTTGAAGTTCTGAAGACTAGTGTTTTACTAGTACATGTGGTAATTCACAAAGATAAACTTCTATTCAGATGGACTAGACAATATTAAGTCGTACATCTCTGATAGTGTTCACTTAGTGTCTCCTAAATTAAAAGTCGCAACTAGATTAGCGAAATGTGTCCAAGCGAATTGAAATGAAGGATATTTTCGTCCCGGTAAAAACGACCTTGTTGCAACAAAACTATCAAATGAATAGAATGTAATCAAAAACTTGCCGCATTCCAATAAAGTTTGTTCATTGTTGAGAACTCTTCCTTGAAAAATAAGGCGTTGTTGATCAGCTGCAATGTTCTATAAAATAGGTAGAATTTTGAAAAACGACTAACCAACTTCTGTTCTATTTCTTTTTTGAAATTTTCGATATTCATGGCCTAGAAACGAGTCAGGCAAAAAAAGAAGTACATACCTCATTTTCTATATGGAATACAGAGTCTCTCCCATCAAGCGTTTTTACCGTCACGTCAAACATCTCCAGGAGTAAAAGACGTCGATCAAAAGACTAGCGGGACCGAAACTTTGGATCACGATGATACATTCAAACAACAATCGAACAAATGTACAGGATTTAGTCAGACTAATCACATATCTTCCTCGTTTAGACCGTGCGTTCATTATTTACAGAATCTTTCTTCTAAAATATCCATATAAGCTTCATTGTCTTATTAAACTTGCCTCCTCACAATATTTGGAAAGAACAGGAAGTATTGAGTCTAATAGCATGTATCTACTTTATTCTGTTTGGTTCTCATATAATGGCTTCACGGGCAAAGTCAGTAGCAGCTGGACACTGCATCGGCCAGAAGTACTATAATATGAAAATTTTGCGATTTTTATAACCGTGATGAAAAAGCCATATTTCGTTTCTCTTTACGGATTTTTTGTCCAATCGCATTTATATTCAAATTGTTTGCTTTTATCACTTATAAGTAAACATTATTAATTAACCGATTGGAAATCACGTTGTTTTTGGTGTTTATTTAAGTACGACCAACGTCGTTCCTTTTTCTCCTATACTAACTACTGTTTGTTATTGATTAGTACAATGGTGTCGCGATATCTTTTTATGCTGTTCCTCACTACATTTTTGGAATTTTAGTTCTCTTTTTCACGCCTATATCAACCATACTGTAGAGTATTTCACAACCAAGCAAATTCTATTTACTGTGGTTACTCCAGAGGCGACTCTTGTGCAGCAATCACTGCACACCTGTTTTCATCACTTTATCATTCAAAAAATAGTTTTGTTTTAGATGTTATCTTTTTACCGTTTTCTTATTTCGCTTTATGGCAATAAGATTTGTTTTCTCATGTGGTTGTTTGTTTTGCGTATAGTCATGCCTTGATTAATTTTTCGCATAGGTCTATTGCAAAACTTATTCTGAAGTGAAACTATTAAATCAGTATAAAACAATATGTTCAGTGACCTAGTGGAAGGTTAATAACTACTGATTTCATGCTTTTGCCAACTAGATTCAGAAATTTGGATCTACATGCAGAACAACTAGACTGGACTGTAGCGGAATACGAATCCCAAAACAAATAATTCAGTACGTCTTCCATATTTGATACTAACCTCATAATTTTTACCAAATACAATTATCTATAGACATGTATTGGCATTGGGCCCTAACCACACAATCCTTAAAGCTGAACATTAGAGAACTAGGGAACTAGATATTCAGTATTTAACACGGCGAAAAACCCAACGATAGACAATGCAGGAGGAATGAATAGAGTGAATTCGAATTGATCAGACAGCACGGCTCGGCCTTGCAGGCGTGGCCAACCTTAAGTGTTGTAACACAGTCTTTTATTCCTATTAAATATATTGTTCTACCTCCAGCCTAAGTTTTTTCTCCATCATATATTGGTGATTATTACGATGCGATGAGTTGGTGTAGACAATGATGTGACTTCCAAGTGAGATTTTATAGATTAGGCAGTTACATCATGACGTCCACAATTTTAGGACCGAGTCTATTATTAGAGCAGTACTAATATCATAGTGGACCATAATTCTACATGCACTCTGTCATACATCCACATCATGTCACGAGTGGGTACGCCGTGTTACTCATCTGCTACAACCGTTAGCCAGCCCACACCAAACGCTTCCCCATTTACAGATAGTCCTTCGAATATATTTAAAACCTCTTCATTTCCGACTTGACTGGGTTGGCGCACTTCGATTAAAAAGGTGTGATGTGTAAAGAAGTTGTCCAATTCCAAATATCTGAGACTTCATTAGTGGTGCGACCGATGTGACCTGGTACACCAGACAGTAAACTGTGAGTCTGTTATTTGTTGGAACACTGTATCTCCTTTTCTAACTCGTAGTTTTATATATTGTGACATTGCTTTCATATATTCGTGTATTTTTTCTCGTCTATTGATATAATTTATCTTCGTCGTGACGAAACATACCTAATTTGTTTTGGACTAAGACTCTTTGGCCTCCCACATTTCAACTAGTGGCGTTCTAACCCGAGAATAACAAAAATTCGTTCTGTTATACATAATCTGGCTTCCACAAACACGTCGTGACAAATGAACGTTCGCAATTCATTCCATTAATGAATTCACTAATGCGCGATCCTGACATTCACTTCACAACTAATATGTTTGCTATTTGTGTATCGAAACTTTACGAAACTTAAAAAGAAGCTGTTTTTAGGCATGGAGACCAAACCGACTGATAAAGGTTAGATCGACGTTTCTACAACATCGAGCTGAAACATAGCGAAGTAACAGGAATGTTGCTACGTATGCTAGAGGTCATCGGTCAGTGAACCTTTGACCAGGGTCTGTTTGGTCAACTTTTTGTCTAAGTATTCCTAACAGCTGCGGGCAGTTCTCATCTAATTTCAAAACAACACTGTAGGCGAAATAGCTACACCTGCCGATCGAATTCTGGAGATCTCCAAAACCCTCAATACCGAGATTTGTTCTGTCAAAGAACAACACAAAATGATGTCATAGACGTTTGTCACACTCTGACTCGTTATCTGGATATTCATCGTAATTGTAGACACCCTCTTGAAGAAACCCGTTACGACGATGATCTGTCTGTAGATTACTAGAAACAGATATTTCTTATTGTTGATGGTATCACAACAAATATTGCTGAATTTTCTCGGAATTGCAGAGAACATTGCAGTTTTTAATTGCAAATTATACCCAGTCAGTGCTAAGCATATAATTTGTTCATTCTATCAACGGAAAATCGGCAAGTTCACGGAACTGTACCGAACGCTATCAAAGTTGCTTTGTTCAATAAGCAATATTACACATCACATCAAAACTACAGGACCACCTGTATTTCCATACGTTTGTAAACTAGCTCCTAAAAGGCAAAATTTGATCAAAACCGAATTCACCACATGGTGAACTTGGGAATCATTCAGCCATCGAATAGCCTGTGGACATCACGATCTAACAGCTACATTAAATTTACAAGTGTTTATTCGAAAATAGATCTGGTCAAGGGATTCTACCAAATTCCCATATCTGCAGACGACATCCTTTTGACTGTTATCACCACTCCATGTGACTCTACGAACTTTCGGAGATGCCTTTCCACTAAAAAATACTGCACAAACTTTCCAGAGATTCATAGATGACGCCCTTAAATAACTCACCCCCGTACATGCATGTGAAGATGATAGCTTTACCGCGAGTCTGGACATACAATACCATCTCCAGCATCCATACCTTGTTTTCAAACGACTGAAAAAACATGCCGTTACTGTAATCACTTAGAAATGACAAATCGTAACCGACTTCTCATATTTTCTCGGACACACTACTGATGCATGCGTCCTTTGAAAAGCTAAGTGGTGACCAATCTGGAATACTGACAACGGACAACAGTCAAGCACTTTCAAAGGCCCGTTAGCTTTTTATCGACCGTTCAAACCGAGTTGCGCGTCTCTCATCAGACCGACAAACGTTGTGAAAATACGAAGATCACCAATTTCGACGACAACACGAATAGAACATTTTCCGCAGTTAATGAAATTAACAACAAATTAACTATGCTCTCTCGCCAGGACGTCAAGGCACCCAGTAGTTTCGCAGTTGATACATCTGACTCGGTTGTCGGAAGAGTCTTGCAACAATGTGTAAACAACACATGACAACCTTTGTCATTATCTTCGAGACGGTTGAAAGCCCGTAAATTGAGGTCTAGCACTTTCGGTAGGAAACTCCTAGCCTTGCATTGCTAAGCACAGCACCTTAAACACTCAGGTGAAGGCCAGTAATTCACTATTTTCACTGATCAAAAACCTTTTTACTTTCTCTCTAACCTTATCTTCAAACAAGTACTTACCTCGAGAGTCTCGACAACTGGACTATATTTCCCAGTTTACTTCAGACATATGACACATTTTTGGAGAAAACAATGTAGTTACAAACGCTTTGTCTTCTATAGCTTCCCTGAACGATTTATAAGGAATCGACCTTCTTAAACTCGTCCAGTTTCGAAAAGTTGATTGCAATATTCAGCACGAGTTTTCCTCAACAACCCTAAAACTGAGTAATAAACAACTGTGTACAGGTAAAGAAAACTTATTATGCGGCTCATCTACAGGTGAGAATTGTCCAATCGTGCCGAAATGTTACCGACGCAACGTCTTCAGTACATTGCACTTGCTTTCTCGCCCAGATGTTTGGGCAACCATCAACCTCCTAGTGAAAGGACTTCGTTGGTCTGGTATGAATAAAAACTAGAGGGAGTGTGCATGCTTCTGTGTAAGCTCTCAAAGAATCTTCCGAATCCTGAAAACATGATCTGCTTCTGTTCAAAAAATTAGGTAGTTTACTTCCAAATCATTTTTCCATCACGTCATTCAAAACACGTTCAAAATATAAGTAAATGCTCTGAATCCAACTATCAGCCAATAAAATCTACAAATTCAAACTCCAGCTTCTAAGTACAGTTTTGGTGTTTTAGTGGCACATCAAAATTCATGAGTGCTTGATCGCTGACATGAATTATCCCTAACTGAGAAATCAACCCATATAAATTTTGTCATGCAATTTTCCGCATAACGAAAGGTTTTCTATTTATGAAGATGCTGGTGATAAGATTCGTGATGGTGTTAATAAACAGCTTGATATCTTATCACTAAATGTGGATAAATCTACCATACTACGGAAACAATTCCAGTGCATTCAGACAAGCAAATAACTCGATAAGCACTTCAATTTGTCATTGAGTATTAAATCCTATCTTTTATGTAGTAAACTGCATCATATTAGTTCATGCACATCGTCGTAAATGTGAGAAGTTTGAACTTACACACGAAGTTTGTAAAGAGTTATAGTCATTTACTTACGAAATACCTCCGGATTCGGGCAGAAAAGTGGGCTTGTTGCCGCTTACTGCCACCTTCAGCAGTATTTCACATTTATTGCAGAACAAATTTCTAACACAAGCAAGTCTCACTCATTGTTGATACTCGTATCATACGGTCAAGTAGTTCTAAGGAGAGTATTGCTTGTCTTCAATGATGTCCAATTAAAAGCTCCAAGTAGAACAATAACGGATCACTAGTTACCTATTATCGAAAGATTTACTATTCTTATAAGGAAATAAGAGAGTGGCTGTGTCAATATTCTCTACGTAGTCATTGAGTACGACCCATCTGTGCCTAGAATAAAGAGACATAGATCACTGAAGGTTCGCACTTGTTTATACATTAACTAATAGTATCTTAGTCATAGGTCTGGTGTCGCAATGCTATAAGGCCGTGTGCAGTATGAAAACTCGAAATTAAAGTGAGACTCCGTCCTCCTGAAGCGTAGACTAATTCCATAGCGTTTAAGCAAGACCGTGAAGAATGAGTTGAATAGTTTGTTTGGAAAAGGGATAATAGTTCCAGTTCAGTCGTCCAGTTGGGCTACTCTATTTATTACTCCACCAGGGAGCAAGGGAAAAATGCCTAGGACGTGTGCTGACTGCTTCCATACGCTAAACTCTTAGCTATTATAGCAGAGGTTTGTAACTGAATAGACTGAAAATATGTTAAACAAACCAGGAAGGTTTGTGTTCCTCTTTAAAAAAAGACCTGAAAGATGCGTACTTGCAAGTTTCACCGCATGAAATCTCCAGTGAACAAACTATCATCAGTATTTCATTCGGGCTTCTTAAATATAAATTCCTACAGTTCAGGTTAAATGTCTCACCTACGATGTTCCATAAGGTTATAAATCCAGACTATTGTCGATCCTTGTGGCGTTGGTTTTTGTCACGATGACATTAAATATTGTTCTGAAAGTACTGACTCATATAATGCACGCCCTTCAAAGGTGTTTGGCTCAGACAAAGCTTTGTGGACGACCTTCAGGCGGCACCAACGTAAAATCTGCAAAATTCACCTAACATCTAGGTTTTTAAAGAAGGTTGTGACTTGGTGAGAGAAATCGGAACCAGGATTTAGGGCTATAATTACAGTTGGGGATTATGGTTTGTGTTGTCATCGACAATTGACTTAATTGGCGAAGTTAATATTCTATTTAGGAAAGAAGAGGTAGTTGTGTTAATAAGTACCAACATAGGTTGATTGGTTATGATTTGACCGCAAACATCTTAGTAATGCCAGATATTTTAGCTCAGGTATTCATTCGCTCCACTATTTTGTTTAGGTATTATATTTCCTACCATTTTAGGCTGAATTTTGTTTAGTTAAAAAGTGACAACCTCGAGCTCCAAATGTTACGTTCCACGATCAAAATAAAGATATACTTGCCACTAATCTGGTTTCTTCCATCGCTAAATCGAGGGGTACTCACCAACACGAGAAATATTCCTTTCAATGTTAATGACTACTCATTATCTGTCCTTAAGTTAAGAGGTCTTAGATCATAACATCTTCCTATTTCCTTATCGTAGTTCATGATAAAAATATTAAGAAGCATAATGAAAGCCTTTTAAAGCTACTTGGACGCTTTTGTCAAACAAACGTTACTAGAAACTTGTAACGGAAAAAGAACAGTGAAAATCCCTCTGAAGCTTCTTTGTTGAACAGTATTTTCATTTATTTGTTACTTCTCCCTTTTGTGTATTCCAACCTTTGTTTCGATCTTGTTTAACCATGTCTTTCGTTCTTCAGTCTTCTCCGTTCGAGCCTTTACTATATGATTTTGATTAACGACTTAATTTTGTTACCTAATTTTCTATTGCATGTGGCCGGACCATTGACAGTAAGGTTGTGTTTGACTAAGCTCAAGGTCACGGCGTGGTTCAGTTTGTGACTGTTAACCTTCTGACTGTCTGCTTGGGAGAACTGCTGCAATCCCTGCAGATAGATATTTGATCCCATCTTATTGGGAATATTTGTATTGATTCTCAGGTATCAAACCCTTTAGTATTAACCGTCTCTTTCATTGTTTAGCGCACTACTTTGCGTTAGAGAAACTTCTGACTGTATAGCACAGGCTGTACCGTTTGAGGTATTTTGTATTTTTGATGTAATTTGCTCTGTTTTCTTAATTAGAACCGTTTATATTCAGCACATAGTTTGTGTTTTGATATAATATAATACGAGTATCTCAAAGACGCGTTGTGAGCTATACAGAGGAACTTGGTCTGGTCTAATCGAATAAATTTTGGGTTCGTCAGTCCGTTGTTCCAACCGAACTTTGGTGGTTCGGCCGTTACAGTTCTCAAACGGTACAGCGAATTCAAGTGACAAATTCTGGAATGCCTGAAAAGCGCAATAAGGTCAACGAAAACTTGGCACTGGGCCACGGCGAAATGCAATTGGACGCACCTCCAGAGGTACGGCAAGTCAAATTAGATGCATTTTCATGTCATGGCTCTAATGTTAGTTTAGTAAGTAGACATAGCAAAGTCAGCTCTAGGATCACCTTAGCAGAGTTAAAAGAAAGACAATTATTAGAAATGAGAGACTTGAAAGATAGGCAAAGGAAACAACTACTGTACTTTGAGAGAAAGTTTGGGTCGTTAAGGCTGAACGAAAGCACGTGTAGCAAGTTATCTTCTGTTTCTAACTGTGATGACAGGGAAAAGGAGCACGTTCACAGGTTCGTAAGTCCTTCTCATGACCTTAGAATAAAGTCTCAAGAAATGTCAAAGCTGCTAGATTATCAAAGAACTAAGAAGAAGGAAGTGAACTTGGAATCTCTAAGTGTAAGTCTTGAACTTCCAAAAGTAGAGCTAAGTACCTTTGATGGACAACCAGCTGGTCGCAACAAACAGGGGGAAAGAATTGTAAATTATATTTCTCAAATTGATTTCCCTGTAAAGTATAACTGTGAGTTTGCTGGCGACTGTCCCTCTGATAAATCATTATCTGTGATTAATTCAAACGTAAGTAGCACAGTAGAGCGCGATGCCTACCTCGATGAAAGTTACAATATTGTTCCTTTACCTAGAGGAATGTCTGAAGAAGACATTGCTGTCCCTGTTATTGGCAATGAGTCTGGTATGTGTAAAGCTGGCCTCACCGGAAATGATGCTCCCAGAGCCGTATTAGCCTCTATTAATGGAAGGACTAGACATCAGATAGTGATTGTGGGAATGGATGAAAAGGACAGTCATGTGGGGGACGATGCTCGATCAAAACGTGTCATTCTGACACTGAAGTACCAAATTGAACATGGTATTGTGACTAAGTGGGGTGATATAGAGAAGATATGGTACCACATATTCTACAAAGAGTTGCGAGTGGCAACAGAGAAACGTCGAGTGTTGTGGAGAGAAGTTTCATTGAACCGGAAGGCAAACCGTGAGATGACAAGGATTATGTTTGAGGCTTTCAATTCACCAGGTATATGTGTTGCTATTCGAACAATGTTGTCACTGTGTACATCTAGTCGTACAACTGGTGTAGTGTTTTACTTAGCTGACGGTGTAACCCACACAGTTCCAATTTATGAAGGTTATGCGTTGCCTTATTCTGTTTTCCGATTATACCTTGCTGGTAGAGTTCTTACATACTTTATGATGAAGATCCTGGCTGACGCAGGTTGCAGTCCTTCTGTCTATTCTTGGAACATACTCAGGCGCAAGCCACCGGACAACGTTTTGATTTATAGTAAGTTGCTAGGCCTAGTGATAAGGGGAACATATAGGGAAGCTGGAATGCTTTTATTTTTGGAAGAGGCCGAAGAGTAGCGGACTAGCTTAAGTATATGGATGTACAGGCGTACTGTTGTAAGTCCTGTGCTTCCCATTGATATAGAGCAGTTAGTAAGGAGAGCCATGACAGAAATGTATTCTAAGGAGTCTTTGCGTAGCTGGAGGGATTTTGGGGGCCGGTGTAACGGAAAAAGAACAGTGAAAATCCCTCTGAAGCTTCTTTGTTGAACAGTATTTTCATTTATTTGTTACTTCTCCCTTTTGTGTATTCCAACCTTTGTTTCGATCTTGTTTAACCATGTCTTTCGTTCTTCAGTCTTCTCCGTTCGAGCCTTTACTATATGATTTTGATTAACGACTTAATTTTGTTACCTAATTTTCTATTGCATGTGGCCGGACCATTGACAGTAAGGTTGTGTTTGACTAAGCTCAAGGTCACGGCGTGGTTCAGTTTGTGACTGTTAACCTTCTGACTGTCTGCTTGGGAGAACTGCTGCAATCCCTGCAGATAGATATTTGATCCCATCTTATTGGGAATATTTGTATTGATTCTCAGGTATCAAACCCTTTAGTATTAACCGTCTCTTTCATTGTTTAGCGCACTACTTTGCGTTAGAGAAACTTCTGACTGTATAGCACAGGCTGTACCGTTTGAGGTATTTTGTATTTTTGATGTAATTTGCTCTGTTTTCTTAATTAGAACCGTTTATATTCAGCACATAGTTTGTGTTTTGATATAATATAATACGAGTATCTCAAAGACGCGTTGTGAGCTATACAGAGGAACTTGGTCTGGTCTAATCGAATAAATTTTGGGTTCGTCAGTCCGTTGTTCCAACCGAACTTTGGTGGTTCGGCCGTTACAGTTCTCAAACGGTACAGCGAATTCAAGTGACAAATTCTGGAATGCCTGAAAAGCGCAATAAGGTCAACGAAAACTTGGCACTGGGCCACGGCGAAATGCAATTGGACGCACCTCCAGAGGTACGGCAAGTCAAATTAGATGCATTTTCATGTCATGGCTCTAATGTTAGTTTAGTAAGTAGACATAGCAAAGTCAGCTCTAGGATCACCTTAGCAGAGTTAAAAGAAAGACAATTATTAGAAATGAGAGACTTGAAAGATAGGCAAAGGAAACAACTACTGTACTTTGAGAGAAAGTTTGGGTCGTTAAGGCTGAACGAAAGCACGTGTAGCAAGTTATCTTCTGTTTCTAACTGTGATGACAGGGAAAAGGAGCACGTTCACAGGTTCGTAAGTCCTTCTCATGACCTTAGAATAAAGTCTCAAGAAATGTCAAAGCTGCTAGATTATCAAAGAACTAAGAAGAAGGAAGTGAACTTGGAATCTCTAAGTGTAAGTCTTGAACTTTCAAAAGTAGAGCTAAGTACCTTTGATGGACAACCAGCTGGTCGCAACAAACAGGGGGAAAAAATTGTAAATTATATTTCTCAAATTGATTTCCCTGTAAAGTATAACTGTGAGTTTGCTGGCGACTGTCCCTCTGATAAATCATTATCTGTGATTAATTCAAACGTAAGTAGTACAGTAGAGCGCGATGCCTACCTCGATGAAAGTTACAATATTGTTCCTTTACCTAGAGGAATGTCTGAAGAAGACATTGCTGTCCCTGTTATTGGCAATGAGTCTGGTATGTGTAAAGCTGGCCTCACCGGAAATGATGCTCCCAGAGCCGTATTAGCCTCTATTAATGGAAGGACTAGACATCAGATAGTGATTGTGGGAATGGATGAAAAGGACAGTCATGTGGGGGACGATGCTCGATCAAAACGTGTCATTCTGACACTGAAGTACCAAATTGAACATGGTATTGTGACTAAGTGGGGTGATATAGAGAAGATATGGTACCACATATTCTACAAAGAGTTGCGAGTGGCAACAGAGAAACGTCGAGTGTTGTGGAGAGAAGTTTCATTGAACCGGAAGGCAAACCGTGAGATGACAAGGATTATGTTTGAGGCTTTCAATTCACCAGGTATATGTGTTGCTATTCGAACAATGTTGTCACTGTGTACATCTAGTCGTACAACTGGTGTAGTGTTTTACTTAGCTGACGGTGTAACCCACACAGTTCCAATTTATGAAGGTTATGCGTTGCCTTATTCTGTTTTCCGATTATACCTTGCTGGTAGAGTTCTTACATACTTTATGATGAAGATCCTGGCTGACGCAGGTTGCAGTCCTTCTGTCTATTCTTGGAACATACTCAGGCGCAAGCCACCGGACAACGTTTTGATTTATAGTAAGTTGCTAGGCCTAGTGATAAGGGGAACATATAGGGAAGCTGGAATGCTTTTATTTTTGGAAGAGGCCGAAGAGTAGCGGACTAGCTTAAGTATATGGATGTACAGGCGTACTGTTGTAAGTCCTGTGCTTCCCATTGATATAGAGCAGTTAGTAAGGAGAGCCATGACAGAAATGTATTCTAAGGAGTCTTTGCGTAGCTGGAGGGATTTTGGGGGCCGGTGTAACGGAAAAAGAACAGTGAAAATCCCTCTGAAGCTTCTTTGTTGAACAGTATTTTCATTTATTTGTTACTTCTCCCTTTTGTGTATTCCAACCTTTGTTTCGATCTTGTTTAACCATGTCTTTCGTTCTTCAGTCTTCTCCGTTCGAGCCTTTACTATATGATTTTGATTAACGACTTAATTTTGTTACCTAATTTTCTATTGCATGTGGCCGGACCATTGACAGTAAGGTTGTGTTTGACTAAGCTCAAGGTCACGGCGTGGTTCAGTTTGTGACTGTTAACCTTCTGACTGTCTGCTTGGGAGAACTGCTGCAATCCCTGCAGATAGATATTTGATCCCATCTTATTGGGAATATTTGTATTGATTCTCAGGTATCAAACCCTTTAGTATTAACCGTCTCTTTCATTGTTTAGCGCACTACTTTGCGTTAGAGAAACTTCTGACTGTATAGCACAGGCTGTACCGTTTGAGGTATTTTGTATTTTTGATGTAATTTGCTCTGTTTTCTTAATTAGAACCGTTTATATTCAGCACATAGTTTGTGTTTTGATATAATATAATACGAGTATCTCAAAGACGCGTTGTGAGCTATACAGAGGAACTTGGTCTGGTCTAATCGAATAAATTTTGGGTTCGTCAGTCCGTTGTTCCAACCGAACTTTGGTGGTTCGGCCGTTACAAAACTTACCCAATAATAATATATTTCTGCTAGGGTATATACACACCATTTCACAGGCATGATCTACAAATTACAGCGTTAGATCGCTTATAGTATGCCTCCCAAGTAGTCTCGATATATGCATGAAATCAATAAAAGTGAATAACAGTACAACCGTGCAGATGCCTTACAGCGCTAATGATTACATTTATCCTTTAGTATTACACTGAGTACATTTTTCCAAAATGGCATCGCGTCCACATTATACACCAGATCCAAGCCCAAAATGATTGTACTAGAATTCTGGTCGTGCTAAGTATCTATGTAATAAGACTTTTCAAGTTTATAGTTGTTATAAAGCAGACTTGTAGAGAGCTTGCTGTGAACTGTGACCTCGAGAAAACACGTACGCTAATATTGTTCTAGGCGTCACAAGCTTCATAGCCGTATTCTGAGGGGGTGATGCCGAAAAAAGGAGAAACAAAGGAGGAGCAGAACATTTGAATATAAACGCTAAGTAGTGCTTAACACTTTGTTGTCAAACAGACAGACGCATGATGAATCAGTAGATCAAACTAATACTATCTCTTGTTACTAGAGCGAAATGTGGTTAGAGCTTTCAGATGAAAGAATTCAGTAATAAAGTACAACGAGTCATGATATTTCATAGAGTGGAGCAGGTTCAACTGGTGAAAGGGAAGTCGAATTTAGAACAAGGAAAGCTGTTTGTTAGAACGGAAAGTGCATCAAGATAGTAAAGTGTTAAGAAAACTAATAACTGCATATGTTGTTGTCTGGTTTTAGGTTGTTTTTCATGAATCGGATGCAACTTAATTTCATCGAGTTCCTATAGTAAACTGTAAGCACTAAAGGTTTTACCCCTGATATAAGCCATTTAACTCGATCGATCCAGCCACTGTCCCCCACGAATATTTCAGCACTCTGATCATGGATCGGTCCTCTTCGATTTTATTTCAGGTTTTTGCTGCTCCTACATAAATATTATCTCCACTTTCAGTCTGATTTGTATGAGCACGACATGAAGGAATATTTTATGGTTCATACTGAGGCCTTCCTCAGGCTGTTTTTGCTAGCTCGAAGATTCATCCTCAATGCAGATGCATCAGCGCTAGAGTTGAATGCGGTTTTAGAACAGAATGGGAGACCGTTATTTTTATTTCAAGACGAATGTGCTAGGGTTAACAAACATATTCTCAGAACCAAAAGGAGACCTTAGTTGTGGCATGAATAATGACAGGATCGCATAAATACTTGTTTGGCGTAGAAATGCATATTATACCTGATCATCAGGAGTGAAAGCTTAATTTAAAAACAACAAAGTCACTCACTCTATCATGAGCAGCATTAATTCATAGATGGAATTAGGGATTGAGTAATTGCATTTTCAAATCAAGCAATGGATGTCTAAAAGCACATTACATGTAGATTTTCTACCACGCTATTTATGCTGCAAAAGACCGTTCAACAAAATCAATTTTATATTGAATCAACCATTGCCTATTGAAATAGCATAACTTGGGAAGGATACTTGTTAGTAGTTCGAAACTGTCATAAGTGCGGTGAAGAGTTTGCAGTACTTAGTGAAGATGTAGATTCCCTGACCTTTAAAAAAAAGAAAAGATATCTCATCTCATCGTGAAGGATTTTTGTGCTCCAATGTTAGAGTAATCATTTCGCCAACACTCGGTCATGCGGTATTAAGCAAATTTCACCCAACCCATCTTAGAAAACAGAAAGTAGAATCGTCAGAGTTACTGGTGGCCTGTTTGCTTAAATAAGGTGTTGTACAGTAAACCTATTTGGAATAATTGGTTTGCATCTATGAACAATGGTAACATATTCATGAAGATCAATACAACCTATGTGTAAACTCATATTTTGTTTCAGTTGTTATTGATTCATATTCCGAATGGCCTGAATTTATACTCTGACATTCTAACGGAAACTTTGTCCAAAGAGCGATGAGGAAGATACATAGCTGTGAAGAGATACTCCATGTAATAGTAACGGATGACCTCACTTCACAGAAAGCGTTTACCGACTGACTCACTGATATTGGATGCTAACGTCAATATCTCATCCACAACATTCTCATCCTAATTATTTGGCTGAAAATTGTCCCCAAACTTGTAGTGTGGCGTCGAGTTGCGTTTGATTATGATGTGTAACTACGTTTAATGCTCGTTAGTCGCCGCATGCTCTCCAACTAATTCCATTCTTTTTGCGCACCATGTGAAGATGTGAGGCCCAGGGTCTGTGAGAAGGACGAACAATACCAGTAGCTAGCAAATTGTCAAACTCATGTTTAACGAAAGCTAGCTTGTCCAGTGCCAGTCGGCGTGGTCGTGCCGTGACTGGGGGTCCGCGGGTGACTATGTGGTGTACAATACGATTGGTCACCGATGGAATCTCCTCATGTGGTTTAGTTAATGTGGAGAATTTCTCGAATAAAGCGTGGAATTTATTGTCACGCGAATAAAAAGTGCCTAGGATTCGGTACGCGTTCGCGTGGGCTTTGCAGCCCATGCATTTGCTGTCCGACGAAGTATCGAATAGCTGCAGCATACGTGAATCGACTAGCGATTCGTAGTGCTGTAGGAAATCAATACCGAGTATGGTTATGAGAACATCGGCAATGATGAACATCCACAGATACTGTCATCGGTTGCCCATGAGTTGTCGTGTATCATAGGTAGGAATGGCTGAACCATTCGAGGCGCGTAGTCGAAGCGTCGTAGCTTGTGACTTGCTGTTACCAAGAGGTACGACAGTAACATGGGCACCAGTATCTACTAGGTACCTAGCGTTCGTGCGATAGTTGTGCACACAAAATAAACGACCAACCTGGGGTAAAGGGCCGGCGAGTACGGCCGCATCTACCCGCCGGCTCGGGAGTTTCCCGCCTTGTCTGAGCAAGGGCCTCAACAACGGCAGGTAGCAGACTCGAAAGAGCAGTGAAACCAGCACCGACCCCCACTCGCCTCCGAAGCTGCCATTTGGCGTGGCTTGGAAAATGCCCTCGTTGAGCGAGTGGTTACGGCTTTTCGAGGGACGTAGGGTTCGGGTAATAAAAGCACCAGTAACACTGGCTAAAGCCAGGTACTACAATATATACGGATATTTGGAGAGCGTACAGACTCCTTCATAGGCTTGGCTTTGTGCATCGTATCGTTATCCACAGGTAGCATTTTGTGCACTCAGCAACCGGAGTGCACATAAACAATACTGAAGCTATGTGGTCAAGGCTGAAAGAGTTTTCGAGACTTTATCATGGCTCCAGAAGCTGACTATTCTGTAGCCGTATGGATGATTTATTCTACTGTATGCATTATGATTTTAAAACCTCTGTAATATCCAAACTACGGTTGGACTGATGGACAGCTGTCTGAATGGCTTAGATTCGCGCCCTTGCCCGTTTGAAAAAAAAACAAAGTAATTGGGTAAGATGACGGTTCTATAATTTATCATAAATTTAAGTGTACATTATTACCTTAACAAATATAACCACTCAGCTATCCAATCAATAATTGTTCAATTGATCAAATCTAAATTACAATAAATAAGAAAGTTGATAAAGGATGCAAGAAAATTGCCAATCATCACAAATAAACGTTATTCTATCCTGTCTGGATAAATCACGTACAGATTCGTTCAAAAGGTAATAATTAGTCGCTCTATAACACGATGTGTTTTCAATTCTGGAAGAGTGCTTCCATTCACAACCAAAATGCACAATTCCAGTCAACACAGGTCAAGCAATCAAAAGCAGGAACAAACCAATGTGGCTGCCGCCCAAACTTAGTATAAAGTAAAACAACATAAGTGCAGTTCGGGAATAAACACGGGGAATTAGTTAAGGTGTAGTAAAAACAAAAACTATAATAAAATACAAATAGTAACAATTCAAATAAAGTCAAAAAGTTAACAATGTACAACTAAGAGGATCAATAGGAACACAGTGCAAGTATATACATGGAGGGATTTTCCCAAACACACAAAGCATTAAAAATGGATCTTACAACCTCTGAGCTTCTTTATAACCTTGACAAGTTTCTGAATAACATATCAAAAGTGTATCCACTTTATTTCCCTAGATTTGGCTCACCAGTTGTAGTGTGGCGTCGAGTTGCGTTTGACTATAATCACCACTACAAAAAGATTGAGTACCAGGACAGGCCAAACCTCCGAGTAAACCAGAAATCAGAAGGCGATTAATGGTTGTAGCGAGATATATTTGTTGGCGATCTCGTGGTGTCGAAATAATACCGAGATCGTGCCAAAGGAGTACAAGCAGAACTACTGAGCAAAGGGTCACAATCAACGGAAGGAAGAATGTCTTTAATACAGTGAAACAAACAAGTATAGTAAAACAATCACTGGTACAACTGGTTATAATAATAATTGTTTCCATTAAACCAATCGCGTTCTCTTGATAAAAGTAGGTCACTACAATCTCATATAATATCAGCGATAGGAAAACTCATTGACAATTTCTTACTTCAATATCACAAAGTTGAACATTTGGGGAATTATGACACCATCTAAAATGTCCACTGTCGCACAGTTCGAGATTATTCAATGAATAAAAAACCACCAGAAGTACTGGTTTATCGAGGAAATGACTACTGACTATCTACAGGTATTATTATTAAGAGAATGGATAACCGAATGGTAAAGATTCTTGATTTGAATGACCGTGTAGTTCAGAGTATATATAAAGACTAAGAAAAGATCAATGTAGTAGGTTATCCGGATTTTGACTGTGACAGTGATCTGACCAATCCTTACCCTGTAGATAATGCTGGACTTCAGAGGGATAGCTCGAATTTCAACTTTATTGGTTCAGATAATTCCGATTTTCGGACCGATCAAGAAAATGAAAATCAGAATGCTGACCAGCTGAGATCTGACAGAATCATGATCAGATCTAGACAGGAGGCCGTGTGGTGAATAACTAATCCAGGTACTACACAATTATATATTTCATGTTTTAATAAAATTTCCCTACTGCGCACTTTATATCCGAGTCTTGTCGAAGTTCTGCACCAACTGGTATTAGTATTGATTCATTACACTATTTCAAAATTCACACGTTCCTCTTGTTGGTCCCAAACTGATGCGAATTGTGAAGGTTACTTTAAACACTCCTGTTTCTAACCAGTGTGAATTCGAAGCAATGTAGTTGGAAACGAAACTACTGTATAAATTTAGATGCACACTATTATCTAAAAAATATTGCCACTCAGTTGCTCAACCAACTCAACTAATGAAATTGCGTCAATTACATAAAATATGGGATATCACATGCTCACCAGTTCTAAAAATAAACGATCTATTTGTGCAGGACCATCAGCCCATCCTTTCTGGACTGATCACGTACAGTCCGTTCACAAAGTAATATTTAACTCTACAAAAGTATCGGCAACAAAGTACCAAGGATTGTGTGATTACTTGTTACAGCAAATATTTCCAGTTCTGGAAGGTTGCTTCAGTTCACTATCCAAAATGCACATTACCAGTCAGTTCAAGCAATATAATGAAAGAGGAAACAAATCAATGTGTCATCCGTCATAACCGAATGTTGGGTAAAACCGCTGGTTCTTAACCATACGATTCTCGAAGCCAAACATATGATAACTAAGAAGACCTACGTTAAACATTAAACACTTGGAGAAGGTAAGATATTGTGGACATAGAGGGAAGCGAGACTCCATGAATTGATCGTGCAGGTGTAGTCACTCAGTGTTACATGCTTTGCCATATTAAATACATTTATGTATTACATAAACACGGACTACACGACCTCGCACAGAACAAAAGCAGGCGTTTTAGAGTCTGCAAAGTCAGTACATGACTAATTGTGGCGAGATGAAATCATAATTCAATCTTTGAACGAACTTTATTTTGTAAAATAATTGGGACGATGAAGGTTTTTTTTAACAGTTATGAAACTGTAGTGGTGCAAGTGGGAGGCAGCATGCAATCAGTAGTTATATCACGAGGTTATAATTGGAAAATTTTTATCGTATTGTGGTTGAGCGATTATTAGGACTCTTCCAACCCCAATAAAGATACACTTCCGTTGAAAACAACTGCAAGATAAAACTAGTATACACCAATTGACAAAGAAAACAGGTAGACAATAGCACATTTTATAAAAATACAAAGTCTCAATATATCAGGTTTATTGAAAGGAATATGAGGTCAAGTTATTTTCTCAACTGCATACAGTTTAATATAAAGCAAAAACGTAAAGTTTTACAAAACAGTATTGTAAAAAATTCTAAAAATAGATCTGTACGTGTTGAGGTATAAAACGTTATTTGGAAAAAAAAAAAGAAGAAACACAGTTGCAAAGTTCTACACATATAAAAATATCACTGTATAGTGAAATGTACACGTAAACGTGCATAAGTCAGAGTTTAGTTTGTTATAAGAAAAAGAAAATACATAACGATAAAAAAATTTAAAAACTGGTTCCCATAAAAAAATGTAAGGGATCATACAAGAAAAGAATATCTACAAGTTAAAATTATATTACAAATAGGTAACATCTGTTAAAAACGTCAGTCATTTTTCTTGAAATACTTTGTGATTGGATTATGCGCAGAAGGACACATTGTTGTCATTCGTCGACGCCGAGAATTCTATTTCCAAAAAGTAAAAATAATAAATTTGCAAATAATACATTTATAGAAAAACTAAAATAATTTATTTTATTCTGTATATTTAATGCACATAAAATCTAGGTAAAAACGTCTACTAAATGCCATGGTACGGTTGAGAGTTGAATTTTACTACGCCGATGAAATCTAGTAAACGACTACGTGCTTATCCATTCTCCTAAAGAAAGCCCGGAAATTATATTCACATGAAGAAAGTGACTCTTGTTAAATAACATGGGAAAGCGGACATTCAGTTCGGTGGACACGGAGGGTTCATCAAGGGAAGTTGCGAAGTCAGTGATGTTTAGTCAGCGACTACAGACCTAACAGATAAATAAGGTTATTTTATAGTTTTTTTGTAGACTGAGTTAGCATAAGTGAATGGTGGAGTCAGTATGTTGACGTTGGTCTAAAAAGGAGGTAATAAAGGATTGTTGGAACCAAAAAAATAAGATGAGAAATGAACGTAGCGGACAAAACTTTATCAGTTAGCAAAATAAATGTTTTGAAATACTTACAGCCACTGGAACAACAGGAGAACTGCTGGGAGAAGCAACCGATTGTGAAGTTGATGGAAATGCAGTTAACCGACGCCTTTTTTCTCTGACACGATTAACACTATTAGGTAAATCAAATCTACCGGAATTGAAAAGTGTTGGACTTGAACCAGGAGAAACATCAAATATATCTGATCTTCTACGTTTTCTTGATTCCATTATAGATAATTCATCAACTGACTGAAGTGTGAAAAAAATATAACCAAGACTGTTTCTATTACATAACATAAACACTTTAAAAACCAGGAGTTGATAAGAAAATATATGTGTGACCGTTTAGTAAAAAAATCCAGAACTCCAGTAAATTCATTCGATGGATTTACAGAACTATTCGTGTATCTGAAATCTTGCTGAAATGATAACACAATGCTCATGAATAAACAACCTACGGTATAATCTGCAAGGTTACATGTTGTTGACAGTCTTCACTTGTGCAAGGGGTCAGTCAGTCAGCTACAACATAGGATCAGGGACATATATGCATCGGTCCAAGTTGCCATACCTCATTAACACAGCAAGATGGACACCGGATTCATAGGAGTGGTTAATTCAGAGGTAATATATAAAAGAAAGATTGCAATAAGGATATAGTACAGCAAGAACGAATTAGTTCGTAGAAAGAAAGATATGAAGCGATTTTAATCTCTTAGTTTAAGGGAAGACAGGGAGTGTATACACCGACGCCATTGTGATCGATTCTGAGCCATGTCACCAAGAGTCTCCAACCATTGGTTACGACAGTCACGCGGACCCCAACCAAGTAGTCTGCATCTACCAACATGGCTCAGACTAGAGGTTAGTGTCTTCAAGCACTGATGCCACATTTTGGTTTGGCCGCCCCTAATTCTCTTCCAACCATCTCTAACACCTGTTAGCATTGCACGACGTGGTAATCGGTGTTCAGGCATACGTAACAAGTGGCCCAACCATCCCAGTCGATGAAGATTCACAACCTCATCAACTGATTTACCATCATTACCTAATACCCTGAGTCCAACCTCACTATTACTTACCCGGTGATCCCAACAGACGCCAGCAATATTTCTAAGGCATCTGTGGTCAAATACTAATAGCTTACGGGTGTCTTCTACTCTTAAAGGCCATGTTTCGCTGCCGTAAAGTAAGACAGAACGGACTGCCGCGCAGTATACTCGTCCTTTTATTGATAGACGGATATCTCGCATTCGCCATAGGTGAAGTAAGTTGGCAAAAGCCAAGCGAGCTTTTCGAATCCGTGCTGAGATTTCGTCAGACACCAACCCATCAGGGCTGATCAAACTTCCAAGATAAGTGAAGTTGTCAACGCGTTCGACTACTTCACTCCCTATCCTTAGTTCAGGTGTTGACGCAGACCAGTCCTGAAGCAACAACTTGCATTTAGAGGGAGAGAAGCGCATTCCAAACATTCTGGCATTGTTGCTCAGTGCTTCCAAAAGACTCTGCATTCTATCAGCGTCTTCACCAAACAGGACTATGTCATCTGCGTATTCTAAGTCGATAAGTGGACCTCCTGGAAGAAGATCGACACCCGAGAATTCAGTAGACGAGAATGTTATTTACATCAATAGGTCTATGATGAAGTTAAACAAAAATGGGGAAAGTGGACATCCTTGACAGACACCACTTGAGGTTGCAAAAGTAGATGACGGTTCGCCATAAGCTCTTACTCGACTAGTAGTGTTCGAGTAAAGAGCCTTCACAAGGTTTATGTAGTTCTGAGGTACGCCTTTCAATGACAGACACTGCCACAGGATTTCGCGGTCTACGGAGTCAAATGCAAGGGTTAATCGTTGTCATTTGTTTTCATAAAATGGTGATGATCTACCATACAAAACTCTTCTTTATATGATTTGTTACTTCATATACTTCTTTTTCAATCTCTTAGCTGGGTTAAAATTTCATGTGTCTGTTAAAGATTGTTAAATCACAAAATCCTACTAAATATAAGGTAATAAGTTTGACTGAGCCGTATTATTTAAAACTATACTGGATTACCAAAGTTTACTAAGCATCAATTATCTTCAGAACCATATGAACATGGCTTTTCTAATAATATACTGGTATTATTTGAATAATATAGTCGCTAAAATAAATAATGAGTTACCAACTGTGAATCAACGATATAACAAAAAAACATACAAAATAGTGCAATTAAAACTTACTTTCTTAAAGTTAAAATAATTTGAAATACCGATGGTGAATTAAAAGATTTCCACTTTAGAAACCCATCACATTAAACTCTAATCCCCTTCCCAAATGTAAGAATAAAAATTACTGAGAAAAAACTTATTTCTACCTCATAAAAAAATATGTCACAAATATTATTTATGACGATTAATTTACCGGTTGTGACGCTGGAGTATTAAAAATTGATTGATTTAAGGATAATGGAAATCTTTTTGATGGTGTAGTCGGAGAATTCGGATTATACGCAGGTCTGTCTACAGAACAACGGATAATAGGAGACTGATTTAACACTCGTCCATCAACACAATCCAAAGGAAGACCCTGAGATGACATTGAGTGTAACAAATCGTCTGGATTAATATTTTCAGAATCTTCTGATAACATCATGCGTGAGTAGATAAAAAAAGTAAAATACACAATTTTATTTGTCGTCTTAACAAAAAGTATGTACAACAAAGTAATAATAATAAGTGATAACTCCGCCTGCCGGTCCCAAGCCCAGATAAAGGAGGAGGGTTAGGCATGGGGTTAGAGACCCCATTCCGTAGAAAACTAACTCGCTAAAAAAACGTTAACCAGAAAAAATTATTCAAACCATTTAATAAGTGATAGACAGGTTTCTGAAGTTAGTTTATAGTCTTTGTTATCTGACAAGTTCTTTTTGAAAAATTTCGGTCGGTGTTATTTCCTCTTCCATATTTTATTTACTTTTGTCGTTGTTAAAGATCGAAACTTTACTCTTCATATTTCGACTTGTTTACAAAAACCTTGTAAGTAATACTATACATAAATAAATGTAAGACCAAACGGCTCTCTTACATGAATTATATGAAACTTCTATAAGACAATTAACTTTACTACTATAAAGATTACTAGTTTTGAAAAAATGGTTAAACAATGTATAAAGTATGAATAATGAATTCAGTCAAAAGTACCAACTAAAAAATTGATGTTATTTATGTGTTTCAACTATGTCATACACAGTAGTAATGAATCTAAACACAACTTTTTGAAAACTTTTCAAATTATTCAAGAAACTAAACAGTATATG
Source organism: Schistosoma margrebowiei (assembly GCA_944470205.2). Lineage (NCBI taxonomy): Eukaryota > Metazoa > Platyhelminthes > Trematoda > Strigeidida > Schistosomatidae > Schistosoma > Schistosoma margrebowiei. The sequence goes on along the minus strand of OX104028.1, from coordinate 38,839,890 downwards.
CATATATTTATCACGATCGTATTTTTCATAGATAAAAAATGGAGAGTTTATTAAGAAAGTAAACCTACCCATATAGAATGGATGAATAAGCAACTGTTCTGGTGTTATAGGAGATTCAATTTTTGTTGGAGTATTAATAAATGGACTACGATTGACAGAGTTCAAAGAATAACAACCTAAAGGAGGTGTACTCGGTGCAGAATGGATATTTTGGAATCCTGTTGATAAGCCTGGAAATCGTTGTACAACCCCACCTAAAGTTTCGGTAAGCGTTGCTAAACTTGGCAACCGTTTTGTTTGTAGATTTGAATTTAAAACTACACCATTTGTACTCATACTGTTTGACAATGAAGATAAAGCGACCAAAGATTTGTTAGTAGTTGATGTAGAACTAGATGAGTTAACTGGAGAGACAGTTTCAAGGAAATGTCGGATATTTGATTGTCGTCGACGAGCTGAAGTCATGGGTGATCGACAATTGAAATCGGGTGAAGAAAGGCTACCTAATTTATTATTTACATTATTCGACTGTGATGTAGTTGAAGATAAAATACATTTCTCTAGTTGACTTGTGTTCATAAGTGATTTTGAAGGTGAAATAAGTTCAGCGAGACCTATGAATCAAAAACGAAGACATCAAAGAGTAGAATATTTTCTCAGGTCAAATCACGTCACTATCGATTTCACAATTTTAAAGGAGAGTTTTGAGTGCAGAAGCAGTTATAACTAATCGATACAACAATTAGACGTTCAGCATTATTGACTGTTTTACCAGTGACTAACTATATGCAATCCAGTCAACAACACAAAGATATTATAGTTTTATTTCGCTAGTATATGCTTAGTTAACTGTCCAGTGAATATTACTTTTTGATATTTGTTTTATTTGGGATATAGGATATCGTTCCAATAGTAAAAAAGGTGGATTAATTTTCAGAGTACTCAACGTTCAGCTATTTGATCAAAGGTTTAAATCTCAGCCCGCTAAATTAGATTGGAATACACCGGTAGTATAATATTTAATGCATGAACTGGCATAAAAATACATCGATCGAAGTTGCCACATATAAAAGCAGTACAGTGAGGAAGGGAACTAACACAAAGAGAAGTAAAGGAGAGGATTGAATTTCAATTCTGATAGATATAGAAGTATGAGTGATATTAGTAACAACATAAAAAAAATAAAGAGCAGTATCTATAAGTAATATCACGAAAGTATTATTCACAGAGTTAAAATGACGACAAAGGATTAGTATTCTGGTTGTGCGCGTAAGTTGACTCCGAATTAAACGGAGAATATCAGATTTGCACAATATGTGAGCTTTATCAATGCATCAGCATAATGAAAATAACGGTTTGTCACTAAAAAAAAAATCAAAATCGATATCAACAGATGTGTAAGGGTAATGCCTTTTAAAGCATGAGTATACCAGATTAAGCAATTATAGTTCGAATCTAAATAATTTCCATCAGACTATTTAATAAATGTTAGCTATCTATATTGTGCAGGATGAAGCAAATCACCAGTAATCAGTCTCAACAATCAAGGAGTATATTACTGAGTATTTTATTAGACTTCAATCAATAATTTAATATGGTTTGTGAGGTGATAAGCGTGTTGAAAAGAAAAAGTAGTCACTCTAATACCTACCTGCTAATTCTCCCGAATCCGGTAAAGTATAACGTCGAGCGGGAAACATATTCCAAACAAATGCTTGAGATTCATCTGACAAAGTAACAATCCTAGTAGGATCGCCTTTACACCAACGTGGAACACTAACTTCACCTGTATGACCGGAAAGAACTATTGGTTGTTGTCGACATTTACCAACAGCATAAATATGCGCTCGACGATCTGAACTACCACAAATTATGTAGGAATCATCTGGACTGATATCTAGTTTAACGTAGAATGAATCTGTCACATGACCAGTATAAACGAAAACTGAAAGGGAAAGTAAAAAGAAATTATTGTTATAGCATAGTGATTACGTGTTTGAAACAAAGCCCAACTTACACTCATATAGATTAACAGACGATCAATGGCATTATTTTGATACATGCTGATTTCCACTGAAGTTATGATTTTTATTGAAATGAATATTACTATGAAGATACTACTTTATAATAAATTTAACATAATCAACTGTATATTCAGAAAATAACTACATTGTTTCAGAATTTTCTGTCGAAAACGATGGAAAAGAGAATACTAGCTAGATAGTTATATTTAAACTCATCGTAATTTACGTTCGAATTCTCAACGACTGTACTACACTAAGAAGCAATCGGAATCTTGAACTGCATAGATGCCGTTAAAGTCAATGAGCATCTACGGATAGCTTTCGTCATGGACAGGTACCATCTAAAGACCCTATAAAGAACAGAGAGTAATACACAATTCTATCATTTTAGTTTGAAACCTGTTAGCGATGGAAAACTCACGATCTCTTATCTACAAATTTAGATGACCACTGTGTTGTACAGTGAACTATTTAACTCTCAACCAGTGATTTAAAAGTATTATACTCGTTGTCAGATTACACAGCTCTATGTTTCATTTTGACTGGGGTTGTATGAATCAGTTCCAGAGTAAGCTTATATGAAGGGAAAAATTTGTTTAATTATTCTGGAATCGATGTCAGCACGCCACATGAACTATCTTGAAATCGAATGAAATTCTACAAACTGTCCAACTACACAAATATTCATTGATCAGAATTAGAACTGCCCAAAGAAATTAAGATATCAGTTTAATTGTTAGTGATTGTTTCTTATATTCAAATGGGTAACGTTATAAATTGGAAAGTAAAACAGAGATACATGACTGAATAACTAGAGAAAGGAAACGTAAAATCGGAAATCATTTTACCATTATCTTTTACTCTGATCATGAAAGATGAATGAGAAATATAAAAATCTTAGTATATTTGTTGCATTACAGATAAACTAATAAAAATAGAAAGTTGTACTTTGTTTAATTTTAAATTATTCTTTGAGCAGTGAAGGATGGGAGGAACTGGATAGACGTTACATACTTTCCAATGAGTTTAAATATAAGCTAGTAACTTTACCTTGAACAATCAATCAGTCAGTCAGCTACAACGTAGGACCAGGCACATATATGCATCGGTCCAGGTTGCCATACCTCATTAGCACAGCAAGATGAACACCGGATTCATAACAGTGGTTAGGTTAAAGGTGGTAATATATAGGAGAAAGATTGCAATAAGGATATAGTACAGCAAGAACGAATTAGTTCGTAGAAAGAAAGATATGAAGCGATTTTAATCTCTTAGTTTAAGGGAAGACAGGGAGTGTATACACCGACGCCATTGTGATCGATTCTGAGCCATGTCACCAAGAGTCTCCAACCATTTGGTTAAGAAAGTCACGCAGACCCCAACCAAGTAGTCTGCATCTACCAACATGGCTCAGACTAGAGGTTAGTGTCTTCAAGCACTGATGCCACGTTTTGGTTTGGCCGCCCATAACTTTCTTCCTAACATCCCGAACACCGGTTAGCATTGCACGTTGTGGTAATCGGTGTTCAGGCATACGTAACACGTGGCCCAACCATCTCAGTCGATGACGATTCATAACCTCATCAACTGATTTATCATCATTTCCTAATACCCTGCGTCCAACCTCACTATTACTGACTTGTGATCCCAGCAGATGCCAGCAATATTTCTAAGGCATCTGTGGTCAAATACAAATAGCTTACGGGTGTCTTCTACTCTTAATGACCATGTTTCGCTGCCGTAAAGTAAGACAGAACGGACTGCCGCGCAGTATACTCGTCCTTTTATTGATAGACGGATATCTCGCATTCGCCATACGTGACGTAATTTGGCAAAAGCCAAACGAGCTTTTCGAATCCATGCTGAGATTTCGTCAGACACCAACCCATTAGGGCTGATCAGACTTCCAACATAAGTGAAGTTGTCAACGTGTTCGACTACTTCACTCCCTATCCTTAGTTCAGGTGTTGACGCAGACTAGTCCTGAAGCAACAACTTGCATTTAGGGAGAGAGAAGCGCATTCCAAACATTCTGGCATTGTTGCTTAGTGCTACCAAAAGACTCTGCATTCTATCAGCGTCTTCACCAAACAGGACTATGTCATCTGCGTATTCTAAGTCGATAAGTGGACCTCCTGGAAGGAGATCAATACCCGAGAATTCAGCGGACGAGAATGTTATTGACATCAATAGGTCTATGATGAAGTTAAACAAAAATGGAGAAAGTGGACATCCTTGACAGACACCACTTGAGGTTGCAAAAGTAGATGACAGTTCGCCATAAGCTCTTACTCGACTAGTAGTGTTCGAGTAAAGAGCCTTCACAATGTATATGTACTTTTGAGGTACGCCTTTCGATGACAGACACTGCCACAGAATCTCGCGGTCTACCTAGTCAAATGCTGCTTTTAAGTCAAGAATGACCACCATCGTCGGACGCCGATAAGTATGCCTGTGTTCTAGAACCTGACGAATGGTGAATATGTGGTCGATGCAGCCACGACCAGGTCTGAAGCCAGCTTGATTCTTTCGTGTTTGCAGTTCACGAGTCTTAGTTAGGCGTCTGATTATTATTGAGGCTAGTATTTTAGATATTATATTAGTTAAACTAATCCCTCTGTGGTTGTCACAAGATGATTTTGATCCTTTTTTATAAATTGGGACGATAAGTGATTGTGACCAGTCAGATGGAATAACATCTAACTCCCAGATCTTAGCTAAAATATTAGTCAACCTAACCGCTAAAATTGGACCACCATCTTTAAAGACTTCTGGAGCCAATCCATCTGGACCAGCTGCTCTTCCTCGTTTCAGATTAACTATAGTTTTTTGAACTTCTGCTAGAGTTGGGGGACCTACTTCAATGTTCCATTCACACTGTCTGGGAATGGACATAAAACATTAAATTATTTAGACTTAGGTCGCAAAAGGAAATACTAAATATAAAAATAATACAGTTATAAAGTAATCTATTGTTTTCGAATTACGACTGTCATAAAAATTCTTAAAATGATTATTTGCTTTGAGAAAAATATCACAAATTTTAGGCAGAAAATTATATCTGCAAAAAACGGTCATATATATATGCTTACCTGGTTGTGTAGTTAACTGCGTTAGATCATATTCATATACAACATTATCTAGGCAATTGGCGAATAGACGTGTTCTATACGAATTGACTACCAAATCTGAATAGCCTGAAATGGAAGATTTATAATTTTATAAGTTCCAATAACCATTGAGACTAAAAACTAATAATGATGAAACGTTAAACAAGCGCCGGGTTTAAAAAGGGAATTTCTTCATTCATTCAATTAAAGTTTAGTCGTTCGGTATTTTTAGTTCTGACTGAATTCTAACTATTTACAATAATAATGAATAAGCAAAAGAATTAACACTGACAGACGATTGGGTGGAGTAATTTATTTAATTGCTAACAATGTACTCTGTCGAAGCGTAATTTCATGTTGACATTCTTTTCTTTAAACTCATGTAACCCAATCAACAATCCAGATTTAAGCTAAGAAATTTCATAGTGATAGAAAGCAATAAGCTAACTAATTACACAAACTGAATTTATTAGAATGGAATTCAACTATTTGATACAATCGTCACAAAATTAGCGATTTAACTATTACGTCAAGGCTCCAATATATTCTAATACTTATTGCTCAATAAGTATATAGATAATTGTGTCTTTCTTTTCCGATTACTTCTGGTGTTCTGTTTTCAGATAACCTTTAAACTACTTCCTGATATGAAATCAGTCAACTCTGAAGAGAATAGAAACAATTACTCCAAATTAGGTTATTATTGTTAGTCGAATCTTCGCAATTAATATTCGCATAATAACTCGACTGAATGAAAAAAAAACTGGGATAGTTTAGGGTGTCATAAATATGTGAATGTTCATATAAAAAAGGAATAGATAAATAACAGGAAGAATGCACAGAGAAATCTGTTAAAAATAAATAACATCTAGATTGATTTTGGTAATCTGTAGAGTTTCATTTAAAATTAACTCAAGTGAACAAACACTTTGATGATAATAAAAAATGTGAAATTGAGATAAATCAAATAATTTCTTCGGAAGGATTACATGTGGTCAGGTAATACTAATTATTAGCTTGAAGAGATTCTTAAGCATGGCACAAACAGAAACCAGAAAACCTAACTCTTGTGAGGTAACTGTTAATATGCTAGCATAAAACAGTCCTCGGGTTTCAATGCAATATAAGCATACACAACATTTTTCACATGGTATTATTATTATTCGTGTTAGAGCCCATTAAGTTGAAATTTTTGTGGACAATAATATAAATCAATAAGCGTAAGCCATTGTTTACAAGGTTACTTGCAACACTGACGAAATTTCCTGATGTGAAAAGGATAATAACATCCATAAGTACAAAGATTTCCAGCATGAACACATATAAGTACAGGCTTGTGCTTTGAGCAGTGTTCGAGACTGTGATTCAATAATGATTCAATCCTGTTTAACAGGAGGTAGTTGATACAAAAAAACCGTAAAGCCTTTGCTAACAAAACAGTAATCAAGTTCATCATCACACTGAGAAATGATATATACATATTGTTAAGTTTGTTTTACATTGTTCCTGCTCATTCTCTTTCTACTCTTCTGTATATTGTTTTATACTACTCATTTACATTCAGTAAGCAGTCGTATTCCTAACAATTTTCAAATATATATTGTAACGCGAGTTGTTCTGTAATATTCTGAATTGTTCACACATACTTATAACGTTTATTGTACTTATTATTGTATTTATCATTATAATTACTGTATCTTAATCACTGTAGCCGTTATCCACAGTTTTGTGCATTTATTTAAACGCAACAGTTTCTATATTGCTTTGCCCTCGGTTCGAGTTTCGATTGCTCATAAACTGTTATCCAATTTAGACACAGCTATCGGCTGTCTTTGTACTATCGAAGCCTTTGTTATTTTCATTCTTGAAGGACGCGTTTAAACGCCTAGACACTTCACAAGTTGAGACAAATCGTTGTTTTGGAACTTCGATTTTGCGCGTATCTCAATCGGGGTTACTTGGACGCTTCAATAGAATTAACTTATATATATATGGATAATACTTAAAACTGGGAAAAAAGGATGGTAATAAAGGATGTGAGATTTCATAAAATACAATTAAATAATTAAACAAAACAACCATCTACAAACAATTTAATAACTTAGCCCAGTGAAAAGAGATCACACTGATCAAGACGACACGAAATATGCATTTTAATAATTATCACAATCATTATTATATATAACAAACAAGTGTAATAGATTTGGTAGCAGTTAGATAATTGACTTTCATAGTTTACCCTCCAATAATCGATTTCTGATGATCGATAATTGAACTACCATGGTATTCACCATCACCGTTACAAAGTTCAAGAAAATGGTCACATTACGAAAAGTAGTTACACAAAAAAGAATATTAAATATTAACCGAGGAACCAAAGATGTACTACAAGTGACTTTTCCTGCATGTTAGTTGAGTTTATTTTGGCGATATACAATTCGAATTGTTCATTAAGTCCATTCGAAAGAGATGAATAGACTACTCAGAGCAACCAGCTATATTTACAAGTCTTCATAAACTTACAAGATGGAATACATTATAAGGAGGATTAAAAGGATGCCTTTAATTAAACCTTTAAGGAGTATTATTCCATTAGATTACTTTCCACAAAAAAATGCGAAAATATTTTTTGAATTGAAACTACTTACCACTTTGTTTTTGTGAAGTACCTGAATAAGGTAAAATAAATTTTGGTTTTGCTTGCTTTTTACTTCCAACACAAAACACTCGTCTTAAATCCCACATTTTGATAGACCTGTTAAAAAAAATGAAAGAAAATAAGCGAACAAAATAAATATGTGAAAACAGCTTTACGTTACGAAATGACAAATTAATTAGAGAATCATTTAATAACAAAAAGTATTAGACATATGTGTAGTCATAGTTTGATACTCTCCAGTAAAAAAACATTCAAGAACGGATGACCATGTACGTTATGAGACGATTAAGTTAAAACCCACTCTTGCTCACTGAGAAATATAGCGTTGATTGACACAAATGTACACTAAGAATTATTTTGTAATGTTATCAACAAAACACATAGTTGTGCCCATAAAATAATTTAGAATTTTATGGATATAGATGATGATAATTTAAACCATTTATCCATCAGATGAAACTGTATTAAACATTTAGAAACTGTATACAAAGAATACTGAATCTTATACTTGCGCGTATACACTATGAGATTAGGATCTGTATTATTTCCTGAGGAAAACAAACTTTGTACCATAGAATCTTTCAGTTGAAAAAAATTGCAAGGCAAATGCGCTTAATCATCGAATACTAACTAAAATAATATGTTGATATCAATCATAAAAAAGTAATTTACGATACTACGACTGATCAGTATGCAGGGTGAGTCAGTCAGTCGGCTACAACGTAGGACCAGGAATATATATATATATATACACCGGTCCAAGTAAAGTAAAAGACGATCGATAACATGGTAACTGTGATGCTGTACAACGCGTTTTTCCAACGTGAATACAACCCAACACTCAACAGCAGTCACGATCTTGAAACATGGTAGATCTTCATGTTGAGTGTTTGGAAATATTTTATATCAGACGAAGACCACCGATAAAACATGCCATCAAGGTAGAAACCAAATTTGTTACTACCTGGTAATCGATTTGTCCAAGTGTTCTGGTAAACAGATATACAATCCTAATGACAGTGTGGTTGGATTTATTAGGCAGTGTTTGCCTCGACAATCTTCCAAAACAACTTTGGGATGAAAGAAATCTACTGGTAATTAATCCAAAAAATATCGCGTCATACTGACTACACAATTTAACTTACCCATCCGATGATCCTGCAGACAAAAAGGTATTATCATCCACAAACAAGACCGAAGTGACACTTTGTGCATCAGTCTGCAATTAAAAGATGTAATACGTATGAGGAAACGTATATATTTAGTAAAATTTAACGAGCAATTTAATGTAGATGATGATGATGAATTAGTTACTTGTACAATTCTATCTATTCATTTGATTTCTTTCTAGCTTGGTTTTACTATATCCCAAATGCCCTGATACGACCGGGGGTGGAGAGAGTCTGCTCTCCCTCTCCAAATGCTCTCACATGGCCACGCGTATTAAGCCACTTCTAGGGAAGTTTTACTCAGTGCCTTTTCGAGGCGTGGGTGTTGTTTACAAAATCAAGAGAACGAAAAGCGAATGTCCGGCATTTTCACCAGGTTAGTGGATATGCAGGATCCACCTAGGCGAGTTGGAAAACCCTAATTTCAAACCAATGGTGCACATGGGCTCTGGGATCATAAGGAAACAAATGGTATATGAGACTATTGTTGGTCAATGGCCACCATGGGACTGTGTCGCCTAGCATTGCTCCACTGCCTTGTGGATTAAACCTTTAGGTCAAGGGCTCGAAAAGTGGTTCCCTGAAATACCCACTGCTTCATTTTGGGTGCCCGGGCAGTATCACAGTCGTCACACAAATCAATGATAGCTACGACTGGAAGATGTTCTATTGCTTCAACGTTCGCTCAGACAAATCCTATTCACGATCATATGATAACATTCGTATTTATTTCTTTTATACTAAGGCATTTATGTATTCCCCTTTATTCTCGTTTTGCAAATTTTATTTTTAACCGATATAGCAGCTCGCCTATGGTCGAAACCCTGTCCTAACTAAACAATCTCAAGTCACTGACTGGTCGGAAGTTGAATGCTACCACCGAATACGAATACTGAGTCAGTCTTTCTGAAACCACATATACCATACAAACTGGCCTCCTTCAACGTTCGTACAATAATGCAGACTGGACAACAGAGAGAGTTGGCTATGACTTGAGAAAGTATTAATATCGAGATATGTTGTCTGTCCGAGACCCGTGTTCAAGACTCTAGTGAAGTACTACAAATTCGCTCTTCATCTGCCGCTTCAAAAAGCTTGTTTCACACGCTCTTATCCACGGACCCTGTGGCATTTTTATCTAGTTTTACTGGCGTTGGTGTCGTGCTAAGGCGCTAGGGGCTGAGGCAACACTGACCGACTGGATCCCCATTAGCAGTCGGTTATGTGCTGTCAGATTAGAAAGTTCCGTCGAAGTAAGAAGAAATCGGTGTTAGAAACGATGTTATTTCGTCATCTCCGCCTACGTCCTGACAGACTGCAGCCTGGATGCGATCAAGGATTAGTCTTACAACCAGTTAACTGTTCTTCTCCAGAAAGTGCATTCGACAGATATCGTAGTACTGGCCGGAGACTTGAATGCTCAGGTCGGGTATCTAGGCACAGAAGAGCCGTTTATGTGGCCGATGGGGATTTTTTGGTCTCAGGTCAGATAACACTGACCGGCTACTGCAACTGTGTACAGACTATAACTGTTTCTGGCTAGCACTAACTACCGGCACAGTGATCTCCAACGTGCTACCTGGCGTCCTCCCTCTTCATCTTACTCCTGGACTCAGGTTGACCACATCGCGATCAGCTACCGCTGGCTTGGTTGTGTAAAAGACTACCGCTCCATTTGCAGTACCTATTTGGACGCAGATTATGACCTTGTTTGCGCTGATCCTACTTTACGTTTCAGAGACCAACAATTTCATTGCCCTAAACGGATCGATGTCAGAAAATTGGTTACAGCTTCTGTTGCAAATTAATATCAAATCGAGCTATGTTCAATGCTAGCGAACAACCCAACGAAAATTATGGATGAGCATTGGTTGCGATTGCATGACACCATGAAAATGACGGGCAGAGTCGCTTACAGCTTCGTAAAACGTGCCGCTTACAAGCATTGAGTTTTTACAAACTCCTTACAACTCATTGAAACCCGTCGGCCTACCCCAGATGGCCACGAGTTTGACCGCAAACGGAGACTTTTACGTAATGAAATTGAGCAAAGCTTGCGTAAGGACCGAGAGGCCTGGTGGTCGGAGCGCGCCAATGAGTCGGAAGTAGCAGCCGCAGCTGGTAACTACCGGAAGCTCTTTTAATTTATCCGAGTCACTAGCAGCAATAAGTCTGATGTGAGTGAAACAACCTGTGAAAGTGACGTAATGCCAATCAGTAACATCTATCGAAGTCTTGGACGATGGAGTTTTTCAAAGAGCAGCTCAACTGGTCTACTGCTCCGGCAACATCAATCAGACTGTTCTACCGTCATAGCCTGTGACGACTGATTCACCTAAGGGCGCGGGAGTCCGGGAGGAACTCCAACTCTTGAAGCGTCACTCAGATGACTCACCTCCGGCCCATTTTAAAGATCGCAGTGAATTTATGGTTATGAAACTGACTAGTTGTTCAAAAATGTCTGGCAATTAGAGCATATTCTGACATCGTGGAATGAGTCAATAGTCATCCCTATCTTTAAAAAGGGTTCACGTCGTTATTGCAACAACCATCGGGGAATAAGTCTACTTCCGATCGCGTCAAAATTACTGGCTTCCATCCTGCTTCGTAGGTTGTTCAAAACCCGAGAAAGATCGACTCGCAAGGAGCAAGCTGGTTTTCGTTCTGATCAAAGACGTATTGATCATATCTTCATCCTCCGCCAAATGTTAGAACGGCGTCATACTTATCACAAACCAACCATCGTAGTGTTTCTTGACACTAGGGCCTCCTTCGATTCATTGGACAGGACTGTTCTCTTGGATTGTCTATTGAAGAAGTGTACCTGAGAAGTTTATTAATATAACATGCACAAACACCTTGGATATAGTGATGGCATACAAACAACTTTCTTCATTGTTCCATTCAAGTAGTGAGGTTAGGTAGGGTTGCCTAATTTCACCATTCCTCTTCGACTTTGTTATCGATGACGTTATGAAAGGTCGAATCTACGCGTCGATAAGAGCAGTTTTAATTTATGCTTATGAAATCTCGCCTCTCCGAGTTGAGGACGTTGGACAACTATCTTTGCTTCATCATCGTTGTCTCAGAAGGACTGTTGACACCTAGTGGCAACACCATGTTGATAATGCAGAGGTTCGGCAACGCATGTTCGGGGCACAGCAGTGGAAATTCAATTGGTGTCATCATTTTGAAACACTGACTTCGGTGGCTTGGACATATTCTATAAATGTCATCACAGAGAATTCCGCGTCGTGCATTATTTGTCGACGCTAGGATCAGTTGGGAAAAGCGGTGTGGTATGAAAGAAAGCTACACAGGACTAGCTTCTGGTGGTCTTTCACAACTCCCTGGTTGGAGCCCTAGATATGGTGCAACACAGTGGCTAGAGAAGTTATCAGAAATGGCTCACAATAGGGGCCAATGGTTATCCTGCCGTAACTTTCTTCATAAACATGAACGTAAATTCTTTAACTGGGAGAATTCTTTCTGGTTATATTTTTGCTAACTGGACTATTTCTCCCATTATTATTATTTCTCTCATACACTAATATCTGTTCGTCTTTGTTTTTTATTATTATACGAACTTTTCGTTCTCTATCTCTTTACAACCTCATTATTATTGTGTGGCGCATATGTATTTGGTGCTTCTCTGTACCAATATTCACGCGTTCAAGTAAATAGATAAATAAATAACAATTCGCTCCAACCAAAAACGCTCAAAATCGAAGGTTGGAATTTTAATATGTGAAAGACTAGGCAGTTTAGTTCATTATGAAAGTCGCATTTAATTATAGCTATCAATATTTCAGTAACTAATAACAACTAAGGTACTAAAATCCCATCAGCAACAACCAATGCAAAGAATAATTAGTTAAATTTCGTACAACATACCGCTGAACGTTTTGGAGTACGTGTTCTTCTTCCGTCTGTATTAGAAGAATTAGGCAGAAACGGTACATGACATTGTGGTAAAACTCCAACACTTGATATTCCTGGTGAGCCTAGTTAATGGTAATAATTAATTAAATCCATGAACTTTATATTGCAAAAGGATGAGTATTGGCAAGCATTAGAACAATATGTAAAAATGGATGCAAAAGGATGAGTATTGGCAAGCATTAGAACAATATGTAAAAATGGATCCAAAGTAATGACTAGTGGATTGTATACTTTCAGTGGCGTAGATGGCTTGAAAATCCTTGAAAGATAATGAACAGAAAATATCCGCATTCTAACAACTTTAAGAGGGGTAAAATATCCGAAAACAAATGGATGATCAGAACGCTATTCAGTAACTAATTGTAGACTTATATTGTGGGCTTCAGAATACTTATTTTATGAAGGATCAGAGATCTTATTTTAATTTTGGAGCCAAATGCGATGGGACCGGGACGTAATTGATAACAACCGAGTGGTTAAAACTAGTGGTACAGATAAACAAAACATTTCATGCATGAAAAGTAGTATGCACACACAGAAATCTCAAAGAAAACTAGCTATCCAATATTCGTAAAAACTAAAATTGGAAAAGAAATTAACACTGACTGTTTAAGAATGGATATGGGGATTTGTGAAGATTGTAATGATTTTAACAATTGAATTCACGAACCAATCTAAGATAGACCACCAGTGGGAACCTGGAAGCACTGGACGGCCATTTCGTCCTAGCATGAGAGTCCTCAGCAGTGCGCGTTCGTGACCAGTGGATTCCAATCCGTGTCCGGTAGAGACAGTTATCCACCTCAGACAATGGATGAAGGGTTGCGCAAGATCACGGATCGATTGAAGTTAGACATTAATACCGTTGGGTGATGGCTCAGTGGTTAAGGAGTTAAGCGTTCGAGCTCTGGGTCCGAGTCTCACATGCGGGATCGTGGTTTCGCACTGCCAAGGAGTCCCATACTAGGACGAAACGGCCGTTCAGTACTTCTAGGTCTTCAATGATGACCTAGCTTAGATTGACTCGTGAATTCAATTATTTAATAATCATCAAGCAGACAAAATTAGTATATATTGTATGGTAACACCTCATTCAACATAGTTTATGCTTATGAAGTGAAAAGTTGCCCACGATAATTATCATGTCACTGCTTTTCTCTTGATGTGTTGTGCACAGAAATGTCTCTTTAATATAACAGATGGATGCATACGAATAAGTGGATACAGAAAGCCGTTTATTCGTCAATGTTCAGTCGAGCAAGAACCAGTTGCGATTATACATACGGGTATGTCAGTATGATCTTAGAAATGACAGTGCAAAAGTTGGTGCCAATAGCAAACTACACACTTTAAGGAATAGTGTTAAAAACTAATCAAAATGATTAAGCGATATATTATATAAATGGCTTCAACGTTTTCCAGGTGAAAAACCATCGAATCATAGTAAACGGATTAAGTTAATGGTTCCTATATTCCATTTAAAACTCTACAGATGAAAATTCTACATACATCGGTATCTCTTCCGGAAACAAAGTAATAAGACTTTAGGATTTGAAGGGATTATTCTAGTTACGATGTAAAGTACTAGACACCCACATGATCGTTTTGTTTTTTCTTGTTGAATTGAATAAGATTACTAAACTCAAAATATGCTATGATAATGGTATCATTTTGCGGCACAATACGGCTCACATTATGTGATAAATTGTTACCAAACAATTACGGTAATATAATAATGAAGCTATAAAAAAGTGTCCGCTTAAATTAGCAAAATAATACCTCGAAAATTTAGTGCGTCCGGTTTAACCCGAGTATCCCACATACGTATACTACCATCGCGTGAAGTAGATGCAAAGATATCTGGATGGATTAACAAAGCAAAAAATACAATTCGTGTATAAGAAAATAAACTAATCTACAGAAAAAACTGAATTCATATACAGAAAGGAATTAAAAGTGCTTATCAGGTAGTGTAGATATGTTATTAAACCCAAATATACATCGAATGTAGAGGTAAGCTCAGAGATCTTGGAAATTCAGTCGGCACACCAAAATATGTTATAGTAGAGGGAATGACGTTTCTTGTACAAAGCTTTTTAATATGTTTGATATTCAACATTTATCTTTTAGGCAAAAAAATACAGTGAGAATGAAAACAACTTAACAAATATTCGAAAATCCCCATACTGGTAACTTAGCAGAAAATGATGACGAGTGGTTTGATTTATCCTTTTTACCAAATATTAAGAAAGCTAGTAGTACTATATATCACGTTGATTTACCTACATCTGTTGTTGATAACAGAGTAAAAAGATCACTTAACTTCGTACTGCTTAAAAATAACTTCACACATTTTCCATTAACCACAATGTACATAACGCTACGGACTGATACATAACATTGAATATTTCAAATAGTTTATCACGTAAAATGCGTGAAGAGAAAAGCATCAGGTAGTCCCGCAAAATTAATTTACATCTAGACAACAAGGAACCCATCGAACCTGCTAACAGTATAACAGAAGCTACATCGCAGTGCACAAGTCCGAAAGCAACCACTGGGGAACAGGTCTCTTTCCAGATTGAATGACTTAGCTTAGTGTTTGGCAGTTTGCCATGTTTGGTAACTGCCTGAATCCACTGAAAACATAATGCAAGTAATTGACATACTTTAGTATATGGTTGCATACGATAGTAGTTATTCATAAATTGGTGAACTTATTTTTAGGAACCAGTTAATGTCGTATGAGCATGTTTATTGTGTGATACATTACTGGTTTGCGAAAGTATTATCACTTTTCTCACCTTGCCTGAAAGAAAGTGGCAGAAACATAATCAATTTTTCATTTGGCACCATATTTTTGATTAGAACCTTTTACTATGTACCAACTGCCCGAATAAGGTCTATTGAATCATGAGACCAAGTGGTCTGAGGCATGATTAAACACAGCTTAGAACCAAAAATAGTGCTGCAATGACTGTCTTGTGAAAAACTTCTTGAATATATCTCGCATAAATCTTTTTTATATCATCATATTAGTCATACTTTTCGGAGAACCTAACAGTGATCGATTCGTAGAGTATGTAACCAGATGAAATATAAAACGTTTAGTGCATTTATATAATCTTTGATTAAACACACAGCTAACAAACCTGGTACTCATTAAGAGTAAGTTGTAATTACAACAACCAACATCATGCTTATGATGATATTACTATGTATACCAGTTTGGGCACCCGAGTAGTATCCCAGCCCTCACATAAATTAAATGATTTATGTGGCACATATCTATTTGGTGCTTCCTTGTATCAATGTTTGTGTTTACGTATACAAATAAATAAAACGCCAAGTCAAAGAAGATGGAATGAAGTTTGACTGATAGCCAAATAATATAATATGGATAACTTTCAAGTTCGGATGCAAATACCACTTTGCCAACAGGCATTTTAACTACGAAATGTAGTTTAAACAGCTATTTTATCCGTATCATCACCATAGGAACAAAGCCATCGAAACTACGGACAGACACTGTAAACGCTTTTTAAATACCGACAATACGAGCTGAATTTTAATACTATTAGTCGTAACCAATCACTCGTATGTTTCTACAGTGATCTAAATAAGTGATTTGAGTTGGTTCAAAAACCTTAACAAAAAGGTTTACATACAGAAAGAATTACTTACGACAGTCACTGGGCATAAATGAAAGACTGCGTACTGACATAGTATGTCCAAAGAATTGTTGTATTATGACACCTGTTTCAGCATCGATTAATCTAATAGACTGATCTCCAGAGGCTGTCAGAAAGCTTGATCCGGACGAAAGCCACTTAACGTCGAATACTGCGTTATTATGTGCTTCATAATCTAGTAATAAAAAACATCGCTTTACATGTGAATAACTGTGAAATTTGAATTTGAATTGGTTAAGCATATGATTAAGTGAATAGACCTATAAACAATTTATGCCATGGATTAGCTTCAGCCAACCAACCTTTGAAAACTAGAGTACTGTACGATTGTCTATCATAACACGAGACTCCCTAGAACTGCACACCAACGATCTCGCCAGAGATCGAATGTAAGACCTTTAAGGTTCATGTTGAGCGCATTATCCACAGAATTGACACCCTGTGGTTTAAATTCCCAACTTAGATAAGTTTACGAGGCATGAAGACCGACCCCTGACAAAGTAGTGAATATGCACTACACAAGAACTTCATACTAGGGTGAAACAGCTGACCAATTTATAGGAAAGGAACAATCGATTAGGCACTTGATATTTAGCCAGTGGTCATGAGTTTTAACTCTTAACTAATCGGATTTTGATCAGCCATGTTTTCGTCTTTAATGCTCACAGTTGTGATATAGCCGTATTTGTTCTTGATTTATGCTTTGCAAAAGCAAGTTACACTACCTACTCTTCGACAGCACTCGTTTTGTTGGGATAACATAGGGTTTCTCACTGAAATAGATGTTTTTTAGAAGCCCTATCCTTTTCTATTCATATATTTTGTCATCAGGCGGGTGTGAACTGTGATCTGAACAGATACATACTTAGGCAAGTTACTACTTTCTTTACAGACAATTGAATGCATGGTACATATTTACTGATGAATTATGTTCAAGAGCTAAATAGTGGTCTCAACTTTTCTCTAGCCTGAGTTGTAGTCCGTTGGTATGACGAGAAGACGCAGAGAAATATCATGCTAAATTTTCTGACTGTACCTTGTAGTTTAAATATGATAGTGATTGTGCCTTGAATATACACTAATGAACCGTCATAAAAATTCTTGAAATTTGGTACCATAGTTTATGGACTAACATGAGATTAGAATTCTGTTGATCACGACACGCGATTTTCATTTGAGAAAATCTGCAACTAATATTTGTTACTAAATTAACGAAAGCCGGCAGTGTATTACATTCTCGTATTCTAAATTTACATAATCCAACTAGGCACCCGTTTTTTCTACAGGGAAATGAGCCATACTGTTGTGAGGGGTCAGGTAACTAACTTTACAGGTACAGATTCATCTAATCCATACTGACCTACACTTTGTGAGAAATCTTGGTGAAATCCAGGTGGCTGAATTGAAGTAGATGGAGGGGAGTTGAAAACTCTGAACAATTAGTCAATAGCCAATTTAACCGATGGTCCTATTACTAGAACTCATAATCTAAAGGGTGACAGGCGAACACATCCACTGCAATGTGAGCGATTTTGGGTCAATCAGACTTTAGGATAAACATATTACAACTCAGATTCTGACAGTTTACTGAGTACGGTTTGAATTTTAACCATAAAGCCATGACTACATTTAGCACTAACAAGGAGAGTAATGTTGTTTTATCTGTGGAAGACAAGAGCGTCAGGAAAAAAAACATGTAGAATGATATTTTAACCAGGAACTTACGTTTGAGAAAGGCTTGAGTACCAGTAACAGAAGTGTCATACAGGTGGACTAAGCCATCCTCCTGAGCGATTAAAATGAGATCGGTAAGAGCTAAAACCGGTTAGTTTAAGATGTTTCATACTTGGAGAAAAGTCACAAGCAAACGGTGGGGAATTCTAAACATATGAACTTCTGAATTTTAGTCTTACCGGAGCTAAAACTGAATGAAGATGGTATGCTTGGTTTCTTCGACATTCGAAATTCTCAACACCAATTATAGGCAATGTTTTTTCTGTAACCTTGTGTGAAGCTTTAAATAGAGTTTACGTTTTTCTGCGGTGAAGCGAAAGAACTCTCTTTGATTAACAGATGAGAAAACACTCGGGGACATAAAAAATGAAGCCTTGATATAATAACTAAAAGCAGCGCGGAGACCCTAAGGTTGTACTAATGACCGCTTTAAACATCCGGGCTGTGAAATTTGGTACAATGTGAAAAGACAAAAGATTTCGGTCTTTATTAGTAAGGTTATGAGGTCGATCGACCTATATCAATCCTTGAAATCTGTAATACTGTTGAGATCCTATCTCACTTTAATGTGCTGATATTATGTGCCCTGGTAGCGGGTTCTAGAAATCAACCACTCAGTGTGGGGAAAAGTATTCCAGACGTGAGTGATTCGGCTCTGGTCTTGGATTTTCCCACTATTTCTTCTTAAATAATCAGTCCCATATGGAATGAAAAGATGAGGCACTGATACCCAGGTCATCGTTCAGCATACAGTAAGCCAGTACTAGATCACATCGTACCCACAGTGAGATAATGGAAACAGGTTGATGCGTCTCATTCTGTTTTCATAAGATAAGCCAGAGAGACCTTTCACCATTTAAGTCCTCCACCGTTAAAGTCATTTAGATATTCCGCATCATAATTGAATTGAGGATTCGATGCTTGAGTCCTGTATTACAAATGCAGCCTTACAAAATCGGTTGACAGCCTGAAAACGTCTTATTCCAGGTGATAAAATGACATACGAATAGTCAATATGACACTAAATCATATGGCCTTTTAATTACTCATAGTCCTAAAACGTCGTTCATTATGACTCCTAGATCTTCATAGTTATTAGCATCGTACAATCTAAATTCACCTGTTGCGTAATGATATGGATCATCGCATTCACTTTTCCGCATCACAATCATCATCTTGTTAGATTTAAACTCTAATGAACACTTGCAAATCAATTCAACCACTGAATTTAGTTCATCCTGTAATATTATTCTATCTGACTTACTGTGTATGGATTGTAAAAGCTTAGTTTGATTGGTTAAGAGTTGACCTCAAACAATTAAGGATATACTAAACAACAGATTTCATTCACTTCTTATTTTGTATAGGCGTTATACTTCCTATTATCTTACATTGAATGTTAAGAGGCTTTGCTTTTCTGAACAGGGAATCCCACTCTCCAGTGTGACTGCGCGAAGATCTGAGTAAAAACCTACTCACTACTAGTCTGTTTCTTCTGTCAATAGTACGAGGGTTACCTAAAGACACGAAATTAGTGAGCCCTGAGAAACGAATTCGATTTCATTTTTTTTATCATAAAACTTTTTCACGTCGTCGTAAAAGTAGACCATCTGGTTATCCTTGACCTAAGTTTGGTATGTATATTTATACAGCTAATTTTTTATATTAAGATATTCGTGTTGTGGTAACCATTTTTCGTACTAATTTTATTACTATATTGGTCATATACATCATGTCAGACTCAATACAAACCAAAAACCAGGAAGATTTGTCACCAGTGGAGATAGACACTGTTCAGACTACTAAATCCCGACTTCCAGAATTTGATCGCATTGACCCTGAGTTACAGTTTGATCAACTGGAGCATTATTTCACGAGACACAATATCAAATCTAAAGGAATTCGTAATAGAGACTTCTGTTCTATCATTCCTCCTTCAATCGCCAAAGAAGTCCATCGCCACCACAACCATACACCATCTTAAGACGAGAGATAATGAACCGTTGATCATTATCAGGCAGTTAAAGAATTATAATGTTTCGAATTATTTCAATTATAGCACGAAACAAGAGTCTAAGAAACAACGCAAATTCATTCTGAGTATGTCTGACATTGTATTGAAAAAGGATCCTGTATTATCTAGAATTTGCTCATTAGCATTAGAATTAACAACGGAAGTTGGAACAGACTCACCTTGTTCCTGAAATTGTATTTGATCAACATGTCGACTGTGTGTACTTAAGTCATTGATGTCTATAATTCACACCATCGATTTTTCGACATTCTTCAGAACAATACCCGTAGATGGTCGAAGATCATTTCCCCGACAGTATGTAACTTCTGCAGACTCCAAAAATTTCATATTCGACCGAAGAATTCTTCCTCTTAGTAGCTTCGCTGGAGTTTCCTTCGTCACCGAATGTCTGGCATTTCTATATTGCAATAGAAAGGTATCTACTCCCATCTCCTGCTCATTAAATGTTGAGGCGTCTATAGAATCAATGGTAGTCTTTACTGTCATGACAAAATTCTCTGTCTGACCATTAGAACACGGATGTCTGGGAGCAGTAAACAGATGTTTGCACCCTATACCATTCAACCAGGTAGTGACAGCATTCGCGGCAAAGTGAGAGCTATTATCAGTCACTAACACCATAGGAACCCCTTCTCGACCAAACGCCTTTTTAATGCTTGGATTGTGAAATCAGAATTAGGTGAAGTTGTAAAAAAACTTCAGGCCACTTTGAAAAAGAATCAATAACTACTAGTGAATAGTATTTACCAAGAAACGGACCACAATAGTCAGCATGAATTCTCTGCCAGGCCTCAGACGATACCGGCCATGGCGTCCACTTCGTAGGATGATTTTTCAACTGATGACATTTCTTACAATTGTTTGCCGTACGACATATTTCTGCATTTATCTCTGGCCTTGCCAAAGTCTTCATTTTCTCAACACCTAAATGACCACTATGAAGATCTTCAAGAACAGATTTACGCAGTGAAGGAGAAATGACAATATGATCATTTAAACACAGAATACCATCAGGAGTAGTAGATAGCTCATCCCGCTTTGAAAAATAGATAGGAAATCCGCGTTTCAAATTAGCAGTCCAGCCTTTTCGTATAACACAGAGTATACATCCAAAATATCTGCGAGTTTCTCTAATGAGATCTGAACGTCTCAATGGTAAAGGTTGAACTAACAAACAGTCCGAAGTATTAATAGGTCTATCTTGTAATGACTGTCGAGAAATGTAGTCAACATGTTGAATTTGTTTGGCACTTCTGTGCTGAACCGTATAGTCATATGCACTCAAAGCAATACTCCATCGTTGAACCATAGCAGCTGAGGAAAGTGCTAAGGATTTTTCAGGATGATAAATAAGCTTTAAAGCTTCATGATCAGTAACAATGATGAATTTCTTTCCGAATAAATATTTATGAAGTCTTTTAACAGCCCAAAACACAGCTAATGCTTCTCGCTGAGACTGTGAATAACCTTGTTCAGTAACAGTGAGTTTGCGTGAAACACAAATAACTGGTCTACCTTCCTGTTCCAAAACTGCACCAATTCCCAGAGGTGATGCATCAGTAATAAGCACAAAATGTACACTAGGGGAGTACGTTCGAAGAACAGCATCACTTTGAGGAAACTTTAGTGGACTTCGTAAGCATGACTCTTGTTCCTCACTCAATTTTAATGAATTGGATGTCAAAATATTAAATAAACAATTTGCACGATGAGAAAAATTAGGAATAAAACGGGAATAGTATTGAAGAGCATCCACTAGTGAACGTAATTCCGTAAGATTTTTTGGAGATGGGGCATTTGTCAGTGGAGCTAGTCGTTTCATATCTGGTCTAAAACCATTACCATCAACTAGGTATCCAAGGCATTCAAAACTAGATACACAAAATGAACACTTATTTGGAATCACTGTAATATTCTTCTCAATTAAACGACACAATAAAGCAATAAGTCTCTGGTCATGAACTGCCTTATTAGAACCATGAACAATAGGCCATCTTGATAAACTTCAACAAGTTCAAGATCAATACCTACTTTATTCATAATTTCCTGAAATATGGCTGGAGAACAACTTAGACCAAATGGAAGAAAATTGTATTTGAACAGACCAATTGGAGTGTTAATTGTCGTCAAAACAGATGAAGATTGATCTAAAGGAATTTCAAGATAAGCACCTCCACTGCACTTAGCACATCTAGCTATCAAATCTTTAAGTAAAGTATCAGAATTTTTTTTGGAAACTAGAAAGGACAACTCCACTTTATGCCTTTTCAAATTCTTTAAACCTAATATTGACAGTCCTGTTTCGCTAACTAAAAATTCACAAGGTATGTATGAAGAATTATCATCTCTTATTAGCAATTCACAACATCCTCGTATGGGCAGTCTGTGTCCAGTAATCCCCAATATTGATGCTTCAGTGGGTCGTAACACAACGTTAGGACCTAAGGATTTCAAGTTCTTGAATGAAATAATGGACTCTATACTGCCTGTGTCCACAATAAAGTCATGAA
This sequence comes from Schistosoma margrebowiei, assembly GCA_944470205.2. NCBI lineage: Eukaryota > Metazoa > Platyhelminthes > Trematoda > Strigeidida > Schistosomatidae > Schistosoma > Schistosoma margrebowiei. Next base: position 38,817,015 of record OX104028.1, on the reverse strand, counting down.
ATGAACCAAGCGATGTATATAGTCGCTTTTGAATATGAGCATTACCTTTCGAAATAGTAGACAAAGATATATGATCGCTAGAAACATCCGAATTATTGAGATATAAATGACAAGATTTAGTACGACTTGAAGCAAAATGGACAGTAGCTTTGCATACTGACTGAATGTGTCCTATCTTACCACATTTAAAGGATTTAGCATTACGAAATGCACATGAATTACGAGGATGAAAGTTTCCACATGATAAACATTTACCAAACTTCATCTCACATTTGTGATTTGTTTTGTAATCTCATGTTGAAAAACCTTTCATATTTACACGAGAATAGGAATCGCCGTTAAATGAACGCAAGTTTGATTGACCCTGAGATTGTAGTTCATCATGACGACTAAGCAAAGTATTAGAAATCTTCATCGACTGGATATCAAGTTCATTCACTGCTTCATAGTTAATACACGCAGTTCTAGCATCTTGAAAGGAACAGTTTGGCATTCTTAACAGCTCTCTTTCCAAACTTGGCATGTTAATTCCTGCAATTAATCGATCTCTCAATCGCACATGAAGTTGATCACCGAAATTACACTTGGCAGCTTGTTTTTGCAATTCAAGGATGAATTCCCAAACGTTTTGATCATTTTGACGAACCATCTTATGAAATTTTGCTCTTTCACGGCATTTAAAACTGGTGCATTTTACATGATTTATTAATAGCTCCTTAAAAGTTGCATAAGGAAGTGAGATAGGTTTTTCTGGATATTCCAAAGATTTTAATAAGCTGTACGCTTCTCTCACAATGAATGTCGGGAAATGTGCCACAATTTTATCACCTTTAACATTTTTCTTAGTCATGCTCCAGATTTCAAACCTTTCCAGATAATCCTCAAAAGCTTCCGAAGTTGAATGAATATCCAACTTTTCTATTGCAGGCTCCATCGCGACGCCAGTATAATGTTTTGAGTGATTTGAATTATAGCACGAACTAAGAGTCCAAGAAATAACGTAATTGAATTAAGCTAATGCGATCTCCGACTTGTTACTTTCCATATATGTACAAATTGGCTGTTCTCTCTGAATCGTCGCCTAATTATTATGATGTGGTTTAAGTTTAGTGACTGCTAAGGAGTCAAGCTCTAATTTCCAAAGTTAGTTTTCCCTTGTCTTTGAAACAAACGGTGTTTTCATTCCAAATTTCCGTTTATTTCTTTCTCTCAACTGATGACATTCTGAATTATTTTCTGGTGAGACCTCAATGCAAAAAACGAATTTCTGTTATTCTGTTCAGATTTCTGTTCTCGCTCTTTACAAGATGATAAAGGGAAATACGTTGATGACACCCTTGTTTTTAGTTAGTCTCAGATATCCTGAAAGACTGTATTTGACTTTTGATTGCTAAGACATAGTATTTAACAAAATGACAACTAATAAACTACATGATTCGTTAACTTCAAAAGACATTAGGAAAATGATCAAATACTTTATATCGATTGGGTGCGCAACAAAGTAAGGTATCACGTACATTTATTCAAAAAATATATGGTGAACCGATGAACTTAAGACTACTGTTAGGTTCTTACAAAAATCGCCAACTTAGAATGCATTCAAGTCTAGTGCTTTCTGGTGATTTCCTAGAATACAGTAACCATGACAGCTAATTAATAAATGACGTTGTCGTTTCCTAATATATGGCTAGTATCCATGGTTTACTATTCAGGATAATTTACTCCTAAGTATAGTTCTCTTGTGTCATATAATCGAGTAAAACCCTAATGAGTAACATTATCTTCTCATTAAAATTAGTAGTGGCATTGGTGCATCTTGAATATAACAACTATCATCATAGACCTAATCAAAACTAAAAGAAATTCGTTAAAAAATATGTGAATTTGAGCCAGAATATAGGGACAAATTTTACTTATAAAGTTATTCTAATCATTTACACAAAAATTAATCTCAAATGTGTTTATTCACATGAAGTAAAACTGTACATCTATTGGTAGGTATTCATTCATTCTGATTATATTTTGTTATTGTAAAGTTCTTTCAACTGACCGTTGATATTACTAATTGAGTGCACTCCATGTTAATTACATAATATTCTTATACTAACAACAAAGTAATACGACCGTTTTTGCTACCTTGACGTGGTGGTCGAGCTTGCATATCGTGATTAAGCAACCGAGCTATACTAGTTGGAACAACCGTTCTTCAAGGACCTACCATGCCAGACAGGTTGGTTGAAGAGCGGTCAGAATAAAAGCAACAAACCCAAGATCCGAATGGAAAGTCGTACTGCTGACTGTTCAGAGGTGTGACGAATGTGAGTTGTTTCCCTCAAACAACAAGCATGACAGCGACGCTGCCTTCCCACAACCAGGGGTGGGGTAAGAAAAGCTCTACTCTAAAAATGCACACCTCACCTTATCCCACGGATATCCGTCTCCGGTGGTAAGGTCTCAACAAGTACGGATCTAACACAAAAATTACTCATAAAAAGGTCGTGTGTGACCGACCTCAAGCAGTTGTCCCTTGGGCACTGCGGTCAGGCTCTCAGGTCACTAAGACCATCTCTAATCGAATTCTTTTTTCAGGTACCTCCAAAAGAACCCTTCCACGATGTGCGAAACCGGGAAGTGATAACCGCCCTCATACCTCTAACAGCATACAAGACCACTGAACAACGAAATAAAAGAAAACAACATAAAACCAAAATTTATTTAATTGTCATAAAGACACCCAACTACTCATATTTCTTGATAAATTCAATATGGAAGTAAGAAATTTAAATGAAAATCAAACTAATTATAAAAATATTTTTCACATAGTCTCATTGTTATTACTACAACGGTACAGTCCAATCAGTTCGATTATTCCATGAAACGTAATCTTTATACATCAACTACATTTTCCTCTTCATAGAAAAAACAAACAAACGAAAACAAGCAACAACCAAATACTCACTCAGGTTTATTATACAAGACGATTTTTGACGATTAGACCATATTTCGATTTATCGAATATATCAGATACAGTTGACTCAAATAGAAATTAACTATAGGAACGAAAATCAATAAAGTTAGTATAAATCAATGCACAATCTACAAATATAGAGAATGTATTTGATCGAAAAATATGTTTGTAGGTAGTTTTCGTCATTGATTCGTATCAGTAATATTGTAGTGAAAAGAACACGGGTGGGAACAATCGAATGTATTTAACACAAAATTACAGGACTTGTTAATAAAATCTAACAATCATAAAATTAATGTTTAATTTGCAAAATGTCCACCAATTGTCTCAAAATGACTCAGACTTCATTTTTCTTGCACTTTTATACGAATTGCATCCTGTTTTCATTCTTTAATGTTCGATTCTCTTGTCTCTCTGCTGCTAAACCTTCTGTTCACGACTAACGTCATATACTACTTGTGTCAACATACGTAGCACACACCACAACATCACTATTAAAAACTCAACATTACTAAAAAGCTGTTTTTCTCAAGTTTGGACTGTGTACATCTACTTTTTAATGTATCGAACTCTGAATATTTAAATCTGTTCGCTAGTGAATAATCGTTTTAATTAGAATTCAGTAGTCTGCATATATACACCTTGAAATAACTTATTATACTATCCCTGGCAATGTTTTTCAAATATCACTACTTCTCAATAGAACTTCCAAAACTCATCAACAAACAAATCAATACAAAAACGGAAAATGACGTTTCTTAAAGCATAGGTTATGAAACTACTTAATTGCAATATATGATAATTCATTCCAGTAAAATAACAAAAGTAACATTCTTAATGTTGCCTTTGAGAAAACAATGTGGTCATAGTTGTTTTAACAAATACTGAATAACGAAAACGTTGGAAAACTATTTTTTAAAGTTTAATTCAATCTTTCCTTTATTGCTTTTACATTTTTCAATCACTTAAGAGATTAAAACTTACCATAATGATTGACTTGTATTTAAATATAAGTTTAATTACAAATGGTCGATGGTCAAATTCCAATTTTGTAGCATGTTAGTTATATGTTCGTAATAAAACACTATTTTTTTAAAAATTCTGACCAGAAAATAGATCAGTGATGGTACTCGTTGAAGTCAGTGAAATAAAAATGAAACTACGATTTATTATAAATGAAAAATATTAACGAAATTTCTATTGGTTTATTCTTATTGAAGAAGTAATAACAGGTTACTAAATTCAATGATACTTCTAATGTGGCAATATAAAACTTCGAAAATAAACTAAAAGGTCTATTGGAAGTTTATGATACACTTATTTTAATTCAAAATACTGTTCTTATAAAAAAACAAATACTTATATAAATAAAGACGAGTTAAATGAGAAAACGCAAATTATTGAATGGTTATGGTTTTAATGAAAAGTAGTGACCGGTGGAATTCAATTGAGTCTGATGTGAGATAGTACCTCACTAATGACAATGGCAGAAGGAGGGTCAATTTCGTGGATTGATTGAAGTTGGATATTAACACCATTGGATGCGGGCTCAGTAGTCTAGAGTTTAAGTGTTCGCTCGCGAGATTGATAGGCCCTGGGATCGTGGATGCGAACTGTCTAGGAGTCCCACAATAGAACGAAACGGCCGTTCAGTGCTTCCACGTTTTCCATCGTGGTATAGCTCCAATTAACTTATGAAATCAACTATAAAATTACTAAAATCTTCACAAAATAAATTAAAAGTTATAAATCATATTGAAAATAATATTTTATTTCCGCTTAAAATGAAAATAATTCGACAAGAAAACCATAAAATGTTCCTTTTTCTGATGATGGGAGAGTGATAATGAAATTATTGATTGTTTTTGTAACAGACTGACATTAATTAAAGAGCCACTGAAGGTTAAAAGAGAATTGAACAGCCGTTTCATTTTTATTTGATGTTTATCACAAGTACTTACCCAAACACGTCAGAAATAAAATGAGTTGTCTATAAACCTGGTTTACAATCCAATGGTTTATATTTTCAACTCAAATCAACTTATGATTCTTTTAAGTTACAGAAAGTCAACATCTGCGCACGATTTTGAAGATTTTCTAAATCATCCTCATTAACTTGGAGTCAGAGTCCAAATGTTATATTATTTATTAAGTTTGTTGGTTTACAGTTCTCGATACTTTTTTTAAGTTTAATGATTAAAGTTTACGTCGGTACTGTTCATTAATGTTGTTAGACGGTACCTTTTCCCTCTCTTACAGTTTACAACCTGAAAAGTACCATGTCAAAATTTACTCGTTGAAAGGACACAAATAAAAAATCAACATGAAGCTGTTCAAAAGAATCGAGTGTTAACATTTACTTGATCTAGGGTAATTCTACTAAATAGTTTATGGTTACGCATTACTAGTCGATTATAAGTACTTATGTTCTACTTAGACTTAAACTAATTAATTTCTATACATTCATAAGATATAGTTATAATAAAAAGATTAGTCAACTGTAACTGAAATCAAAACAATTAATTGGAAAATTGTACAATCTGTACAAATATCTAAATGGAGATTTCATATTATTTGTGTATAAAGTACTTAGATGAATACTATATAATTGTCTTGTTTGTGCCTAATTCAAATGCTAAAAACTAGCTCCGAAAATGTGTATATTTACCTAAACCTTTATTATAAATACACAAAATCAATTATCTAATTACTACCACAGTAAACACTAATTTTGACAATGGTATAATCAACTTACCTTGTGCAGCAATTGATTCAGAGTAATTTGATTATAAACTAATAAATTACCATTTTCGACTTGAACATTTTACTTTGCACGCTTTTCATCTCATCATTATTACCAATCAAACAGTGAGTGAGTATCAATAAGCGATAATTTAGTTACCTTTTTTTCTTCTTTCAAGTGAACATATTATTCTTGACCTAAAAAATATGATCAAATACACTTAACGGTTAGTTAACAATAACGATAATAAAAATTTTGTTATTTCTAATAAAATATAAACAAATCAAGTTTGTTTGTTTACAACGTAGATGCTCACTGCTGAGGAGTCCCATACTAGGACGAAACGGCCGTCCAGTGCTTCCAGGTTTTCCATGATGGTCTAGCTTCAATTGACTCATGATTTCAATCAGTGAAAACTTTAAAAAAAATTTTGAGCAAGTTAATCAAATACATCTTGTTGTAAACAAACAAACTTGATTTGTTTATATTTTATTATGAATAACAAAATTTTTATTATCGTTATTGTTAACTAACCGTTAAGTGTATTTGATCATATTTTTTAGGTCAAGAATAATATGTTCACTTGAAAGAAGAAAAAAAGGTAACTAAATTATCGCTTATTGATACTCACTCACTGTTTGATTGGTAATAATGATGAGATGAAAAGCGTGCAAAGTAAAATGTTCAAGTCGAAAATGGTAATTTATTAGTTTATAATCAAATTACTCTGAATCAATTGCTGCACAAGGTAAGTTGATTATACCATTGTCAAAATTAGTGTTTACTGTGGTGATAATTTGATAATTGATTTTATGTATTTATAATAAAGGTTTAGGTAAATATACACATTTTCGGAGCTAGTTTTTAGCATTTGAATTAGGCACAAACAAGACAATTATATAGTATTCATCTAAGTACTTTATACACAAATAATATGAAATCTCCATTTAGATATTTGTACAGATTGTACAATTTTCCAATTAATTGTTTTGATTTCAGTTACAGTTGACTAATCTTTTTATTATAACTATATCTTATGAATGTATAGAAATTAATTAGTTTAAGTCTAAGTAGAACATAAGTACTTATAATCGACTAGTAATGCGTAACCATAAACTATTTAGTAGAATTACCCTAGATCAAGTAAATGTTAACACTCGATTCTTTTGAACAGCTTCATGTTGATTTTTTATTTGTGTCCTTTCAACGAGTAAATTTTGACATGGTACTTTTCAGGTTGTAAACTGTAAGAGAGGGAAAAGGTACCGTCTAACAACATTAATGAACAGTACCGACGTAAACTTTAATCATTAAACTTAAAAAAAGTATCGAGAACTGTAAACCAACAAACTTAATAAATAATATAACATTTGGACTCTGACTCCAAGTTAATGAGGATGATTTAGAAAATCTTCAAAATCGTGCGCAGATGTTGACTTTCTGTAACTTAAAAGAATCATAAGTTGATTTGAGTTGAAAATATAAACCATTGGATTGTAAACCAGGTTTATAGACAACTCATTTTATTTCTGACGTGTTTGGGTAAGTACTTGTGATAAACATCAAATAAAAATGAAACGGCTGTTCAATTCTCTTTTAACCTTCAGTGGCTCTTTAATTAATGTCAGTCTGTTACAAAAACAATCAATAATTTCATTATCACTCTCCCATCATCAGAAAAAGGAACATTTTATGGTTTTCTTGTCGAATTATTTTCATTTTAAGCGGAAATAAAATATTATTTTCAATATGATTTATAACTTTTAATTTATTTTGTGAAGATTTTAGTAATTTTATAGTTGATTTCATAAGTTAATTGGAGCTATACCACGATGGAAAACGTGGAAGCACTGAACGGCCGTTTCGTTCTATTGTGGGACTCCTAGACAGTTCGCATCCACGATCCCGCCTCACGAGATTCGAACCCAAGACCTATCAATCTCGCGAGCGAACGCTTAAACTCTAGACTACTGAGCTCGCATCCAATGGTGTTAATGTCTAACTTCAATCAATCGACGAAACTTGTCAACCGTGTTCCATTATACTGAGGTAGACACCTGTTTCTACCATCACGAAATAGCTCCACTGGTCGCAGCCTCTCACCAGAACTCTGAGAAGTTTCTCACGAAGCTATTCATCAGTGAGCACATGCTAATTATCTGTTTAGTGGTTGTGGAGATTGGTAAGTTTTTGATTGAAATCACGAGTCAATTTTCTTAGAGAAAAAATTTATAAAGAAATGTAGAATATACATTCACAAGTTACTTGATATTATTAAATATTAAAAATAAAAGGACAGTTCTCTTTCATATTACTTTTATTCAGTAATATATTTTCATCACAATCACTCATGGTCAAGGCTTTATTATAATCAATGTAAACAAATTATTTGTAATAATTAAAAATATTATTTCTTGATGAATTTCACAATGTACTAATCTATCGTTATGTTAATTTAAACGTTGAATAATAAGAAAATGTAATTGAATTATAGACTCATGACTGTAGTCTATTCTAGCTTGATTAAAATCTTTTCTTCTTATTTAGACGGATTCTTTTTTCATTCACTTGTATAGAGGATATTTTACTTCTCTAATATTAAGTAATAAGTTACAATTTAACGAATGATTTTCGTTTGAGTATAAACAGTGACTGGCGCTCGAATCGCAATTCATATGGTTAATTTATTTCTTTGTTTTATGTATAAACAAAGAAAACCCTCAAGAAAAATCGAGGTATTCGAATTTCGACACATATGACTGACAACGTTTGCTGTCAAACTTGGCTATAATAAGTTGTTATTGACGGTTAAGATGTCTTTGTCAGAAAATCTATTTTGATTATCTTTCTTTTTGACCTGATTGGTGATCCTACATTTGTCCATGATTTTTCTTATTGGTTGGTAACTTGGATAGATTTCTGAGTTTTGATGATTGTTGATTGACCTACTTCCAGGACTTAGAAGATTTTTCTGGTCGTCTTTGTATTACTTTTATCCAAGATTTCAATATTTTCTCAGTCGAACGCGTGTCTACGTGCATTTCTATAAGCCTAGATAAATCATGGTGTTTTATAGCCAGTTGGTTTTCACAATGATGAAAATGACGAGAGTCTTCAAGTTATCCAGTGTAGTGCTTTTCGCAGTTGGAAAAGTTTATTTTGTTGATAACGTTTGACTTTTCTTCTTTCGTAGTTTTACTCTTCATTTTTCATAAGATTGGTTGAAGTAACTTTGCTGAGGCTAACACCCACACATCATCATCAGAAAATGTAAATTAAAGTCTTCAACAAAAACGTAATCAAATATGAAAACCAACAAAGGGATTACCCTACTATATATATAGTAAATACCAGAGATTACAACAAGAATATTGAGGCCGTTTCTAATTTGTGTCGCACATAAATTAGCTTAGTTACTAAGATAACTAGTAATTATTATAACTTGCTTAGTTTCACTCTTTAGAAACGTTTTGACCTGTTATTTGAATAATCTGTATGTAATAAGTCATCAATTCCAGTCAGAGATAATAGGGCAACGATAACGCAAAAATTACAAACACTTATTTAGTATACACTGTTTGAGACATAGATCTCTAATGGTCAGTGTTACTGTAACCACATTGTAAAACATCACAAATATTTAATTCTCTTCATAATCTTTTTGTCGGTCTAATAAACGGTTCTCATTGATGTAAAAGGTTAGAGATCTGTTATCGAATTATCTAGATATAAGTTATTAAACCAATCAAGGTGGTTTATGAGTCAATGATAACAATGGAAAAGATTACATAATAAGTAAAATGTGAAAAGTACAAACTGATGGTGTGACAACAGGTGCATTAGTTTTGATAAGCAATAATAATAAAGGTTTAAATCAAGGTTCTAATCATTGACCTATTTCAGATTATGTAATATTGACTTGAACCTTTATTATTATTGCTTATCAAAACTAATGCACCTGTTGTCACACCATCAGTTTGTACTTTTCACGTTTCACTTATTATGTAATCGTTTGCATTGTTATCATTGACTTATAAACTACCTTGATTGGTACTGTAATTCTGTATATGCATATAAATATTACTGTATATTAGAGTAAAGCCTAATGAGGATCTAATCGAAAACAATATTGTTCACTTATATATGTTGTTCTAAATATTAGATAGGCCAAATAAAAGTGAAAGTAAATTAATTTGATACTGAATTCTATTAAGAATTCATTCTCTTTTAATATTATTATATTGCCAACTTGAAAAAAAAAAGAAGAAAAAAAGAAAGGTAAAGGATTATTGAATGTTCACATTGTACACTAATGAACATAAAATTGTTGTCATTAGTTCATGTACTTGAATTTATAAAATCATTAATTTTTGAACAAAAACCAGGTGAAGTGATTTATTTAATATTCATTACTTCAAATAAATCGTGACTTTTAGATAAAGAAAATAATAAAAAAAAAATCTTTTTTTTTATTTTTAATCACGTCATGTATATCAATATGTTTTGATTAAATAATGGATAATAAAACAATTTCACAGTATTATTAACGATGATATTACTAGTTTGAAGTGATCCTTAAAATAGTAAACAAAATGTTTTTATATTTTCTTTTATTCGAAGATTTAAATGAAGAGATCTAAGAGATACATAAAGATGAAACTTTTTAATAGATAAACAGTAAACTTGATTTCTTATAAACTAGAAAGTTTTATTTATTTCTCTTTGGAACCTAAAATTTATTTCAAATATTTTCTAACGATGAATAGTTTCAATATCAATCGATAAATTTCATCCATTACTAGTTAATGAAATGGAACTCAATAATCATTTACTTTTCAATTACTGGTTTCGTATACTTACCTTATGATGTTGTAACAGTCAGACCTAATAAAGACAAAAATAAAAAAAAGTACAAGTCTCATGTATATGATGTTCAGTAATATTTTTTTATTTATTAGGAAAGTATCAGTCACAATTAGTTCAGAAAGTGAAATATTGACACAAATTTTATCTTGTCTTTTTTAATAAAACTCTTTTCTTCTTTTAATAGAAAAAAGAAACAAAAAACGCATTAATTATTAATTCTATTGTCTTTCTTTTAAGAGATCATATATAGAGTAGGTTTTATGCCGTGTTAATGTTGGAATACCACCGTAACGCATAACATCATCAGCTCCTCGTTTTCCAAATCTAATATAACGTTTGTTTGGAATTATCTCCTGATTGATGTAGTCACTGTATTCATAAATTGGATCATAGAACTGTTTATGAGGATCTGAAAGGTAATTAAAAACAATATTGAGAATGAAATATTGCTAAACAGTGTTATATTTACAGTATTACAAAATATAATATTAAATTTTGTTATGAGAAGAAAAGATAAGATATTCACAACAATCAATGAAGACTTAGTGTAACTTACTATTCATATTTAGCAATAAATATATTTTTGTTATATCCAAATGAGTAGAAAAATTGTATTTCTGACGTTTCATGACTTAACGTAAGCCAATTCTCCAGAGTAAACAAATAGCCGACAATAAATCCCACGTGAGAGATCGTGTATGCACATTGTCGAGGAGTCCCATAATAGGACGAAATGGCTGTCCACTGTTTCCAGGCTTTTGGTGGTGGTCTTATATCAATCGATTCATGATTTCAATCAAAAAACTTAACAATCTTTACAACCTCATAGTGATAATATATTTATTATTTACTCTCTATACAGATTCTGATTTTATTTGAAACTATCATGTCCAACCTTGGTATTAATATGTATATTTATGTTTAGGTGCGAAATCAGATATATGCGGTAAATTTGAATAAATATAATTGGCATAATGAGTACAACCAGTTAATGATAATCTGGTAGGTAGTTTCACAAGAAATGTATTTCTGATAGTGGAGCATAAAAGTCAGAATATTTCATTATTGTGAAAATTGTAATTGGCATGGTTTTCTAAAAGTCACAAAATATACTAAAATGTCATTGTAGTAAAGATGAACAAGCCTTCATTCTTTTAACATTCTTTGTATGACAATACACAAAATTCACCATTGTGGATCGAATTTGACTTAGGCTCAACAGTCACAGAATAAGGTTAAAAGTCATTAAAAACTAAAGTTTTCTATTTATGAAAATAACTATTGAGCCTCTCTTCAATGTAAATCAACTACAGAATGTATGTCTCTAAATCAGATCAAATCTCTTACACTAAAGTTTTCAACAAATACTCAAAAGTAAAACGTTTACTGGTAAATCAGACATTATCAAGTTGAGTACTTAGGATATAATACAAAAATTCATTTGTAAATTACTTGGATATAATTAGTTTTTATAAATGTTTCAGTCAAATAATATATAACAACCATAATATAAGTAGATGATGTATCAACATTTCATATATGGGAACTAAACACTGTACACATGTCTATACACTTGTCATATATATCTTATACGAATAAAAACAATTAAACTAACAAGGTTATTTATATTTTATTGTTGTATAGATTGTTAATAAGAATCTATTATATAAAACATTGATGTTTAGAGAGAAATACTCATTTTATTTACTTTTTTAGTTCACTTTTTATCTCATTCCTTTGACCCTATACATTTAGATCAATTAATAATGAAGAAAAGGAATTCGTAATTACTATCACATTTCTGTTTACAGTTCTACTAATTATTTATTTTAGCTAAGATAATACTGAATATTGTTAACGATTATTGTTGTTATTGATATTAGTAACAATGTATAATCATTATCATTAAAAGGTAGATTTACATAATTAGATATGAATTTCATAAAAAGCTTGTAACTTAAGGCTATATCAAGGCAATCCGCACGGGATGCATGTATGCCAATAAGAGAGTGATCAATTGTAGTTCCAAATAACCATGAGAAGATCCAAGTAAACAACACCCCATTAGGAAAGTGATTGGCTGAGTAGCTAAATTGATAACGCGATGGTGTTTGAAGCGAAAGGTACTAGGTTCGAGTCCTAGAGTGAAAAACAATTTTGGGGTGCAGGCACATCCAAACAACGAGTCCCAAATATGACGAAACGCGCTTCCTCGATTCCACTGTCAGGCACTATTCATCTTTGCTTCATAAGATAGTTGTTTAAAAATTAGCTTAATAACTGATTAATGAAAAAGATTGTTTTTCTTTGATAGAATGGTCTCTTATACTTCTCCAGGGAAATTAGATCATTTTAATAGTGAACTTTTCTATTGATTACCTTCAATTATAGAACACAAAGAAATACACTTTGCATAATTTATTTATTTAATTTTTTATATAAACCAATTGAATGTTTCATCAGAACACTTAAATGATAAGAGACAAAATGATTTCAAAAGTTTAGTTCTATTTTAAATTTATATCATTCGATGTAGGTGTATCGTATTATAAATTTGACATTTGGCCAGTACTTGAAAAACTATAGAAACTAATTCATAATAAACTCTTAACTTAGAAAGAAAATTACTGTTATAATTGACAAAGGACTGTTTACAATCCACACAACAAATTGATTATATAATACATATAAAGTTTCATTAGAATCAAATACATTTAATTTAACATTTTCAGCATTGATATTTGCCTAAATGACAATTCAAAATAAAGTTAATCAAAATAGCATGTTATTCTTCTTCTTTCATTCCTCCTTTCAAATATCATATATTTAGCTTCGTTGACTTAAAGTTGAGATGTTAGAGAAGATTTATAGCTTAGTTGGATGATTTTGATGAAGTTTTAAACTTTTATACATACGAAGAAATAACAAACTTTCTTATTTGTATTCATAGAATTATTATCTATAATAAATATTTGAAAAAAATCATTACTGAATCATGTGAAAAATGTATCTTACAGTTTGTTTAAGTTATTAGATTTACAAATTATAGAATGAAGGAATTTGGCTCATAATGTAATTATTGGATTGATGTTTCAATAGATGTATCTTTATCTTATAACTAATATTGAATTAGAAAATACTTTTGTTTATTCTAGAAAAGAACATTCATTATAGACAACTATCTACTCTTCTTTACTATGAATAGTATTATCATGTATTAGAAATAATGTTTTATATATTTGTATCAAAAACCTTTATTCTTAAGATCTTAAGACTAGTCACTATACATTTCATATATATCTCTATACAATAAAATGAATCAAACTTAAAGTGGGGGAAAAAAAACACGCATCATTTTACTGCTAATTACATTAGCCTAAATGTTGTAGATCTTTTAAATAAATTTAATAAATAATGTATCTATATTTTCATTCGTTTTATCTCCTATTAACTATATAAACGATATATATGCTAAACTATATAGATTTCAATTTATAAAAGGTATATGTTCAGTTTTTTTTTTGAATGGATTAATGACGAAAAAACATAATTTCACTCCCTATGTCATCATTACAGAAAGGATAAGTGAACTTAAGTTTACTGAAAAGTGATAGAATATTGTGATATCAGTTTCTTTTAATTTATACAGAAAATTTACATCAATGTGTAACTAATATAATAAAAATATGATAAAAATTGAGCTCAGTCAAATTGGTAGATTATTGAATAGAATACAGTAATTTTGAACTAAGGTAGTATACCATCATTTAAATCGAAAATATTCTGACTAGATCAGTTTTAGATGAAAAAAAGTTATTGCTCATCATTTTTTGATTAGTGTTATTATGAATGTTTAAAAAAGCTCAAATGTTTCATCATTTCATTAAACTTTAAAGCTAGTGTAACCATTGAATACCTACAGCGGTATCCAGACCAAGATAAGGGAAATTCTGTTGTTTGGAATATCGATATGGCAACAAGATATTTAGTCAATAAAACTCTAAAGCTAAATCTTTCATAATGTTATAAACGCAAAACAAGGTAAAAACCTTCATTTATGACACTTATATCAGGGAATCAGCTGAGCGAAAAGTTGGAGGATAATTCAGAAATTAAGGATAAAGTTGATGAACAGTCAAATCAAACAAACCAAGACAAACTATGCAACAAGAGTAACAGCTCCATAGATTTAGAACGTTATAACCTCAATAATCATAAATAATTGTCATGATGTTTAAGTCATTCAGGAGAAATAAAAAGTTCCTGATCATATGAATATAAACATAACACAAAGTTAAATTTTAAGATAATGACAATGACTTATGAAACAATTACGATCAATCAGTTACGAAAGGTAAAGTGGTAAGTGACAAAGAAATTAAAAAAACAGTAACTGCGAAGTGCTATATATATATATATTATATATATATATATGGATTGCAAAGCATGGCAAATTCAGTAACATTGTGAAATATGCTACTGACATATATAAGTAGTATGGATGACCAATTGAAATCGCAATGCCTGGCTGAGGAAAGCTGAGAAAATCTAAGAGAAGAAAACGAGAACAGAGAGTGATTGATGTGAAAACGAAGGAACATTAAAGTTTAATACAATTGATGGATATTTCGCAAATCAAGTGTTGATTGCATGGTTCTCAAATTTCAGCAAGATATTCTGTCATGTTGTATTAACAAAAATTTCGTTGTCTCCATTAGTGTTCTCGTGTTTACCATAGTGTTATTTATGTTCATCATGTTGTAAGCAAACAGTTGCTTCAATATTCATTGAATAAAAATTTAGAACTATGTAAAAAAATAAAGCAAACTTTGTGCAAAATAGGGACTGTAATGGATGTGTTACATATCGAAATAAGCTATTGATTACTTATTATCATATTCATGAACCATGAAATCAATACATGTTATTTTATGATCATTTTAACTTAAGTAATAGATTAATAAATTCAACCATTAAAGGGGAAGAATGTGTTTGTAAAATCTTAGCGAATGAATTTTGAAGTCAATTCAAGGTTTCGCCTGGCAATCTGGTTCAAGCTTTTTCAATATTTTACAAATACATTCTTCCTCATTAATGTCTCACAATAATTCGGCGCCCAAATACTGTGTAACTCTTCAATCAAGTTTAGACGAAATTCAACCACTGTTTTCAAAATTCTTATTGATAGGTTATTGTGTTGTGTTCAAAATACAATTCATTCAAAAAGACTATTATTACTATTTTCAATATTTAATACAAAGTAAATAAATAATATACTAGTATTATCCCAATGAGTAGAAAAACTGAATTTTCTGGCGTTTCGTGACTTCCTGTTGGACACTTCTTCAGAGGATAAATAACCAAATTCAAATAAATCCAAGTTTAAGTAGTAAGACGAAACAACAAGAATATCCTACACTAAGTCATGAAATGTCAGAAAATTCAATTTTTCCACTCATTGGTATATTACAAATATACTATTTTTATTTATAACAATTTACCTAATCCTCAATTTATTGACAATTATCAAGACGGACCTTGATAATGATTTAATACAACGGTTTTCATTTACTGTAAATGACCATACAAAATGTTATTTAATTTCAGTTTGTATTAAATGTAATGAACGATAGATTTTATTTAATCAAAGTATTTGGCCTATTTTGTGATCGAAAATCCTAAAACTTACCTAAACTTGATCACATAAGCTGTATGTGTGTTATGCACCGACAAGAATAATGAGTGGTAATTTTTTGGATCCATTTGTGGACCAATACTATACGTATATTTTACCGTATAATTGTTAGTTAACTAAACTATTCTTATCGATTAAATGTTTAAATATTTCATTGGCAGTCGATTGACTAACTTAACGATTGAATGTTTAAAAAACACTTCCATGGCAATATCGATTATATACATATAATTGATATTTATACGTTTTGAATTGTGTTTGTGGATCGCTCGTTTCTGACTGTTTACATAATATACTTTCCCATTCCAAGCTTGGACTTCTCCCTCTAGTTAGCGGGGTTTGGACACATCAAATAGCTAGCTTACTGGTCTTTAGTCACTGAGTCCTTGTTCTCGTTCGCAGATTAAGTGATGGCTGTAAACCTACCGTAATTAGCAATATGTGAAACAAAATTAACATTCAAATTGATTAAAATACATGCAAAATTCAATTTTAATGATATAAATAAATGAATAACTTACTTTGTTCTTCAGATAAACTATATACGTTAACCAATGATAAGATCAAAATAGTTAACACCATTATAATGAATAATTCGGATAATTGTGTTTTCATTTTTATTTGCGTACTTTATCTAGAAAAATAAATAAATACACAGAATAGTGAAATGTTATTTCATTTAACAAAAAAAACTCGTTATGAATTTGTCTCTATGGAATTTATTCAATATTATATGAACCATTTTAATGATCATAAGTTAATCAACAACAAAAATGTGTTCACATATTAAATGCTTGTAAAACGTTTGTAAAATGTTAGATCTCTATTTACAGAATGTAAAATAATATAAATTCACTGTTAAGCATGTATCTGATACAAACAGTTTAATTTATCATTATAATCTATCAATGATTGTTCTATTTTAAAAGTTATTCTGTAATAAGTAAGCATTTTATATGGTTTACGTTTTAATGAAGATACCGTAAAACTCTTCAGCCTATAATACTCACTAAAATGAGAAAGAATAATATTCACAACTGAATTCTAACTTTCTTTGAAACATTGCATGATAGTGATTGTAGTTTATTAGAAGTTTATGGGAAAATCACCATTATGTAAACTGACTGAATTACTAAATTGTCTATTGAATAATTAATCAATAAACATTTTTCACTTTATTTTATTTTATTCTTATCATTCTTTTAATTAAACCATTAAATATATGCATCATGAAAGAATTTGATTGAGATCTTGAACCGATTGATGTAAGATCATCATTGAAAACTTGGAAGCACCGGACAGCCTTTTCTTCCTATTGTAGGACTCCTTGGAAGCGCGTAATCATTGAATTGATTGAGGTTAGACATTAACATCATTGGGTACCGGCTCAGTGATCAATTAGGCTAAGCGTTCGTGCGCAAGAATAAAGGCCCTGACTTCGACTCCCGCCAGCAGAATCATGGATGCGCACTGTTGAGAAGTCTTACAATAGAACGAAACGGCCGACCAGTTCTTCTAGGTTTTCAATGGTGATCTAACATCAACCGGTTAAAGATCTCAATCAATAACTTAATAATCTCTACAACCTTATACTGATAAAAGAATTTGTTTGATCATCATCTCTTTTATTAAGATTGTTCTTTATCCTTAATCAACATTTGATTCATTATTACTATTGACTTCATACGAAGTCGCATTGTTTAAAAACAAAATTTTCTATGACACTGTTTAATGATTAAGGAATATTGTAAAAGAATTAATCATGAATCAATTTATTTATTAGAAAAATAAAGAAATATAAGCTTTTGAATAGTTTCATGGTTTTTCATGAATTTTATTCTGCTAATCTTGTGGTGTGTGCTACTTATATCGGCATAAGTAGTATATGACGTTAGTGTGGAATAGAATGTCTGGCAGCAGAAGTTCGAGGAAAGAATGGGAACAGAAAGCGATTGGTATAAAAATGTAGGAACAATAAAGTATGAGACAATTGATTGACAGTTTGTAAATGAAGTATTTTCTGTATCATTCTCAGATTTTACTAAGATGTTCCGTAATTTTGTGTTACAATACAATCGATTGTCCTCTCTTGTGTTCTTATTCACTACAATCCTATGGCCATATTTACTTTGTAAATAGTAATTATTTTTAATATTTTACAAACTTGCAAAAATGTGGTACGTGTTCAAATTAAAATTAGAATATGAATTAGATTTTATCATAAAACATAAGTGTTAATCTACATGGGTAAATTCATCGATTCATTTATTACTGTTATACAGTTCAGTATTCACTTCCATTTATTTATTGTTGAGAATGTGCTCTAAAATGATGATCCATGTTTTAAATTATAAATAGACAAATTTATTTAAAATAATAATAGAATCTATGTACTGCATGAATCAACTTATTGAGTTTTATAAGATTACGTTTAGATGGATTTCCATATAAAATTATCTAGTATTCTTTAGAGTTTTAATAAATCTAAGCTAAAAGGGTTTAAGTACTTCACTGTCTCGTACAAATAAAGTTCGGTAAGTATTTAACTGTCACTAAAGACAGTACAGTAGATTGAGGAGAGTTATAATAATTTTATTTATGGTCGTTGGTAGAATTCTATCTATATGTTTATCAAATGTTAAATAATAGCATATGGTTATAATGATCAGAAATATGTTGTAATAGATCAAATTTTAAAAGTTCAAACCGTAAAAGTGTTTACGAAGTTTGAAATGTTTGTGTATTTTAAAAATGACCTCAGATAGCTAGAAAATATACGTATAGTAAATAAAAATATCAGTGTAAGATTGTGGAGATCGTTGAGTGAAAATTGACGTCATGAACTGATCAATGTTAGACCAAAACATCATGGATTAATTGAAGTTGGATTCCAGATCATTTGTTAAGAGGTTAAGCATTTGAACTCAACCGAAGGTCTTGAGTTCGAGTTTCGTTTATGTACTTGTGGATGCACGCTGATGAAAAGTCCCGTGTTAAGATGAAATGGTCATATAGTGTTTCCAGGTTTTCAATAGTGGTCTAACATTGATCTATACATGATCTCGATAGATTAGAATATTAAAAATAAAGACTAAAAACAGATTACATGTTTTTTAATGTAATAAAGTTATCATGACACATTAAAGTATAAAAAAATGAAAAAAAATACATCATAGAAATAATAATTTAATATTGATTATACAAATTCGTTGAATTAAATTCTTCCTTAAAACAATTTACTCATTGAATACCGATTGCGCCCACTTCTGAATACCTGGTTTTATAGATAAACATAATAATACATTTTATAACTAATCATAATAGTCACAGAAAACTGTTTTGTAAAACTGAATAGTCTATGTACTTTTCTATTTACTTTCACTTTTAGTTATCGACCCTATACGACCCAGTAAATAAATAATAAACATAGAAATTAATGATTGATTTCATGTTTTTTTTGTTTTTATTTACAAACCAACTGATTATCATAATTGTTTGAGTAGTTATTTTGATTGTCTAGGGAATATACATGAATTGTAAACATCAGATAAATAAACAATAATTATGCTCGGAAGACTTCACCTTTCAATAAGAAAACTATCAAGAGAACAATAGTGATATTATATTGTTTTCATTTTGTATCAAGTCATTATTTTATATTTATTTAGCAAAAGGTTTTCTTTAATTAATCTATTAAATAAATCGAAATGGAGAGGCGTATAGGTTTTCCAACGATTCATGAAATAATAACAAATTTATATCCTCGCAGAATTGTTTATTACATAATTTTTGTTTTAACTTATGAGAACTATAGTCAATTCACTAAAAGGTGAATTAAAAATATCTTTGTAATGTTATGAATCCTTCAATAAAAAGAACGACTATAAGAATTTTGACAAGTTTTCTTATCTTCTTATATTCTTTTTACTTTAAGTTGATATATGGAAAACTTCCTTATCCATTGAAAGTGTAAGTATACAGTGAAATAATATTTATTCATCAAAATGTGAAATAGAAATAATAATGAATATCTTTCTCTTTTTTCTGTAAATTTTAGATAGTGTATTAAAACAATACACTATATGTTAAAGTAGTATTTGTAATCAAGTAGTGGTTTTATGAAGAATGTAAACAATATTTTCACAAGTAAAGATAGATAGCGGCTAGTAGCGGAATTCAGGACGCGCGTTTTGTCTTATTTGGGACTCGTCCGCTGGATATACCTGTATCGCAGAGTTGATGTTCACTCTAGGACTCGAACCTAGTAGTATTCGTCTCAAACGTCATTGCGTTATCCACTTGGCTACTGAGTCCTGATTGCCACTTGCTTGTTTAATGGTGTGGAGTTTACTTGGTGTTATTTATTTGTATCTTCCCGTTGTTATTTAGAAATGAAATTGATAAGTTTCTTGTTAGCATATGCACATCTTGTTCAGTCCGTTCTTTATAATTTACCAAGAAGAACTACAAATTATGATGATTTAGCATTATTTATGAAAGAAAAATTCATTTCAGTCTTATTCAGTCTTGGACAACAATAAAAACATTTGATTAAATTGACCGAAGAATGAACATTTTGTGGTTATTAAAGTCTTTTTCGACGAATCAATATAGACGACAACATGTTTATAAACAAGACTGATATTATAACTTACCTTATTATGATTATACTTTAAAATGTTTAACGCCTACAGAAAGTATTTTAAATTCTCTTTATTTACCTATAAATATGGCAAACATATGGAGGGGGAATAATTGTCAAGCTCTCTTTTCATGTATCAAGATTTAAAATGAATTAAATAGTTTGTTACTTAATAAACATAATATATTCTGTTAAAAAATCAGATTTATAAAAACAGAGTAAATAGATTTTGAAAGATATGAATAACAGTATCTGAGAATTCAAAATACGCATTCAGTATAGCTTTGTAAATAAAATTGATACATTTAGATAATAAGGAAGTCTGCTGAATAGTTGTTGAATCCTAGCCACCTTGGACTGTTGTGAGACAGTAACTCACTAAAGATAGTAGTGGATGAGTCAGTCACTTTCGTGGATTAGTTAAAGTTGGACATTCACATCGTTGAATGCCAGCTCCGTGGTCTAATGGTTAAGCGTTCTCGCGCGGAACTGATAAGTCCTGGGTTCGAATCTCGAGAGACGGGATCGTGGATACACGCTACTGAGGAGTCCCCCACTAGGACGAAACGGTCGTCTAGTTTTTTCAGGGTTCCCATGGTGGTCTAGCTTCAACTGACTCATGATCTCAAGTATTGATATAATCCTATAGATGTTAGATGAACACATTTGTTTTATACAAGACATCATTGTAATTTCAGTCGGATGAATTAGCTCCATACTTTATTTTATATGTTTTCATTTATTAATGAGTGATTTAATTAGTATTTTATACTAAAAGTGTTTCTTTTCATAAACATTTCAGAAGTAAATCAAGTAAACATTACACGAAGCATTTAGATGAGACAAATTTATGCATAAATCACAATTCTAGTTTTCAATAGATTAATAATGAATTTTCTAGTAAAAGAGAATTTATCGAAAGGATTTCCACAAACTAAGTTATTGTCAAAATTATATCTCATCGATATTCCTAAAATAATAATGCATTTACTATGCATTCACAGTGAATAAAACCAGTTGATAAGATGCCATAAAGCTGTGTTTCGTGCTAATATGCATTCATCAGCAATGACGTCTTGTATTATCGACAGAAATAATTCTTTCCATTTTATTTACTGTTAATTTATTCAGACTAATTTACTATAGAACTGAGATTGTTAAACTTATATGTCATTGTACAATATCTGATTTCATATTGTCTTGACATCTGTAGCAGTTGAATCCTGTAGATCAAAATATCTAATATTATCAGAAGAAAATCAGGTCTTGGGTATTTCTGAGCTTAAATCACACTGCCGAATATCAAATCAAAGTATATCATTTTGTGTCACTTAAGTCAATGACATCTTCGTCGATATAATCCGATCAATATTAAGAACTGAATAAATATGATACTGATCACTACTCATTGGTTAGTCAACTTGATTATTCACTTACCAACAAAGTAGTTTTATGTTGATAAGTAATAGAGAAATCATCTCATATCACAAATCAGTCACTTCACCAATTTCGTCCATTTATAAAATTAATTAAATTCAACAGGACATTTCACCTTATACTCTTATTATCGCAAGTATGAATGTAGTAGTAATGTATTAATTAACTAAATCCTTTTCATTATCATTTTACAAGAGGACAAAATCGGTCGACAACACTGATAAATCTTTTTCATAAAACAAAATCAACACAGAATAAATGACCGTAGTTTAGCAGTTGAATATAGATCATGAAATTTTAGACCAGTTACAGTAACTTAGATACTAAAATTGTCTTAAATTCAGTTGAAAATTTACGTGCTAGTCCTAAATATCTTAATACTATTTAACGGTGTTTTACAACAGCTTTTTATTGAAGTTTAAATTCAATAAGAAATACACACATGAATCTGTCTACTTAACAACAGTATTTCTCATTAACAAACTTTATTAAAATAGTATACCCGGTTTATGTTTACTATTTCCTGTGTTTGTTTTTGTTTTGTTTTTAATCAAGGCAAAATAGTTTGAATTCGGCAATTGTTGTAATCTATAGTTACTGTTATAAAAAAAAGACTCTTCATGACTTTATGTCTACCATATAATTCTAAGAACCTTTTCTTTTCAGTGTTACACCTTTGATATCTAATATTTTGAATTCGTAATTATAATATAAGGACTATTTATTCAAATATGAAATATTTAAAACTTAAATAAGAATAAAATATCTTTCTATAAGTTTTGCATAGAATGTACAATAAAGTTTTATATTATTCATTTATTTATTGGTGACATGATATACCGGTAAGGGTAATCATTTTCTATCATCTTTTTTATATAATAATGATTGTTTGTATGTTTAATATGAAAATTTCTTTTTCTGATTTACATTCTTGTAATTAAATTCAATCTAAAATACCGTGATATTGAACTAAAGTATCATTGAATATTAGATGTTGAGCTGAAATAATACAAGACGAATTTCGAAATTCAAAGTGATTTATCTAAGATTAAAATAAATCGTAAATATCAGTATAATTATGATTCAGTAACTTTGATGGATACTACTTCGCTATTTCAAATGACATAAATTAGATCGAAATTGTAATGTGATTAACAGTGGCATATAGCAACTACCATCTGACTAGTCTCAAATATATTGAAAAACACCGTATAATTAGTATTGTCTTATGTTCTGATTGCTTACATTTCTATCTTTGAGAGTAGCAACCGTGATGAGTATTTAATAACTTTATTTCTAAAAATTTTTGAATTCGGTCCTAAGAAGTCCTATATGTACATTAAATATGCGATGTATTGATAAATTTATGCATCAGAATATCATCCAGCAGCGAACTTTTAATTTATGTTTTTCCCTTAAAAGTATAGGACCTTGTAAACATTTGCATTTAAAATTAATAGCTTTACAATATAGGTTACAATGTTGGACATATATAATAAGCTTGTTGTATACATAGGACATGGTATCTGATGAAACACAGAAACGAAATGCAAAGAACAATACGGTATTTTGTGGTAACTGTCACTGTTATACGACACTGTAATCACACAATCTCGTTTAAAATATTTTGTAATCATTAATCATAATTTTCACTAAGTTCGCGAACCGAAAAATGTTAGATCACTCCAAACCTAGAAGGATTAGACAGTCGTTTAGTTTTAATATTGGAATCCTCGGCAGTGCTCATCCATGATTACACATGCAGCTACGCGGTTACGCGTGCAAACGAGTGAGCTGGAATCCAACAGTGTTAACATATAACTTCAATTAATCCACGATATTGCACGACTATATTTCATTGTCTCTGGCTTCTGAGTGCATCACATCCGAAACGAATGAACTCCACTAGTGATCAGTTAAATTCAACAGTCTTCACAGCCCAATACTGTTAATAATAAGTACTTTCAATTATCAATTTTACTGAAAAGCAAAATAACCAGTTTTGTAAGGAAGCATTTTTTTCATGGAATATCATTGACCCTCTAATATATATTACATTTATGAATTCAGATGATAATGAATCCATAAGTATAAGTTTATCATGTGCTTTTACCTAGAAATCTAATTACCAGTGTGGAAAAAGATGAAGTCACTCTCACAGATACTTATCTAGTAGTTTTGCAGAGAGATATAAGTTAATATGTGGCCGATAAACTTTGTAGAAATATCTTGTACGGACAACAAACATACAATTTCCTGATGGAGTTTTGTTCTCTGAGCTGGACGGTTTGGTCGTGGAGGTTTCCTCATTTTTCTGAACAACATCATCAACACAAACTTTCACTTGAGCTACAAGTCCTCGCCACCATCTTAAAAATTATTTCTTTAAACGATCACTCACTGAATAATATATTCATAATTAAAAATTCTAGTTATCGAGTTCCACTAATCAAATATGTAAAATAAACGTATGTTTTATTCTAAAATTTATATAATTTCAACTAAATACTGATTTACTTCCTTCATTTTAGATTTGTGCTAGACTGATGCTTCTAACTTCCAAATGTTAAACCGACCACTATAAACTGCTAAATCAAATTCAACTTTATATATATATATATATATATATATATATATATATATATATATATATATATATATATATATATATATATATATATATATATATATATATATATATACAAATAACAAATCCACCAATTAGATTTTAAATTATCATGTCAACTATTTGGTGAATTCTAAAGCATGATTATTTTACTTGACGGAAGATATTGGTAAAGAGTAAGGCAGTCATTTTTAATTGTTTATGAAATTCAACGCTGTTATCAGAAACATTTATTATGAGATTACATAATGATAGAGATGAATTTCTATTAATATCTGGCGATGAATTGTGATATAGTTAATCAATTGTGAAGAAGTAATGACATTATTTACATAACATATTCAACAAGTGGTAATGCCTCCTGTAGTTTTAATGTGAAACTAATTTCAGTGTTACTATACCTTGTGTCATATGCTCAAAAAATATATTTTTCTCTTATGTGATAATAGTTATTAAAGGTTGCGAACTTCAAACAATCGGCGCGTGCAAACAGAACATCGATAAAAATCTTTAAACTAGTTAGATGAAGTTTCCTATCGAATTTTAAATAAAAGTTAAAGTCAAGCAGAACGTCAGGATACATGATTTTTTCAAGAATAAAGAGGAAAATGCTCTTGTCCTGTTCCTTGACTGTCAAAGTTTGACAATGTGACATAGATTTTAATGACCGGAGAGTCATTAGCTTTGTAAGTTTAATTACCATGATGGATGAATGACAGTTTAATCAAGTTCATGTCTGCTGGACAATAGGACTTCTAAATTAATTCCAAAAGATGTTTTTAAAATATCATTAATTATGATTCCACATATTTATATGGAGTGAAAACTTAAAAGAAACTTTGTACGTAACACTATTGCTCAATATTTAGAACATGTAGACAGATTTATTTTTTTTCAGTAAAGATATAAGTAGATCGGATTTTACGTGTTCAATTTGTATCGAAACCTATATGGTTTGTTCTAAATATACGAGGAGTAAGACTTAAATGGTCTATTGGATCGTTCATATTAATCTTCTATAAACTAGTTTATGACAGAAATTTAAAACCTCCTGACCAACATAACACTGAGAATTAAGAAAATTGATGCAGTGTTGTATGTATTGTTAAGTATTTTGAAATGAATTAATTGATCATAATTTATGAAAAAAAGTTGATTTCTTTGTTAAAACGGTTTAAATAGTCGCTCATAGGAGTGAAGTCCCTTTATCAAAAAAGTTTACAAATTGAGGTTTTTTCATTGATTTTGTTAGCTTAAACATATATTCCAACTCAAGTACCGAAAGGTATACATTTAACAAGTGAGAGACATTTTCATTAGTTAGTGATGTTTACTAGAACATCATTGATATCTACGAACAGCCAGACAGTTATCCCATCCTATTTCGATACTCCTCGATGTTAGGTAGGGACATTTTTACAATAAAAATCAATTTCAAAATAAATCTGTTTTGTTCACTTGGTATTGTTTTACTTGTATCTTGACATTGAGGTTTAAGACTGCAATTCATCAGTAAATTTAAATTCACCCCATTGCACAAACAAGTGGCAATCAGGACTCAGTAGCTGAATGGATAACGCGGCGGTGTTTGAAGCGAATGGTACTGGGTTCGAGTCCCAGAGTGAACATCAACTCTGAGATTCAGGTAAATCCAGCTGACGAGTCCCAAATAGGATGAAACGCGCGTCCTGGATTCCACTGCTAGCCACTATCCATCTTTGCTTAAAAAATCTGTTTTGTGATACTGTATGAATTATGAAGTTAAATTTTTTCTGACCAGTACACAATGTACTGATGACTCAACTTCACTTGCATCTTAATACAAACATTACTGTGAGAGGAATAAGAAAGTTATTCATTGGTTTTTACATGTCACTTCACATGAAGTAACAATTTAAAAAAATTTCAATTTCCTTGTCGAAGAGTAATCGAAATGATCGGAATGAAATAATGTTTATCAACAGAAGACTTAATCAAATTTGATATTCAATGGAAAGTATATTACTATAATTATATTCAATGTTTCTTTGATCTATTTGAATAAACAATTATTGTCCAAATATTAAAAAATTTATTACAAAAGAATGTTTCAATGTAGGAATACAAACAATATTTATTAATATTTATAGAAAAGATCGGTCAAGAAATAAAAACCGGTAACTTATTGAAACACTTTGTACTGTGAATTATTCTATATTGTATCAAAACTGATATATTGAATAAAGCCACTAATAATAAGAATAAAGAATTATAATAAGTCAAACTATGTAAACTTCTAGTGAAAGTAAAACTCAACTATTTCGTACTAAATATTAACCCACTCCAAAATGACTAATCACAGATTTCCAACATATTTCATCAAAAATAATAAGTATCTTTCTTTAAAACATCAATGTATTTGAGCCTAAAATCTCCCACCTACACCCCCCCCAAAAAAAACTTAAATATACATCCGACTTCAATGGTTGGAGGAAAAAAATAATTGTGAACCATTTGCATAGATTATTATGATTTATCAAGTAAATGTATTTCCTGAGATAAAATAAAATGTATTCAATTGAGTAATGTACATAGGAAAATGATTGAAGTGTAATCATACAGTTATTAAAAAAAAAATAATACAACACTATTCTATAGTAAATAAATGTTTTGGCACTTCATTATATAAGTGGTAAATAAGTATAGATTTCCTACTTGAAAAATATGTTCTAAATAGATAAACGTTTCGTTCTTTTTTTCTTTCTTTCTTTTCTAAAATCATCTTATTGGTTATTTTCAATTGTTGAATAGAACACTTTTAACTAGTAGACAATACATTAAGTAATCTGATTTTCTTTTACATAATTATTATTGTTTACTCACTTAAAAGATGTTTTATTTTTATTCACTTATCGACTAGCCTGTATTTTATATAGAAGAGAAATAATACAAAAAGATTTTCTCTTTAAGATAAAGATATTATCAATACAAACTATTAATAGTGAACAATAAACAAAGTGTATTAAGTAATGATCAAACACTTAAGTTGAAATAATTGTGTATACATGATTTCGGTGAGTTAAGTGCTTTCTAAAAACAAAAAACAAAAAAAAACTGACAGAATAGTAAAACGTTCTAATAATTGATTAAATTTGCTTTGCCTACATTATTTAAAGTTAGTATTCTTTAATTTTCTTCTTTGGATACAGTAGTTTTCTTCAGTTTATAAGTTTTCTTTATCTTCATATTCAACACTTTAACAGTCTTTCTAAAAATATCTTTTTCTTTTAATTTACTAAGACAGACAATTCTGTTTTGGACATTCTTAAAATATAATTGTTTAAATGCTTATTCTCTCTTTATCTACCACCTTAAACCTTTTTCATTTACTGTATACAAATTATATATTCATACTTTAATTAAACATTCACAAGTGTTTATAATTGTTAATTATTTTGTTTTAATTTATAATTCGTTATTATAATGATAATAGAAGGTAATTCATTCATTAACTAATAATGATATTCAATAATGTTTTAGTTTTCATACAATCTGATATCTCCATTACATTTATATGCTTTTAATGAATGATAAACTATGGGATATTGGAATAAAGCAAACATTTAAAAAAAAAACACACAAGAGAATAGTTGATTCAAAGCTTAATGCTAAGTAATTTAGATGTTTAACTTTTATTTAAAAGCAATTCACTCAGCAAAAAAAAATAAAGAATAAAATAATCAACAGTTTATCTATTCAATTAAATGAGTTTTTCAAATGTAAAATGTAGTTTAAATTGTATGGAATTTTATTTATATTTACTATGAGATTTGAGTTTCTCTCTTAATGCTACCTTGTATACTATTGAAATAAAAGAGAAATAAGAACGATTTAAAAAACTCAATAAAGTGTTGTTATTGTTTTTCTTTTTCCTAATGCATCTGGAGTCTAACCGATTTGCGACAGTCTTATTCTAGTTTATGGTTTTACATTATATTTACATTATATTACAGTTTCCTGAACAGCGATTTAGCATTCAATTAGATATTCAATTCAAAACCTTTATAAGTTATGCTTAACATTGAACAAGATAACATAAATGAATCTTTTGAATGAGCAAAGTGTAGATTAATCATTTGTCATGAAATTCTAAACAAAGTTCATTGATAATTATAGTTATGGTATTTTTTCAGAGGTTTTGTAAAACATTATACTACACAAAATAATTACATCAAAGAATAAAAACAATGAATGATTTCAATTTAAAGGTATCTATTTCGCTTAAAAATATGTATAGTTATCATAGAGCTTTGGAATTAGTTTTCAACTCTTAATAAATAACCTAAAATTCAAGTAATTAATTTACGCAAATGATAATTAATTTTCAATAATAAATTTAACTAATTATTGTTTATTATTAATGAAAATGTGGATGTGGACGCATACTGTTGAAGAATCCTATACTAGGAAGAAATGGCCATTCAATGCTTCCAACGTGTTCAGTGGTTGTGTAACATCAATTGATCCATGATGTCAATCAAAAAGATAATAATCTTCACAAACCCATACTGATTATTATTATTAATCATTTATAATGGACTATCAAATTATTAGGAAAATATTTCTAATCTGTATACAAGTGATCAAAAACTTACTTATGTAATGATTTATTACCAGGAAATAGATCTTTATAGTAAAGTCTCTTTTTCATTTTCGTCATTAAATGTAGCTGATAAAAAATCTCATATGCACAGATTTCACTTTCTAATTAAACTTTGAAATCATGTTAAATCTAATTCTTTTTAATAGTAGTCCGATAAATTTTTATCTCGTCACACTAATATGTCCCTGAATTAGCGTTGATATCTGCGAACACTTAAAGGAATGCATTATTTGAATGCTGTCTTCCTAGCTTAAATCTTCATGTCAGCGCAAACGCACCACTTAGATCTTTTCACACACTCATAATTCAAATGGTAATGTAATGGTCATTTGTGTCACATCACTTTGAATATGAAACTTAAACAGTCGCACAAAGAAACTATGTACATTGAGCTTTCAGTACATAATCCATTAGATGAAAGGTGAACTTTTGCTCTGTCTTATGATTTTTTCTGTTGTTGTATACGTTTATTACAGATTAGAAGTTAATCGGAAAAAACCATCTCAAGTATTGTTAAATAACAAATTACAAAATGTAATATGCTTCTACATAGGTTATCATGATAATTAGCTTACTATATAATTCATTAAAGTACTCATTGTAATAACATCTTAAATGATTTACAACAAATTTCCTATCTGTTAATATTTTAAACTAGTTTATTAAAAGACGTCAGAAGCGAAGATTTTTTGTCATTTTTGAGATTTGGGTTGAAATACCGACTATACTTTGATATATATACAGGTTAACATTGAAAAAACAAGTCGACTATTGCAAATAATGACGAAAACGTCTAGAGATTTCTAATGTGATATTAATCTCTTTTTAACACATATTAATTATTCATAAGAATAATTAAAAGTATCTAGGTCTCTTTATAGTGTAAGTCACTTTATAGATACTTTCTGTTATTTTTTTAATATAGTCAAGTCTATAATATCTGTGAAATCCTAACTACTTTTTTTTATGTGATTTGGACATTTTTAATAATGACAGTGACATTAGCCGATTGTTATTGAATCTCTAAAATTTGATATCTACGCAGTTGGGATTCTTATTAAATTATACTTCTAATCACATATTGTCGTTTTAGCTTCTATATACAGAACTTTATATTCTGTCTAATCAGTCAGACATAATCAGCTTGAATCTTGATTTAAATTTACGAAAGGAAGTAACTCAGAAAATGGTCAGTAACTTCTTGAACAGATCCCAAGATTTGATTTGGTCATGTTTAGTACTCTTTTAGTCTGTCTTTGCTCCAATCTATAATTCTCGTCATGACAGGCAGTGGTTGAACGTTTGTAGTATGTGTTTCAACCACCTAAACTGATGAAGTTGAACAACTCCACCCACGGATTTGATATTTTTGCTTAATGCCATATACCTAATCTCAATATTGTTTCACAATTTCCATGAACTGTTTTTAAGGCACTAATTACCATCTAGTCAGTTATCAATTATCTGTACCAGTTGTCTAAATAAACTATAATAGTCAAAAATACTAGAATCTACAAATATTTTATAAAGTCAATGATGAGTATCAGCATTAATTGATTGAAAAATGAATTACACTATATTTCAGTTCAATATATTAATTACAATTGAGATAACATATGTAAACGTTTATAATTCTATGTTATATCCAGACTGCATGTTCAAATAAATATCTACTGTAATAAGAGTACTTCGATGAATTTGAATCATAATCTGACAAGTTCCTTTGATATTATAAGATTAAAATTCCAAATAAAATCTCAGCAACATTAAATTACACTTTTTGTTCAGGGTTCACAAAGTCTAAACGTTTTTATGTTGATATCAGATAGAAATATTATAAAAGGGGAAGCAACAGACCAATGTTTCGCTACAATGCAAGATATCTTAACAATATAAACTGGCTATTTTATTAAGAATTCGACGAAAAACTTTTAGATCTCGAAGCTATCATGATATCATCAATGTACTAAGTGGATGTTCAATAGACTACACATATGATCCGTTCTATTAAACCTAATAACAAATTCATTTTAGTGAACAGAAAACATATTTTCACTATTAACTAGCTTTCAAATGAGATCCATGTAATTTTAGCACGTAATTTTAACTGAAGTGTCAATTTAGGTTATGCTATTACACCAACAACAGTCCATAGAAATTCGGCGATTTTTTCTCGTTCAAATAATAGACAGTAAGTCAGTAATGAACATACTCTATACCTATTTCTTCTTCAAATGCATGTGGATAAATTGTCAAGATGTGTTATATATATATATATATATATATATATATATATATATATATATATATATATATATATATATATATGATGAATTAGAAAAGCTTGTAAATTGATTCAAACATAATATTGATGATGAAACTATTGAAACGGTCTCACGTAAAAAATGTGTAATGATAAAACCATAATTTTATAATAGAGTAAACAAATAGTTGTATATGTGAAAATTATATTTGAAATAATCTGAGCGATTGAAATCTAAATTTTTTTCTTTGATGATTTTGATTATTACACCGAAGAAGTCCAGACAAGTTAGCTGGACGAAACGTTGGAATTAATTAAATTTCAATCGCTGGGATTATTTCAAATGTAATTTTCACATATAATAACTCCTCTATACTCGGCGCTCAATTTCTGTCAAACTATTCGTTCAAATCTTGACGAATATTCGTATAAAAAAGTTGTATAACTAATTTTTACTACGTAACATTTCGATCATTTGAAATAATGCAAATCAAATTTAAAAACGCTAAAGCTTAATGTATCATAAAGGCATATATATATATATAACGTAAATTCATCAATCATAACTTACTAATTATCTGAACTAAGAATGTTTCAAGTTCTATTGTGTATTTTCCTATTTATTATATTTCACAATAGTCTTCTTTTATTCAACTCAAAATTATCTTTTAATTACTTTCTATTTATATTCTTTTCTATTTGTTTGTCCATCTTTTTTTAACAAATAAACATAAAAACATTCACTATTTCATCGAAATTAAGATTTTAGTTTATCGGAAATTTTCTTATTGGTCAGTTTACAAAAGTATAATAAGCTGTTTGTTTATTTATTTGTTTATTTGTTTGTTCGTTTGTTGTTTTTCCATATTTTGCTTTTTATTATGATGAATCAATCGAAACTAGACTACCATGAAAAACCTGGAAACTGATAAGTTCTAGGTTCGAATCCTACAAGCGGGATCTGGGATGCACACTGCTGAGGAGTCCCACAACAGGACGAAACGGCCGTCCAGTGCTTCTGGGTTCTCAATGGTGGTCTGGCTTCAATTGACTCATGATCTCAACTATTGAAATTACTGCAATCTCCACAAAACCTCTTCTGACACTTTTTAGTATTAACCTGATACTTATTTCAACTTGAAAAATATTTTTTTAAAAAGAAATAGAAAACGAAAGTAGGGGAAGTGCATAAATGTTGAATATGAATAGTTGTACGTTTGATTCAAATAAAAACTGATAATTAGAGTTAAGAATTTAATTGATTCGTTTCTTTGATGTTGAGTACTTCAATGTTACATAATAATAATATAGATGTACATTAAATATTATTGTCTATACATTTAAAAAGTATTCTCTTTGAAGGAAATGAATATTATTCTATATTTATACGGTAAGATTTCAAAGATTTCTGCTACATAGATGTTTTGGTCAATACATATCATATATCCAAAGCATCTGATTCTCCCTTATTATTATTATTATTAATATTTTGTACAAAATTACTTTGATTTGCTATTCTTATTGTAGGCAGAAAATGTATTACAACAGTAATGTGTATAATTTAATATGCTTTTTTCTATTCATCAAATGATCACTTTTTTCTGTGAGTAGACATATTTTGATGCTTACTGAGTCCTATCAGTGAACGTATGATAGATAATTTAAAAAAATTTACGCTTTTCTCATTTATTGATTTGTTCAGAATGAATTAATATGAAAATTCGAATCAATAATTGATTCCTACTAGTCAGTCATCGTCAAATCACATATAAATTTACTAAATGAATGTTGATAAGGAATTGATCAAAATAATATTTTTTTAATAATTGAATTCATGAGTTGATTTAAGCTAGGCCACCATAAAAAAACCTGGAAGTACTGAGCGACCATTCCGTTCTAGTATGTTATTCTTCAACGGTACACATTTATGATCCTGCCTCAAAAGATTCGAATTCCATTTTGATATACAATACATTATGAATCAGTAAGCATATCAGGTAGGTTGAAATTTTGATCAAAAGAAATTGAATAACCGTTGTAGATTTAACAAAAGCACATATTGATTATTTATTTACCTATATATAATATAAAACTAAATTGATTCTTTTCACTATGAGAACAATATTTTCAAAAGGGTCATTTGAAAACGACAATTAAAAGTTGAACAAATAAATACGTCTAGATAAAGGAGAAAAAAAAATATATTAAAAGTTGACTTAATCACACAATCTGATAAAAGAAGTCATTTAGTGAAGTTTAACTTTAGTTACATTTTAGACAATTTCTAATAATCATTTTAGATAATAAATAAAATTTCCTTTGATAATATCAGAATATAAAAATTAAATTGACCGTAAAAATCATTATTATTTGCTTAATATTTAAATTCAATTATGATTGATTTTCAATAAAATATAAAAAAATTTTAAAAAGTTTGTTTGTTTGTTTTACAAATTTTATTTAATTTTCTGATTCTAGGAACATTTCAGGGACGTAAAACGATTCACATAGGTGAGTTTTTATTACAAAAAATATTAACTTATAGTTATAAACAGTTACACTGAAGGTTGATTCATGAGGATTAAGGTTCGGTAACAAACGACCATACGTTCATTCTATAAGCACCTAATATAACCATTCATTTTTTAAGAGCTTTTCAATTGGATACCGGCCCAGTGGTCTAGTTGGTTAAACGCCTGGCGTGAAACTGATAGATCCTTGGTTCGAATCTCGCGGGGTCCGGGATCATGGATGCGCACTGCTGAGGAGTCCCACAGTGGAACAAAACGGCAGTCCAGTGCTTCCAGGCATTCCATCGTGCTCTAGCTTTAATCGACTCATGATTTCAACCAGTGAAATTTCTAAAACCTCCACAAAACGCATTCTGACAGTTTTTCAATTCATTATATAATATAATTGTCATCAATTGGTCACTTTTTAATTTTTACTTAATCTCATTGACCATAGTACGTTTATAACAAAGATGAACTAAATTCTAAATTGTTAATTAGTAGATTTCAATACCCTACTTTTAGATTGTCGTGTTAACTGTGAGATCTCAAAAGTAATTTTTTCATTTTTGTATTGATTAATGATTATTATCTTCGAGGAAATATTCCAAAATACTAAACTCTGTATATCGACTGTCTTCTAGACAAGTTCAGTTTATGATAATAATCATTTTTTTTAAAAACAAGGGAAATTATCAACTCTTTGAAGAGACTACTGTTAGCAAAATATTTAGAACACAATTTGGATTAAACTTAGTTTCTTCTTTTGTGGAAATGATTACTAAAATAGTTGATATTAGATGCAAGCCATAATTATTCAGATATTAAAATGATGAGTTTAACTTATATTGTCCACTCAAAGCACACTTTATATAAATTATTATACAACATTTGCATATACTTAACCAAATAAATATTTTCAAAAGACCCAATAGGAGTCTACATGTGTGTTTTGTCTGTTACAAAACTCTACTGAAAAGATGCTAGAAAACATTCATTAATTTCTTCAGGAGTGATAAATATTACTCTTGTTGAATTAATTGATGGCCGCTATAACTCAATGACTGGGTAGATATTGAATTGGAATTTTAAATGACAGATATGGAATTCGAAAATTAAAACTAAAATCATGTTTCATCTAGCAGACAAATAGTAAACAGAACCAAACACTTTGAAAAATGTAATTTAATTGCTGTCGTATAGAATTTAAATTTAGTAACGATATATCAATTTCAAAAGTTGTGAACTTGAGTTATACTACTTAAATTACAGAAACAGAAATGATTAATAACGACCTATCCCTACAATAGAATATATTGATATCATTTGTTCATTTGTTTTCATAGCCAAGAGTTTATCATCGAACTCATGAATATGTACTCAATCTTGTGAGTATTTTTGTTGCATATATGCATAATCTGAACTGAAACTCAATAAACATTTTCAAAATAATTGAAATAATTAAAAAAATACAATGTTTATTTTTCAAACAAACACAATTCTATTGCTCTGAGTTTATTTATTTTACTGAAGACAACTAATATGCATGTTATTTTAAACGCACATTTCAACCTAGTGTTATGTAAGCGATGATGGATAGTGCCTAGCAGTGGAATCCAGGACGCGCGTTTTGTTATGTAACATTTTTTTCAAATATAATAAAAGATAATTCACTGAAGTTATTTAAATTACACTGAAACTTGAACATATTTTGTTTATAAATAAATTAATATATTTGTAATATCCCAATAAGTAGAAAAAATTAATTTTTTGACGTTTCGTGACTCAGTGTAAGTCACTTCTTCAGAGAATTTATTTATTCTTTGGGATATTGTAGATATATTAATTTATTTATTACAATCTACCCAATGCTCAATTTATTCGAAATTACGAAATTAAACCTTGGTAATGTTACGCACAAACTCATATTTTGTTTAGTTGCATATTAAATGTTATAGGAATCCAATAAAAGGTAGTGAGGTCAACTTTATAAAAACTAATAAATCACGTTACATAAGTATTCGTTACAGAATGGGTAACATTGTGTCGTTTTATTGTTAAATAATAAAATATCTCCAATTTAACAGTTACTTAGATAGAGTTTACGATCCAAGTGTGTAAGAGTTATAACAGGTCAGTAGAATCCTGTGTGTATTCCATAAAGAATTGTTTTCTTATATCTTTTTTGTGTTAAAAGAAATATTATACAAAACGTTCTATTGTTAATTTACACTTTAAAGAACTCGAAACCAGTGTTTAATTCCATGTAGGCTGTAATTATTATGAATGTGTTAATGGGATTCTTGAAATAAACACTCATTAATAATAATGTGATAACCAATTATATGAAAAATAATCAGTTGTTTTCAGTTTCTTTTCCCAATCCACTCAAAAAACAACATTTCGGTTATATGCATCATACTCATACATAAGTAAAATTTGTTTTCATTGTTCTACTCCAATAACTATTTACGTTATTTATTTATTTGGTTATTAACTTTATTCAATTTTATATTTTTGGTGAAATATAGAATTCTCAGCAGAGAGTATTTCAGCAAGTTTCCGTTTTCTAATTCTTGATCGATATTGACGACAAATATTGAGTGATCACCAACTAGATATTACTATTTCAAAAGTCGACATCTGAATAATATTCGTTCTTTTCAATGCATATTGCTAGAAATCACGATGTCTTGTATTATACATTTTTATAACTTGTAAAGCGAAGATTGTAAACATTTCATAAAAACACCTGAATAGGTTATGCAATTATTTGAAATAATAATGTGTTAAAACAAATAAGGGAACAGATAACTTGTAAATACTTTAACTTATTTTTTAAAATTTTCATTTCACTATGAAATAGTAGGGAACTCATGTGAATGATTTTAATAGAGTTCTGTTCTCCGAGCTGAATAGTTTAGTAGTGAAACATTTATCGTTCTTCTGAACGATATCATCGGCACAAACTTCAAATAGACATGATAGTCAAATTTTCTCTACATACAACTTACAGTTTGTCTTGTAGATTTCATTATTGATTGACTATTGTTGACCTTCAATGTGTTAAGTTAAACGTTTAAAATAACGATAAAAGCTGTACGATCAAATCATTTATCTCAACAACAGAAAAACTATCAAAATCATTTTCCTATTATTATTTTTCTAGTCTAGTCATTCCTTGCCGTGCGTTGTACAATGGTATAGGAATAGATTGGAAGAAAGCTAGGAGCGGCCAGACCAAAACATGGCACAAGTCCATGAAGTCACTGACAAGTGGATTGAGCCATGTTGATAAGAGTAGAGTACCTGGTTGGGATCCGCGAGATGATAACAACCGACGGTTAGAGACTTTGAATGATATGGCTCAAAGCTGTTTGCAATGGCGTAATTGCATCCACTTTTTGAGTTCTCCCAAATTTTCATCTTCTGAATTTGCCATGTCTCCTTTTTCTCTTTCGAAATTTATTTCACTGGATTATACTCCTTGAATAACATCTTCAAACCCTAATGTTTCCGATTACTGCTTATACTCTTACAACCTCTAACACTATAG
This sequence comes from Schistosoma margrebowiei, assembly GCA_944470205.2. Classification (NCBI taxonomy): domain Eukaryota; kingdom Metazoa; phylum Platyhelminthes; class Trematoda; order Strigeidida; family Schistosomatidae; genus Schistosoma; species Schistosoma margrebowiei. The sequence goes on along the minus strand of OX104028.1, from coordinate 38,779,067 downwards.
AATTTGAGTTGACAATTACATCTCTGTGCTAATGTGGTATGACAACTTGAACTGATGTACGTACGTACGAAGTTCTACATTGTTACTGACTGACTGACTAACTGGCTGACTGAGTCTAGTCATTAGTAGATTAATATAATTTATCTCTTACATTTCAATAATAACTTGTATGAGAACATTTTTATCTTTTTTTGTTTTATTTTATATATGAACATTTAATTAGGAAATAATATCGTCATCAGAATTAATTCTCCTCATTCATTGACGAAATTAAGAAATAAAAAAAAGAAAAGAGAGTAGATAAGTAAGTAAAAAAAGCCCCTTCAAATCTTTTAATTATGATATGAAATAATATTTGTTTATTTGTTTGGTTGTTTTCTTCTAAATTCTTAAATGATCAGTAGAGATAAATTAAAGGTACATAGCAACAACGAGATGAATATTTTTTTAATTTATATTAATTTATTTAATTAGAATATACACTATGTGTGTGTGTGTTTATTTTTCTTCAAATACATTTTAAATGAGAAGAGTTATGTTTCTTATCAGACAGATAAATGATGATGGACAAATGAATATGGTTACATAATCTATTGTATGTAACAATCGTCTTTTTAAAAAAAAATTTAAATGATTATTCGTCGATGTTCTCATATATTACATCATGTACATTTTTATTTATTTATTGTCTCTTTTTCGAAAAAAAACGATTTATTGTTACAAAAAAAAGAAGAAAAAACGTAGCTATTTGTTTCAATTTTCTTGTTCATTTAATCTGTTTTGTTTTACAACAAAAAAAAGAAGAAAAACACTTTTGTTCAGTGAAATATATAGAGAGAAAAAAAGAAAAGAAAATGAAATCTCATTATGAAGTACATATATTGTAGTTACTTGTGAATGATTGTAAGGTAGACAGAAAAAAAAAGTAAACATGTATTGTCGGTTAAATGAATTTTTAAACACAGTTTTTAATTATATGTGAAAATTATACTTGAAATATTCTCAGCGATTGAAATTTTACTAATTCCAACGTTTCGTCCAGCTAACTTGTCTGGACTTCTTCAGGGTAATAATCAAAATCAAAATTATCAAAGAAATATATAGCTTTTAACAATCAGGATTATACTGTGTTAAACCAATCATACTTGGATGTTGATTTTTTGTAAAATAGGATCAGAAGAAATCAAACGAATTCTAAACAAACATGATATAAGAGTGTATTTTAGAGCGAATAACACAATAAGATCGACATTAGTGAAAGTTAATGACACGTTAGCAAAGGAAGAACAACAGAACATTGTGTATGAGATTCACTGTCATGACTGTAATGCTACCTATGTTGGAGAAACATCCAGGCAATTGAATGTAAGATTGAAGGAACACAAACAATGCTTGAAAAATGTTCCAAAATCCTCGGTTGATTTAAAGAAACTTGAAAATAAGTCAGCGATAGCGTTACATGCGTTAGAAACAGGACACAAGATTAATTTTGAAGGTACCAAAATACTTCAGAAAGGTATTAACACCCATAAAGAAAGATTGACAGCAGAAGCGCTGTATATTGGCGAACAAGAACAGCCTGAACCAAAAAGATGATATTTAACTGGCAACTACCTGGCAAATTTAGTTTGACAAGTAAATTTGGAACCTATCTATTGTTTAAACCTGTTTTTTTAATATCACATGCATCGTTATTATTTTTGAAAGAATTCAATGCGTTTTTAAACAATACAAGCATTATAAGCAAAGATGGATAGTGGCTAGCAGTAGAATGGAGGACGCGCGTTTCTTTCTGTTTGGGACTGGTCAGCTGGATGTACCTACATCTCACAGTTGATGTTCACTGTCAGACACGAACTCAGTGCCGTTCGCTTCAAACGCCATCGCGTTATCCACTTAGCTACTGAGGTTTTGACATGTACATCGATGTATCATTATCAATTTTTCATTCTTGAACTTGAACTTTATTTATTCCTTTATATCAATCTCTCACACATACATAAATACCTACACACTCACAGACATACGATTTGTTACTCAGTTAAGTATTTCCATGTAGTTGATTTCTTCACATGATTTGTAGTTAACTGACTCATTTTATCCTATTTTACAAAAAATCAACATCCAAATATGATTGGTTTAACACAGTATAATCCTGATTGTTAAAAGCTATATATTTCTTTGATAATTTTGATTTTGATTATTACCCTGAAGAAGTCCAGACAAGTCAGTTGGACGAAACGTTGGAATTAGTTAAATTTCAATCGCTGAGAATATTTCAAATATAATTTTCACATATAATGACTTCTCTATACTCGGCGCTCAATTACCTTCAAACTATTCGTTCAAATCTTGAATATTCATATAAACAGTTTTTAATTGTTGTTGAGATGGTGGAGAAGATTTGTAGCTTAAATGAATGATCAAGGTGTACAGGATAATCTATGAACCATATGTTGAGAAGTGTGAACATTTCAATTCCACCTGAAATTTGTGCTAATGATATCGTTTAGAAGAACAATGAAAGCTCTACAACCAAATCATCCAGCTCAGAGAACAAAACTTTATCAAATATACTTCCTAATACTAAAATGATATTGGCTGGAGAAAAGTTAGAAAAAAACTTATTACAATTGAACAATTGTTTGGGTAATAATTCAGGTCTATAAAGTGATTTGTATTGTTTAGTTGTTTTGATCTGGAATATTTTTGTTTTACAAATTCTATCCAATAAATACAAAGTAAATTAATACTATGATTGCTTAAGATTTCTGTATTAATTGTTTTGTTTTAAATGTTCATAGTATGAAACAGTGTTAATCACATTTGAGTTCTATTTGACTATGCTGAGAAAAAAACGTTCGTAAATCATAATTATAGTTTTGATTAAAAGTTTCATGTTTGAAACTTTTTATATTTTGTTTTAATCTTTTAAATTGATCCTAAATATAACTCTATCTGACGTTTAGTTTGGTTTTCTTTTATAAGATTTTATGTTGTTTTTTGGTGATCCAACGTTCGATGAGATAAAGCAAATTTTGTATGATAATCAGAAAAGAATTTTCATGGATAACACATGAATCAATAACAAATATGACTGTTACCTTCCCTATTGAATACCAATTAAAACAGAAATACAGAACTTTTCATGTATTATTAAATGAATAAAAATTATAATGAAAGGAAGATGATCATGTAGGTTTTTACGGATCTGTTCTGTAGAAGAATAATTTAAGTAATATTATTGTTCCGACAATATAGAAGTTCCGATCTAAAATCTATAGTTGAAACATTTACACGTCATTGATCTATAACTTGAGATACTGATTTCTTTCTCATTGATATTGTAGACGCTAGTATCCTCTATATCTGACTCCAATAAATAGTATCCCATTAATTGAGTATTTAATGCAGGCTAAATCTCTTAGTAGAATTATATATTTACTCGAGATTATTCAAAAGCCCGAACATCAGTTATATAGTTTATTGTCCAAAATTGGTAAATTCCGCAAACGTACAGGAAGCAAGCACACAGGGAAACCAAGAGTGTGTTGTGTGTGTGTGTTAAAAATCCATATATATTTATGAGTGTTAATCAAGTATGGATAAATTATTGATTGTCTGTATATTACAACAAATGGGAGAATAGATTAAAAATTGACATGTGCTCAATCAGACACACAGAAATTTACATGGTGAATCAAGTGTTTAAATTACAGTGCTCGGATAAATAATACAGTAGTGGAATAGGCTTACTACAATCTATGGTCCGTAATGGTGGTTTCCACTTCAACCGCCTCCTGTTTTATTATGAACCATTGATGAATGTATCCATCCAACAGAAATCTCTACTTTTATTACACCTAACATCGTTTTTTAAGGACATTTTTCTACGATAAATAAAAACTTATGAATTTTAGTGTTTTTATACTTTCCTGTTGGGAGTTAAACTTTTGAGAAATAATAATAATCCTCCAACTACTACTTCTACATGTTTAAAGCGATTGTTAATCTACAATTTGTAACAAACTGGTCACAACCTTTCATTGCCTTTATCTAAGTAGTGATTCTAATCAGATTTCTTCTGGGATGTTTCAAAATAGTTTCAGCGAATTGAAGTCCATGTTTTGGATAAGTTAATTGATTCAATGTGAATCTTTGTTAAAATCTGTTTATTTAAAAAATTATATGGACTTGTATACTTCCAAGCAAGAGGATATTACAAATAAAACTGCATCAACGATCTTCATTGTTTTAGAAAAGTCATATAAAACTTACGTCTAACGATTACTTGAATAGACGAAAACAAACATATCATATAATACTTTTCCGACACACAAGTTTGATGAACATGTCTAAAGATGATGATTGGAATAGAAAAATTTATTAATATCTGAAAATAATCATTAAATCGAAGGTTTTATCAACATGTAATTATTTGTCAGCCTGAAAACAGAATTATCTACAGTTCATCTACTTATAAAAAGAATTTCGAGATTTACATTAAAAGGAAAAACTGAATCCATTAAATTAAGACTGCTCGTAAAATAATCTTCTTAGAATTTTTTAAGTAAATGACTTCTCAGTATTATACATTTACTCCTTAACGTCTAGTATGTTGGAGTAATATTTCCACTGAATATATACGGTTCTAAAGAGTACCTACTAAATAGCTGTTAATTTGAGTAAGATCGTTGCCTTTTACCAGTGTAAACACAGGGGAGGGGAAGTTCATGCAAACCGTGTTTCAAAATGCTGTCATTATTTGCCACTTTCAAAAATTGTGATTTTATGAAATCTGCCTATGAACCAGTAAAGCAAAAATTTTCAGCAACACCTGGTCAATATCGAAATGGTTGTATAAATGCTACCTGAAAAATTTGATGATATTCATGGGAAATTCATATTAAATATCTTAAAGTGAACTTCACTGATGTTACGCTCATAGTAGACAACTGCGTTAAAATAAATGTATTACCAGCATGCAATATGCTAAAATTTGTGAATGAATAGTTTATTTCTGCTTTAATCTATCACACCTATGAACAAAGACATTTAAATCCATATGAAGTTCGTTTCTTAGTCATATGAGTCTCATAAATAATATTAACACTTTTAATGATTAAAATCATAGAGAAGAAATCAACTTGGATTTCGTTAAACAATTCTAATTCTATGATACTGCAAAATAATACTTGAAAGTTTTCTAAAAAGGATGGAGTATTAGTTATCAGTATGCATTCACATAACATTATCTTAAAGCATTTCATCAATCACAAATGAGTGAAATTCATTAAAGTGTTTCATATTACATATATTCCTTTTTGTTTAACTTTACATCACAATGTCACAAGGATTGTTATGAAGTTATTTTAGATATCATTATGTCATTTTATACTTATGATTTATGAAATCTATGATATTTCATCTAGAAGGGGTCTACAAACAACTACTTACATAAACAATAGTCATTTTCATATGATTAACCTTTAAAGTATATACTACTAGATATTACCTTGTTATATTTAGGATTATACACTTCTATTATACAGTCTAAATTTTTAAACACATATATTCTAATACATAGGTACTTTACTTTCATTATTCATTTCTTTTCCTATTCATTTCACAAAATATTTATCACACTTTGTATAACTAAATAGAATCATTATAGTTATTCATTTGAATGGTCAATGAACTTGAAATTTTCTTCTAGATTACAAAAAAGATATTAATTATGAATTTGTTGAAAGGTAACACTATTGTTTACATCTTTTACTTCAATGAATCCTTTTTTTAAAAATTCATAGATTTCTTATTCATTTAATTATTTTGACCATATACCAAATGTAGATTATTTTAGTAACTTTGTTTATTTGTTTTGTTTTCTGGTTATAGGTTAAAGTCTTATTCTTAACAATATATATATATATAGGTCAGCTGTAAAATGAATGAGGAATGACATAATTATGCATGAATTTCCGGTTTAGAAAACAGATTTCCTTAATGTTAAATAATAAGATCACCAGTGGATACTACTAGTGAGCTATATACTAAGCATCATTTTGAAATCCCATAATGCTTGTGCCATTGGAGGCTCTTTGATAAACACAGTGTCGAAGGTCAGTTATCTTGATGTTACCTTTTCCTCTGATCTAACTTGATCTTCTCACATTTCATTGTTATCGAAGAAGGTTTTCCGTCTGACTTACTACATAAAGAGATTGCATGCTCTTGGGATTACTTGTCATTAACTCTTACAATTTGTCAATTCTTGTATATTACCTATTATTTTTACTGTTCTCCATTATTCTTTTCTGAACTTTTGAGAAAAGACTTTGCTGTATTGTGGAGAGTACTGAAGATAGTTAGCAAGATGTGTGGTGAATCTTTCGAGGTCATAATTAATATGGTTGAGGATCGACATCTAAAGTCATGCAAACTCCTGCCAGGTGTTATTTTATCAAATACTAACCATCCCCTTCACTCTTATCTTTTTCCTTGTATATCTTCTGGTAGAACGAGACGTAATTACATTAAAATCCATGCACGCAAGCAAAAGTATAAGAGTTCTATAATACCTTACCTAGCAAATATACTCTGTGATGAACAGGTTGTTAGAGTTAACCTAATCAATAACTTACATTCTTACCATGTCTCTAATTTGAAAAGTTGTACAGTTTTTCGGGTTTTTTTTAACCTGTTTTTCCTTTTTTTCGTATTTGTTACTGTTTTTTGCGTAAGTAACTTGTTGAAATACCCTGCGCTGTGAATGCTATATTGTACCAAAATATAATATTAAATAAAGTCATTAAATAAATAAAAAAATAACATTTCCTTACTATTTCCATCTAATATTTTATTTAAGTAAATGAAAAACTATACAATGTAGTTAGTGTTAAATAATATTCTTTATATTTTTTTCATTAATTTGTAAATCCAACGTCATTGCATTAATTTCACTCATTAACAATAATGGTTCTTAATTTACAGATAAATATTTTACTATATTGTATCATTCAATATATTTATCATTGTATGAATTTGAAAATGAAATCGTTGGAGATAGAATCTTTCTTTACTGAAATATTTGATTTAAATTTAGTTTTCATAGAGGCTTATTTGTTATTAGTTGAAATATCAACATTTTAAAACATTGATTTATTTATTCAAAAGTTTATTTGTTAAAGAAAAATCATGTTTTTGAGTTGGTAATTTTGTTTTTTCGTCTGTAAACATTTACATATAAACAAAAACTTAACTTACTATACGAAGTTTGCTTTACAATCTTATTATTTTAGTTTCACATGATATAAGAAAATGCTATGAATCATGTGGACCTTACATTCTTCGCCCGACTAATAGGCAGTATACATTTTTCTATTTGTGGGATTAGTTAGGTCTGAAATACAATTTCTGTATAATTTAGTCACTTTGGCTACTTAGATTGTGTGTTTGTTTCATTTTCTTTCTTTATAATGGTTTCTAAACGCTATTATAACCTAGTTCTTCAAACATTCTTCTGTTATACAACACCCAAAATAATATTTATTCATTTTAATGTAAACATAGATAACTTCATTTGATATTTTTTTTGAATTTTTCCACTGATGTTTACGACGAAACACGCGTCCTGGATTCCACTGATAGCCAGCATCCATCTTTGCTTATCATACACACGTACTTCGCATCCCACGGAATTATTTTTTGTGACCCACAGATTTTTAACAATGTTCTCTTTTCTCCCTGTTCAATTTTTTTACTATCTTATGATGAATAACAAGTTTAACTACTATACGGCTTATTTACTTTACTTTTAATAATAGATACGTCATGATCACATAAAATTTATCTACTTTTGAATTTCCTACTTCATTAGTTTTATTGGTTAAGTGCGATTTGTTTTCTAGTTGTTACTATGAATTTTGACTCCCAATCACGTGCAAGAATACACTAGAGATACAATATGATATTTTTTCTAACAGTACTTATATACTAAAAAATATGGCCACTTATGTTCATTCACAACAATCTACCCAATTCTCGATTTATTCGAAATTATCAAGTCAAACCTTGGTAATCATACCTGTAAGACATAGCTAAAAATAAGAGTAAAATGACAATATACAGAAGATGCACATGAAGCAATTTGTCTTAATCGATTACCTGAAACACGGAATACGGATATTAGCTTAATAAGTGCATTTAGAAATACCATTATGTCTATTTGGAAAGAACAAATGGACTTAATGTGTGAGGATGTCATACTGGTGCTATGAATGTTATCGAAATCGAGTTTTCCAGGACACATGAAGCACTCAAACTGGGAGACAAATGTCCAAAAATAATTCGAATAGAAATGTGGAAATTCGCAAGTACTTTTCATCTCAAGAATAGTTGTGAGTCATCTTAGATGAAGCCATTATGTACTAGTTGACATCATATCACAAAGGAAACATGGCTTTGTAACCGGTGAACGTTGATCTGTAAAAAAGTGGACATAATGACAGTTATTTGCCATTTTGCTCCCTGATCATGGCTCTACGAGTATCTTTTATGGCCAAAACAACAAAACCAACATACTGGCAGCGGATGTCCGGCTTTTCAACGTTAAGCTTGCCTTCACACAAACCGTCCAGTTTATATATTACTGTTATGTAGTATATTTTCAATAAAAAAATTTCTGCAGTAGGTCGATAACATCTCTGACTTGGTCCCAGGTTGTCAGGTACCTCGGTCTGATGATCCTTTTGAAAACATCACTGGTATCTACAACTACTGGACATCCAGTATTGGTTTGATTCGTTTGTGGGATAGAGTTATCCATAATACCGAAGGAAATAACAAACCGGTGATCGTTTTATTTCGTTGTTCCTGATAACATCATAAATGACAGTTAGGAACGTACTCGCTGACAGTTAGAGAGTCCCAGGTGGCAGCAACATTTATTTTAGCCAAAAAACCTAACTTCCATTTTTGATAACTACAAAATGGCACTGAAAAGAAAACAGACTAACATTTTCCAAAATAAAACAAGCGAGCTTGCCTGAAGGAGTACAGTGACTTGAGTAGCAGTAGCAGCAGCAAAAACCGTGTAAACAAAACCGACTCAAAAAATTAACACCAACACTGCGGAGTTTTGGCATACTAAAACATTAAATTATGCAGCCACACAAAAACACACCGAACAAGATAAACCGACCGTCACTGTTTACAAAGATGGCGGAATTGATAATTCCCACTGCATTCAGTTTGGTCGCGAAAAAATACGAAACGGAGTTGAGTCTAACCGCAGCCTGTTTAACTGGCTCTGCAGTCTTGTTGTTACCTGTTCCAGAGGCTAGTATAGAGTGTAACAAAGAATGACGGGTTTTATTAATTTAATGCTTTCTAAACTGCTATTGAAAACTCTTGATTTTGGAAAATCTTCTGACATAACAATTCATCATGGTCTCATTGCGCAAAATTTTGCAAAGAAAAGTAGAACTAGGTTTAGACTATCTACGCCACGAGAGATAATATTTCCACATTTATGGTTTACATTTGTAACGTAGATCTGCATTGAGGAGTCTCACAGATTATCAGCCCTGTCGATCCCCTGTAGGTCTGGCGCACATGTGAATCTAGACATGACAAGCCACTAATGTTTCAGCAGTTAATTGCAGACATTGTTAACCTTGGCGCTATACGTATTATACCGTCTTTTTTATCACTGTTGTTTTAACGCGTTTGTACCATAAGCATTCCTTCCGGTTTACTTCAATCCTCGCACTGATCTTGAGCTTCATTTGCTTTAATTTGACACTGTTTTTCCGAAATGTTTGTCAACAGTATAATTCTGAATTCCTCACTCTTGTCTGTCAAATTTTTGTCACTCTTCTCAGAAGATTCGCTTTGTTACTGGTACATCCTCACAACTGATTTGTTGGTTATTATGCATTATAGCAAGGAGTTGTGAATGAACCTTAGCTATTAAACCTCTCTGAATCGTTTGAATCTCGAAATACAGTGTCGCTTTGTATATCTTATAATAGTATCCGCTTACAGTGCGGAGTGCCTGAACACTCATAGCTTAAGTTTTACTATTCCAGAGATGTCTCTTATTTTTTAAAAGAATTTTTTAAAACATTTCTGTGCTACCAGAAATTTCCACACACTGAAATTCAGGAAAATGTAGTACCAAGTGTGTCAAGTGATTGTAGTGCCTGCAATGCATTCCAGTTAGTTTCAGTTTTTTAAATGATCTGAGGCGTCACTTTCGTTATCTGTCCTCATTGAGTTCCTGCAGACAATCAAGCATATATTGTCACTGAGTTTTTCCTCTTTCCTGACATCATAATTAATGGAAACTGTTCTAATTACCTATTAAAAACGTTATTTCGAACGATTTTCTATGTGAAATTCTCATGAAGAAAGTTATAGTTTTGCTATGACGACTCCATAGGAGAATGACTAAAAATAAGTCAGTTGAGCAATTAATAATATCCAAATTATCGCTTACATTTAAATATTAGTTTGTAAGGTATGGAATGTTAAAGATATATGTGATCACGATATTCCTCGCAAACATCTTCATAGACTTCCGATGGAATAAACGTTATTTACCGCCAACTTAGGGGATTTTTGATAGTGCTCGGATTCTACTAATTTGGACATAAATAATGTAACCTCCTAGCTTCCCTTTAAGTCATACCACACAGCTTATATCTAACATGAGTTACCCTTTCGTCTTATCCAGGTACAGTAGCTACTCAAATTACTGCATGTGGCAAAAATGATGTTATAGTAACTACAGATTGAAGTATAGAACATACACTACCGCATAGGCAACTCCATGGTGTACAGTCGATGAATGCGCACTGTCTATCCTTCATCTTGACGAGACTTGGGGGTTTGTTTTACATTTTACAAACTGCTTGCTGGGCAGTTTGGCTATAACTTTTTGATATTTTAGTAGTCCTATGAAAATAAACTACAACTAATAAGACATCTTTTTAGTGTACAGCACGAATGAATACACCGAAAAATACGCTATATCTCTTATATGGTTAGAAACAGCGCTAATGATAGCGGCTGCACCTTGTTTTGAGTCTCTATTCTGTCCGACTGACTTTTAACTACAAGTGTGGTACAACAAAAATAACTTCTAAGATAATTCCTTTTCTCACAGTTCATTGACAGCATACCTCTAGAATCTCAAAACTTCTTATACGTAAAAGTTAAGGAAAAACGATATGTTGTACTCATTTCTCAAACATCAGACAAAACTAATAATTACTTCTCTTATTCTGCTCAGCAAATTCCAGTTTGAATGCTTTGAAAGCCTTACTTTTAAAGTAAAGTTTACTATAACAAGAAGTTGTTATCGATATGCCAAGAATTATTCTTTGATAATCATGATGTTGATTTCGACGTAAAAACAATTTTCCAACGCATATGAACTTTGTTAAACTTCACAACAGTTTAAAATACAAGGGCGCACCAATAATAAACATATCCGCTCTTTTGCTTGCGAATCCCATGTTAGTGAAGCTTGTGAAGTCATTAGCTGCGAGCTGACTATTGGATGTTGTACATTTATACTCAGTGTAATCTATCTTAGCCTAATCTGCTTAGCTGATGACTTTATTTTATAGCACATTCAGCTATGGGGTACAACTAACAAAAGCTTTATATTAGGAGGCTTTAATGCACTTGATATTATTTGGACTAAGATGACCGTGGTAGGTCATATAAATGTCTTTGATAACAGGTTTCCATAACGGTAATGATATATGCATTAGTGCAGCATGTATCCAAACCCACACGTTTTAGTGCAAACCAAGGTTCTTCTTTGTAAGACTTGGTAACCACTCATGTGACTGAAGACACTGTCAACCTAAATATTATTTCACCGTTAGTATATATCGACCACGCTGTTTTTTCTCTCACGTTTAGAGCCAGTGACATGATATACGATCACCTCATGCCTCGCCCAAATTTATGGCGAGTTGACATATCAGCCATTCAGGAGTGCGCTGCTAAGGCAGATAGGTTAGTAGATAATAGCTCATTAGTTGAAGAAGCATGGTCAGTTTTTAAGGACAAGGTTAGTTCAGGTAAGTCATCGTTTATACCATGCCTGGTACCACATAGGCCGAATAAATGGCTGCGGAGAAAGATCGAAATATTACTTTAGATGTAGTTTTTATATATCTAAGTAAAGCCCTTGATAAGGTCTTCCATTTGGGTCTTGAATTAAAACTGGAAAGTTTTGGAATCTATTATAAGGTCATAGACTGGATAAGCGTCTTTCTCCATGACAGCGGACGGAGGGTAGGTGTAAATGAAGCTCTCCCATCATGGGAATCTTTATAAAGTGTAGTGTCTCAAGGTAAGGTCCTCTTCTCTTTTTTTACTTAATGTGAATGAATCATGAACTGTAGCAAAGTCATCCGTTCTACTAATCGTCAATGACAGAGATTTGAGGACCCATACACAGTATGTCATATAGAATAGTATTATAGGAAGATCTCAACTCATTGGCGGTATGAATAGACAGAAGGTCATTAAAAGTGAATTCTAACAAGAATGTGATGATGCAATTAGATAACTATGACGATTCATATCACCACACAATGCACGGATTCAGGTTACCCAAAGAAATGTAACACAAAGATTTAAGAGTCATAATAAGCAAAGATCTCAAAAAAACTATAGGGCTATTCGTAGGTATTTTCAGTATTTAAATGAATAAATTTTTAGATTATTGTACTCGACTTTCGTGAGATCTCATTTGGAATATGAAACCCAAGCACTGAGTGCCTGTTTCACCTATGACTTGGGAAGGTTTGAATGAGTCCAATGACGGTGGAATAAAATGGTGAAAGGCTTCTCTTGCCTATCTTAGAAAACAGACGAAGAAACCAACTTATTTCCATTATCTTACAGTAGAATATAGGGTGATCTAATATTGGCTCAGGTATTCGGAGTTTGACAACGATATATCGAGGATCATCTGATCTAATCTAGCTAACGATTGCAGGGGTATTTGAGGACGGCTATAGCTATTTATTTTGGGGACTTATTTACAGCTACAGGCTCATCGTGCACTGGATGATGACCTTTGCATTAATACCTTATCTTTCCCTTCCGCCTGGGACTAATCAATTGCGAGGAAATTCAAAGAAAGTTCAGAAACTGAGATCAAATTGTCTACGTTTGAAGTTTCCTCTTCGTACTGAATTACTGGAATTCTCTACCAGAAAACGCATTATCAGCACTTTCTGTTGATAAATTCTAAACGAACTTGGACGTCCGCAGTGATACAAACCACAAGGATGAACATAGGTCGATATACATATCTATGTTACTGAAGACTGAAAATTGAGGATTGCCCGCCTTGAACAAAGACTCAAGGTAGGGGAGGCAGATTTGACCTGTGCACACATCCATACCAACTTCTTGTTTTCCACAATAATGTCATTAGTCCGTCTTACCTTCTGTCCAGCTACCACTTTTAACCGGGTTTTTTCGCTCATATATCGAAGTCTCAAAAACTATACTTTGTGTTCTCACAGGGTTTTGTATAACGGAGTTTTGGTTTCTAGAAAACTTTCTCAGAAAGCCGAGGTTATTGATCCTGAAGTCACAATAAAGACCCATATAGATGGGTCTCGTCCAAAATTTATAGTCACATATGACGAGTTAAATTCGCAGCTTTCCAAAGGTACTGTCCAACTGTTTGATGTAAGAAGTGGAGATGATGTGGAGTCCACTGGCAGGATCCCGGGTTCCGTTAATATACCCCGTAAGTATTTTGGTTACATTTTAACTTCTCAGTCACCGATTTAAAGAAAGCTCTTATTCTCAGTGACAGTGAGTTTTCTCAGAAATATGGTGTACCAAAGCCGAAGACGAGCGACAATAACATAATATTTTATGGATTGTCGGATGTGTCATCAGCAAGTGCCTGTGAAATAGCCCACAGTATGGGCTTTAAAAGGTTTGCTATGTATATAGATTTGTAACTTGTATAGGGCGAAGTATTATTTGAATGGATGGACGGAGTGGTCTGCGATGCATAAAAAGTGAACAGTAACAAATTTAGTGCTTCTGTGTACGATGGTGTAAATAATCCACAATAAACTTAAAAACAGTTCGAGCCATAGATTGATTTTGCAAAATGGTTCTTATTCGCTGAGTTCATTGAAATTAACTTATTTCACTTTGCATTTTCACGTTGTACTTAATTTTGCTGTAAAACGCATACATTTATGTTGTGTATCGTCAATCTCATCTTTATTACAAATAGTTTGTTAACGGTTGGTGGTGTTCTTTAGTTGACTTGAAATAAATGTTGGTGTGGTTAGATAAATTAGTTCCATTATATCAACAGTGCCGTTTTTCTTGTGGATGTGTACTGTTGTCTGGTGCTATTCCTAATTAGAATAGCAAAAGATTAGAAATAGCTACGTAAGTGATATTCATTTTCTAATTTTTGAACGTGTAGATATCGCGCTTCATCATATGTGAAGCATCACGTCCGTTGTATTATTTTGTCACCAGAATTTCTCAACTAGCCAACCACATCTCTTTGGTTCGAAAGCGGCATACATAATTAACCGTTGTGTGTAGGAACGCTACCAACATGTACTTTTGTATATCTCCTACCAAAACTTTTGAATAATTACTGTTCAGTAAGCTTGTTCCCAATATGAGAATAAGGTTTTAGTCCCATCTGAAATATCAACAACATATCTGTCTAGCAACATCTGCTAAGTGAGTGTCTCAACTTATGTTCGTAGTTAAGCTTCAGGTCATTGGTTTTTACTTTTTCTGATAACAGCAATTCACAGTCTTCCGTACTATAATAATGCACTTGTTTTCAATTAGATCGATTAGTTTCATTAGTAATAGTACTTTATTAAAACTCATGTTTCTGCTATTGGTCAATAAGTAGACCACCTAGTACATTCGTAGGTACTTAATATGTATTTTATTTATATATTTGAACACATAAATATTGGTACAAGGGGACACCAAATATATATGCGCCACGCAAAACAATCAGAATGAGAAGAGAAAAGAGAAGGTAAGGAGCGTAAAAGAAAAAAAAACAAGAGAACAATAACCACCACACATTAGTGCACGGAAGTGATACAATAATAATAATCGGGGGACCGGAAAGGTACAACCAGAAGAATCCTTTTAGTTAAGGAAGATACAACCACCTTTTATGAAGAAAGTAAAAGAAGGTTACAGCAGGATCGCCACTGGCTTCTATTCTGAGCCATATCTGATAACGTCTCTAGCCAATGTGTAGCACCATCTCTCGGACCCCAACCAGGAAGTCGTGAAGGACCGACAGAAGCCAGTCCTTCATACTACGACACCATGTCATACACTGACCACCTCCGCTTTCTCCAAGCAGTCCCAGCGTCCGCAAATAATGCACGGCATTCGTAGAACATGTCCAAGCCAACGAAGTCGATGTTTCGAGAAGGTGACACTAGTTGTATTATCGTCTCTGCGCGCGAACACACGATGCCGAACCTGTACATTACTAACACAAACAGAATGAGCAAAATATGTATTGTTGGGAATATCTATGCGTAGGAACTTGGGTAGAAGTATAATATGCTGTCGGACTCGTATTAAACAATCAAAATTAAAATGAAACCTCGTGTATTTCAAACGAATTTAAAGTGTAGTGGTAGCTAACGTGTATTTCATCAGTAACTAGATGAAAATTGTCAATATTCGGCCTTTACAATTTTTGAAACCAATAAGACATCTATTATGAAATCAAAAAGGGGATTTTAGATGGTGCTTAAGCTTTCTTTATTTAAAAATAAATATTGGTACAAGGAGGCACCGAATATATTTGCACTGCACTTCATTCGATTTGTGGAATACTTCTTGGTGGCCCAAACGGAAGCACGTGGTTTTCTTGAGGAGCCACTTCTTGAACTTTTGACCTAGAAGCCTAATCCACAAGGCAGTGGAGCAGTGCAGTCCCATTACATCTGGTGACCAACAATAGACTCATAGTCCATTTGTTACCTCGGGATCCTGGAGTCCATGTGGGTCGTCCATATCCATACATAACATTACCAGATCCTAGGGTAAATTGTATGTTATGGTACATGCTGTTGGCCAGTGCGTAATCAAGATTGTTTGGTGGACCTGCGTGGTGTTCTTTCTTTATTCTCACTCTATATCTCAACCCTAAGTTCCTCAAGTTTCTAAACAAGAGGGTTCCAAGACATTGCATTTTATCTTATGTCAGTTTGTGATGAAAACCCTGACTCAAGTTTTTAAACCTAACTCAAAAGTACAGTTTAATCCTTAGCACCTAACCCTTTCACATTGTAATTAATGTCAGTTGGCGTCAAAAACTCTGTGGTGATAGCCTCAACTCGCAACACTAGTCTGACTCTCAATATGTGTACACATTTCTAAGTTTGGCATTTTCTTCACTACTAGGGGTAGTTTGACTTGTGAGAGTTAATCTATACAACCAAAGCTATTATTCCATTGTATTGTTAGTTGTTTTATAACTAGGCAGTGTTTCCTGTTTGGTTGTCAAAAACGTAATTATATTTTTACTTTTACCGGAATTTGTATTTCTGACATTTCCTGACTTGATGTACGTCACTTCAGAGTCGATAAATAAATAGCTTCCTGCTTAATCCTCAATCTTTTCGCAGGTAAGTTATAACTTATGGATATTTCAAACTAGTATGAAGAAATGGTCAATAGGTTATCATCCACTGAGTACCTATTGTCCGAGCTACATTGAGTATCTCGCTTGACAAATTACTTGTTAGGCATTTTCACAAAGACCTTTTAAACTAGTTGAGTGACAGTAATTTTTCATCTTTGTTGTATTTGATTTTAATCAGCGTTGGGTTTCGTGACTTTTTATCCTACTAAAATCCCTTTCTTGTAAGTTGTTGCAGTTTGAACTAATACAAAATAATGGCTATGGTTAACTGACGGCTGAAGAGTCTAAAAGTTGAACTGCATTTTGTTTATAATCATAAGATCCAGAAGGATGACTGTTTAGCACTATTATCTGATCTTGTCGTTTTAACTAATACACTACTCATTAACGCTGTAGCCTCACAAACTGACACAAATCTTCAATGACAGTAATGTATGGTGTTGAACTGTTGTATTATGTATTATTTTGGTGTGCGATCAATATTTAATTAGAAAGCTTCACTATCTACTAAACACTTTGCCAAGAACGTTTATTAAATCATATATGAGAATTCAAAGAGCTGTTGGTGGGATTTTGGAAATATGAAGCATTGAAGGGACATCTAGGTTAGAATTTCGACAGATCTATCATTACTATTTTATGCGTCATCAGGCTTGATGCAGAAGTAAGGTTATTTAGCAGTCGTTTTCTCATGTTTGAGTCACTTAGATTAGTAATGTCATCATGAGTACGTAAACGAGCCAGAAACGAAGAGGCAAATGGGATCGATAAAATAAAGCACAACCTTACATACTTACGCCTGTTACCACCAATTGAGCATAAGCCGCCAGCCAGTATTCTTCAACCCCCTATGTCCTGGGCCTTCCTTTCTAGTTCTATCCAAATGTTCATCCTTCTCATGTCCGTCTCCATTGCACGGCGTATGTTTTCATCTCATTTAGCCTTGTGGTCTCAAGCGAGGACTCTCCTTGTGACATAGGAGGATACTTTCGCCAATGTATCCTATACACTTCCCGATTTCTTCCGCTCTCGAGTCTGGTTTGTTCCCTCCCTCCACAGTAGGTTGTTGCTGAAAGTGTCTGGCCAACAGATCTGAAGTATTTTGCGTAGACAACTGTTAAGCAACCTTGCTTGACACCGGTCTTTAGTTCGAACGAATCTGCAAGCTGCCCTCCAGGCAGGATTTTGCGGTTTAATCAATCATAATAATTCCGTATAATGTTGAATATCTTCTCAGGCACGCCGTAGTGTCGAAGAAGTTTCAATAGTGTTGTCCTGTCAACTATATCAAATACTTTCTCGTAGTCAATGAAGTTGATGCAGAAACGTGAACCCCATTCAATCGATTTTTCCAAAATGATCCATAGTGTTGCGATTGGTTCGGTACATGATCTATCCTTATGAAATTCAACCTGTCGATCTCGAAATTGGGCGTCTATAGAGTCCTTCTTTCTGTTGAACAACACCTTGTTGAAGACATTTCTTGGTATTGAGAGAGTGATGCTTCTGTAATTCTCACACTTACTGGGGTCGCCTTTCTTTGGTATCTTGACGTACTTTTACGGATAACACTTTCCTCATCTAAATTTACAGGGGTTGACCTTCTACCAGGAGGTTCACTTGTTGACTTAGAATATACTGATTACATAGTTTTATTCGGTGAAGACACTGACAAAATGCAGAGTCTTCTGATCACTTTAAGCAACAATGCAAGCAAGTTCGGGATGCGATCCCTCCCCTCGAAATGCAAAATGTTGCTTCAGGATTGGTTTGCATTGACACTTAGGGAGTGAGATAATTGAACGTGTCCATCGCTTCACTTATCTTAGAAGTCTCATCAGCCCTTGTGGTATGGTGTGTGAAGAAATCTCAGCACGAATACAGAAGGCTCGACTAGCTTTTGCTAACTTGCGTCATTTTTGGCGTAGAAGAGATATCCGTCTATCAACCAAAGGACGAGTTTACTGAGTAGCAGTTCGTTCCGTCCTACTTTATGGCAGTGAAACATGGTCGGAAAGAGTAGAGGATATTTGTAGGTTACAAGTATTCGATCATAGGTGTCTTCGAAACATTGCTCGTATATGCTGGGACCATCGAGTAAGTAACGCAGTTGTTAGGAAACGGGTACTAGGTAAGGATGGCAAATCAATTGATGAAGTAGTGAAACTTCATCAATTGATTTGCCATCCTTACCTAGTACCCGTTTCCTAACAACTGCGTTACTTACTCGATGGTCCCAGGATATACGAGCAATGTTTCGAAGACACCTATGATCGAATACTTGTAACCTACAAATATCCTCTACTCTTTCCGGCCATGTTTCACTGCCATAACGTAGGACGGGACGTACTGCTGCGCAGTAAACCCATGAGATCCCCATCCAATAATTGCTTTTTTTGCTTGCTTGGATAGCGTCAATGCAACTCCTTGTGTATTTTGAGCATTTTCTTCTTCATGATCGGTGTACAACAGCATCTCGCTTGAAACTTGTCTTTGTTGACCAACCTGCGTCCAATGTGTTTCACTAATTTCGAGCACCTCCAGGTTGCACCTTTTCATTTCTGCAGCAACTTGGATGACTCTCCCGATCGCTCTCCCAAGTCGCTAAGACTTTCATTAATTCAACTTTTTCTACTCCCTTATGAATAAATGTGCCGCGGATTGGGTGACCGGGGAGTTAAGACTGCCCTCATACCCTTATCACCACCCGAGGCCATTTTGTTTACGATCAACCCTAACTCTTCTCACATATCTTTATCACTACACCCCGCCAATGCTAATGATTTGAGTTCACGAAATGTAAACCATGGTCTCCTGAAACTATATGTTGGAGCTTTTAATGTTCGAACCTTGTGTCAGATGGGAAAGCAAGCTTCTTTATTCAGAACTCCATAATCCTATGCCATCAACATATACTGCATCTCAGGAACGTGCATAAAGTATCCAAGTACGGTCATTGATTTGACCTCAATTTTTCGATATAAAGAATTCGCACGATTTACCCCTTCGAGCATTTGGAGACCCCATTGTAATTTCTCGTGACCTCGCTAGTGTAGTTTAGCATTAATTTCAACAGTAGAACAATCTCTGATATATTGGATTCCAACAGACAACCGCTTGCGCACTGTTTGACTAAACGGGACAATGAGAACTCGACACATGCCGTTGCCCTTTCGTTGTTTTTGCCTATGCTCCCCCTGATTGCAATCCGGATGGAGTTTTGGATGCATTATACGGCAAGCTATCCAACTTTCTTCAAAAAGCTAAACACTGATGTATTAACTATTCTAGGTGATTTTAATGCTCGAGTAGATAAACTAAAGCAAACTGAAAGAAACTTAGACAAATCTTACAGTGTTGTGGCTCAGCGAATAAATACTGGCGACCTTCTGTTGCAACTATGCTCAGATAACCTATTCTTAGCAAGCATCAATTTTAAGCATAAGGAAAGAAGTTGTAAGACTTGGCGACCCCCACCACCAATCCAACGATAGATTCAAAAAAACCAATTTGTCATCAGTCATTGTTGGAAAAGCTCAATAAAAGACTCACTCATCCTTGAGCGCATATTTGGACTTCGATTATGATTTAGTGTGAGCACGTCTGTCGGCGTCCATCTGGACGTAAGAAAGCCACAGAAGAAAGACATTAGCGTTCGGCCTAATGACGTTGCAGTCAAAAGTATATTTTAGTTATAACTGGAAGTGTTAGTTAACCGTAAAAGTGATACGTCCTTCGAGGTATCTGGGCTTGATATCAAAAAAGCTATGGGAACAGAAATGGCTTACATTAAGTCACGAAACTTCAGAAATACAATTTTTTTACCTATTGGGATATAACAAAAATAGGTTTGTTTTCAAGGTCAAATTGATACTCTGCACATTTAGGTTTAATCATCAGTTTGGCGATATATAAACACTCACAAGTCTTTCAACCTAAATTTGGTTACACAAATTCGTACTTGTTTGTTGAATTGAACTAATTACTACTGGTTATTCATAATGAAATTGAAATAACTCAAATGGATGTAATTGTTTTAGCCTGCTTTGGTGTTCGTTCATAAAGCTGACTTTCGTAATATTTTGTTTGATTTTCGATTTTGATTACTGATATTGACGTAAGCTTAGGTTCTTTTAAGTTTTTGATTTATTCATAAAATTTTCCTTCTTATTCTGGAGAACATCGAATTCTTTACGTAAACTATTTTATTTATCATAATGACAAAGCTATATCAGTTAAATCAATATATGGAATACACATTCATCAGAGCATTTATAATCTGTCAACTACAATTATGGTATACGTTCATTGATGTGAAAAATTTTAAAAATATTTAGCAATTTCTGTTAGTTAAGAACTTTCGTCTAAATTTGATCGATTTGTTTCATAGTATTTCCTTGAAAAAATTGTGGACCAAATTGTCAGACGAAACGTTGAATTGACTTCAAAATTCATACGTTGAAATTTTACAAATATATTCTTCCTCCTTAATTTCTGTTAGTGGTTTGATGTAATATATATGAGTTAGTAATAAAACTAAAACATCCAAATATTGAGAATTTATCAGCGATTCTTTCAAAAAAATCATTTCTTAAATTTATTAATAATCCAACCAAATGTTTTAACAATACTCTGATGACTTTCATTGTTGGTAATGATTTCATTTAATATAAAAAAATTAACTTAAATGCCATGTCATTATTACTTGTAAACCAATTTATGAGATAAAAACCAACCGAAAGCATTTAATCAGCTGAATTTTAAATCAGCGTCCAAATAGTCAACTTACACTCATTCACTTTTTGCACATACTTGTAAATATATTAGTGAAACATAGCTATAATCGATAAATGGTTGTGTGTTTTTTTGTTGTTGAAAGATTATACTCACTTTGTCTGAAACATTTAGTCATCAAGTTTCTGAATAGTCTAAGTTAATTCATACAAAGTCACTTTTCTATATGCTTTCACATTAGACAATAGATCTTTCTACACTATTTTAATACTTCAATTCAAAATCAGTCAAGACAACCTCAATACACATAGACAACGTGTTACTTATTTCTTGTCATGATTTTAATGTGGTTGTCTCACTTATATATTCACTTCCAAATATAAATCTGTTAATATATTGATAAAAATATTTGGTTTCATGAACTTGTAAGTTTTATTGTTATTGAATATCGGATACACTTCTTTAATGAGAAGAAGCTAGAGTATAACAGGTAAGATAAGATTATAATCAAATTTATTCCAGAATCCTAATTATCTTAATTGGTGGTATTATTGTTACTATTTTGTTGTCTATCAGATAAAGAAGGTAATATTGTAAAATATCTATGGTTGATAAGGTTTTATGGCCTATAATAGAATGTTGACTGTATAAAAAGGTTATTAGTTAGAAAAAATCTTATTGTACAAAATGATCGAGGAAATAAACTTCTATAATGCTCAGTAGCAGGTTGGAAGACATTGATAATCGCAAGGATTTGAACATTACGATGTAAAAGTATTTGCTTTCATGCAGTGTAAAGTAACAAAGTAGTATTAATGGATATAGAATAGTTGTGGTTTAGGTTAGGCAATAATGAAAAGGTAAAAATATGACTACTTACGCCTGTTACCCCTGGTGGAGGAGCATAAGCCACCCAGCAGCATTCTCTGTCGAACTCCACCTGTAGCTCTTCTAGGGTTACGATAGGTCCCAAGCTCGGGTAAAGGAGGAGAGTTATGTATGGGGTTAGTAACCCCATCCGGTAGAAAACAACCTAGTTAAGAAAACGCTAGTCAGAATAGATAAAGCAATATGATTACGTGAAGTCTAATACCGAAAATAACCCATTTTTCTCTTGGTTCCTATAAATTAACAACAGACTATCCCATTATTCTGATAGAGTTCATATACAGTAGTTGTAACCTCGTTATTTGACTCCATTTGATAACAATGATGAAGTGTAGCCTCTGACTTAACTTTGTATATGTACCTTGATTTAATATCGGTAGTAATGAAGTATAGTTCACATAGACAAACATACATATATAGAAAATGTATATGGACGAAAGGTCAATATTAATTGTATATGAATAGATACAATGTAACGGATAACGTTACAATTAGAAGTGCTGAGGTCAGATAAGTTCACACAAAGATTTGTATCTATCTGTCTTATTAATTCACGATAGCATTGCAAATTTGACCAAGTGTACATAAGGTTTTTCAAGCGTTTTATAAAGCAAAACAATTACTAATTCAATACAGGAACATTTAATTAACCATGGACACATCACTCCGAAAGATTCTTCTTTTAAAATAATCTACACAGTCAAAGGAATTAGATCGATGGGAGGACGAATCAAAATCTTATGCATTGCTGAGGCATTGGCAATCCACCAACTCAAGCCTGGACTTTGCTTGTAAAAATGATGTGTTCAACCTCTCATCTTTCCTTCGCCCTTATTCCCTTTTGTAGCATGTTCTAGTTTTTTATTTCAATTTTTAATTAGTGTTTTGTAATTCTAATAAGTTATTATTACCCTTAAACAATTATTCATCATTATTATTCAGTTTTTATTTTATGGCTTTTATGTTTGTCGTTTTTCCTTCATATCTGTCAATTAGACAATCATCTCTCGTAATTCCGACCCGTAAATTATTTCCATCCTTATATTCTTCTCTTACCTCTTGATTATTCCGTAATAATAAGAGATTTAAATCAATTTATGACGTAATCTTTTCTATCCTTCTATAGACATATATTTTCCATATATATGGATGTACAGCTTGAGTAAATGATTTCGTCGAGAAGAAAATTTTCTCTGAATTCTCTCTGTTTTTATTCAATGACACAATAAGTTCTTTTTTAATTATAGAAAGTAACTTAAAATGCGAAAAGACATAACCAACAGATAAATCATCGATGATTAGAAACCTGTATTCTAAGACATCTGAAGCTGTCCCAAATGCTAATTGTGAAGCTGATTGTTGTACTATCTTATAGTAAAATTTCATTTTGCAACACTTTTGCCTATGATATTCTCAATTTTAATTTAAAATAGGAAGTAGTTTAAAATCAATTCCAGCCCTGCACAATGGCTAGTAATCAATTCATGAAAAAATTGAATATGGTAATTTACGGATCTTAACATCTACACAACTAAGAGAATTTTATTATAATACTTATTTTTAAAACTTATTATAATGGTTGATTGTCAGGTAATTTTTACGTACTAAGCGATTTCCACATTTACTGGAATCGAACCTTACTCAATTTAATCCAGCTTTAGTTAGTCAGGTGGAACCACTAGATTATTCACCCTTATTGTGATTCACAGTTGAATACATGAATTAATTCTTGGTGTCTGAATTGCACATTTTCACATTGGTTGTTAACTACAATTAAATTTCGTACTGTACTTTCTTCAAAAATATACTAGTAAGCTTGACCTTGAGAAATTTGTTCTTTTGTTGTTGTTATTTTCTGACTTAATTTACTTTCCAATTTTGCATATCATTACTTGTAAATGGTTCGAGAACATTTTCACATGTTGCTCTCTAATCATTTCGCCTTAATGTATAATTTTTAATGTTTAAAACATACGACTAGATTTACCATCATGTGCCAATAATTTTCCCGCACTATATAGTACTTAAATAAGTTTTATTCATGTGTTTGACCATATGAATCTGTGCGTATTATAAAACAAAATAAAGATTTTGGTTTTCTCTGTATTCTGATAGCTCTATTTATTTCCTAAATGTGAAATTTTACCGGTATCATCGCATACCATTAATAAAATCCAATAAATGTAATCTTATTCAATGATTAAAATAATTTTTATATTAATCATATTATTAGACAATGTTTCAATTAAGTGCTAACCCATCATTCATTAGTATTTTGACTTATAATTCATGTCCAAATGTTTTAGTCGAAAATGGTATCTTGAACAAACAAGATTGATAGATGATTACGATTCGTCGAAATTTGATAGAAGTAAAGCTATAAATAGTACACTATAAATGTATTTAACTACAGAAACTAAAAGTTAAAGAGTTCAGTCAGTTCGATTTAATAGAATGCACAGTACTGAGTGGAAAATGAGAATGAAATATCAGTTCAATTCTTCAGAATATCTGATGATTGCTTGACTGATGAAGACACTTCAAATAAAGGCTATTTCATGGAATATGCAATCATCATCTAAAAGTTGGACTGCATTTTGTTTATAATCATAAGATCCAGAAGGATGACTGTTTAGCACTATTATCTGATCTTGTCGTTTTAACTAATACACTACTCATTAACGCTGTAGCCTCACAAACTGACACAAATCTTCAATGACAGTAATGTATGGTGTTGAACTGTTGTATTATGTATTATTTTGATGTGCGATCAATATTTAATTAGAAAGCTTTACTATCTACTAAACACTTTGCCAAGAACGTTTATTAAATCATATACGAGAAATGTTAGGATGAGAATTCAAAGAGCTGTTGGTGGGATTTTGGAAATATGAAGCATTGAAGGGACATCTAGGTTAGAATTTCGACAGATCTATCATTACTATTTTATGCGTCATCAGGCTTGATGCAGAAGTAAGGTTATTTAGCAGTCGTTTTCTCATGTTTGAGTTGTAATCATAACTAATATAGCAACAATGTGATCCATTGTTAAGACGTCACTTAGATTAGTAAACGGGCCAGAGGCAAATGGTGTCGATAAAATAAAGCACAACCTTACATACTTACGCTTGTTACCACCAATTGAGCATAAGCCGCCAGCCAGTATTCTTCAACCCCCTATGTCCTGGGCCTTCCTTTCTAGTTCTATCCAAATGTTCATCCTTCTCATGTCCGTCTCCATTGCACGGCGTATGTTTTCATCTCATTTAGCCTTGTGGTCTCAAGCGAGGACTCTCCTTGTGACATAGGAGGGTACTTTCGCCAATGTGTCCTATACACTTCCCGATTTCTTCCGCTCTCGAGTCTGGTTTGTTCCCTCCCTCCACAGTAGGTTGTTGCTGAAAGTGTCTGGCCAACAGATCTGAAGTATTTTGCGTAGACAACTGTTAAGCAACCTTGCTTGACACCGGTCTTTAGTTCGAACGAATCTGCGAGCTGCCCTCCATGCAGGATTTTGCGGTTTAATCAATCATAATAATTCTGTATAATGTTGAATATCTTCTCAGGCACGCCGTAGTGTCGAAGAAGTTTCCATAGTGTTGTCCTGTCAACTATATCAAATACTTTCTCGTAGTCAATGAAGTTGATGCAGAAACGTGAACCCCATTCAATCGATTTTTCCAAAATGATCCATAGTGTTGCGATTGGTTCGGTACATGATCTATCCTTATGAAATTCAACCTGTCGATCTCAAAATTGGGCGTCTACAGAGTCCTTCTTTCTGTTGAACAACACCTTGTTGAAGACATTTCTTGGTATTGAGAGAGTGATGCTTCTGTAATTCTCACACTTACTGGGGTCGCCTTTCTTTGGTATCTTGACGTACTTTTAGAGATAACACTTTCCTCATCTAAATTTACAGGGGTTGAACTTCTACCAGGAGGTTCACTTTTTGACCTAGATTATCCCGATGACATAGTTCTATTTGGTGGAGACGCTGACAAAATGCAGAGTCTTCTGACCACTCTAAGCAAAAATGCAAGCTTGTTCGGGATGCGATTCCCCCCTCGAAATGCAAAATGTTGCTTCAGGATTGGGTTGCATTGACACCCGAACTAATGATAGGGAATGAAGTAATTGAGCGTGTCGATCGCTTCACTTATCTTGGAAGTCTCATCAGCCCTCGTGGTCTGATGTTTGATAAAATCTCAGCACGGATACAGAAGACTCGACTAGCTCTTGCCGACTTGCATCATTTATGGCGTAGGCGAGATATCGGTCTATCAACCAAAGGACGAGTTTACTGAGCAGCAGTTTGTTCCGTCCTACTTTATTGCAGTGAGACATGGCCGGTAAGGGTAGAGGATATCCGTAGGTTACTAGTATTTGATCATAGGTGTCTTCGAAACATTGCTCGTATATGCTGGAACCATCGAGTAAGTAACGCAGTTGTTAGGAAACGGGTACTAGGTAAGGATGGCAAATCAATTGATGAAGTAGTGAAACTTCATCAGTTGAGATGGCTGGGACACGTGTTACGTATGCCCAACGACCGACTGCCTCGACGTGCGATGTTCAGTGGTATAGGAGTAGGTTGGAAGAAAGCTAGTGGCGGCCAGACCAAAACATGGTACAATTCCATGAAGTCACTGACAAGTGGTCTGAGTCATGTTGATAGGTGTAGAGTACCTGGTTGGGGACCGCGAGATGATAGCAACCGATGGTTAGAGACCCTGAATGACATAGCTCGAAATAGTTTGCAATGGCGCAGGTGTATACACTCTTTGTGTTCTCCCAAATTCTAATCTCCTGAATTCCTTATGTCCTTTATTTTCCTCTTCCCGAATTTATTTCACTGGGTTCGCGAAACGTCCCGCTTATAAGCACTGGATTTCTGCAGGTCCCATACAGTTCATTAAATCCCGTCGGTCTACTCCGGCTGACCGTGAGTTTGACCATAATCGAAGGATATTACGTAAGGAAATTGGGCAAAGCTTACGTAAGTACAGAGAAGCCTGGTGGTCGAAGCGTGCTAATGAGCTGGAAGCAGCAGCTGCATCTGGTAACTACCGGAAGCTCTTCCAAATCATCCGAGCCACTGGCAGCAAGATGTCTGTTGTGAGTGAAACAATCTGCGAGGATGATGGGATGCCAATCACTAACATCCATCGACGTCTTGGACGATGGGCAGAATTTTTCGAAGGGCAGTTCAAATGGCCTGCTGCTCTGGCAACATCGGTCAGACTGTCCTGCCCTCCATGGCCGGTGACGACTGATCCACCAAACGAGGAGGAAGTCCGCAAGGAACTCCAACTCTTGAAGCGTTACAAATCACCTGGCCCAGATGACTTACCTCCGGCTGTTTTTAAAGATTGTGGTGACTTTTTTGACTAAGGAATTGAGGACGTTGTTTACAAAGGTTTGGGAACTAGAGAGTGTACCAACGTCATGGAATGAATCGATAGTTGTCCCTATCTTTAAAAAGGGTTCACGTCGCTCCTGCAACAACTATCGGGGGATAAGTCTACTTCCGATTGCGTCCAAGCTATTGGCTTCCGTCATACTTCGTAGGTTGTTCAAAACCCGAGAAAGATTGACTCGCGAGGAGCAGGCTGGGTCTCGTTCTGGTCGAGGATGTATTGATCATATCTTCACCCTCCGCCAAATGTTAGAACATCGCCATACTTATCGAAGGCCAACAATCTTAGTGTGTCTTGACATTAGGGCTGCCTTCGATTCGTTCGACAGGACTGTCCTCGGGGACTGTCTATTGAAGAAGGGTGTGCCTGAGAAGTTTATTAACATCCTAAAAGCCCTATATAAAAACACCTCAAACAGAGTAAGGGCATACAACCACCTCTCTCCATTGTTCCATTCGAGTAGTGGGGTTAGGCAGGGTTGCCAGATCTCACCATTCCTCTTCAACTTTGCCATCGATGACATTCTGGAAACAGCTCTGATGAATGCAAGTAATGGTGGTGTGGATCTGTTGCCTGGAGAAAGACTTCTCGACCTTGAGTATGCGGACGATATTGTCTTACTGTGCGATAATGCCCAAGGCATGCAATCCGCACTTAATCAGTTGGCAATCAGTGTCCGTAGGTATGGTATGTGCTTTGCACCTTCGAAGTGCAAAGTACTTCTACAAGACTGGCAGGATTCCAATCCTGTACTCACCCTGGATGGTGAACAGATAGACGTAGTCGAGAAGTTCGTGTATCTAGGTAGCTGCATAAGTGCTGGTGGGGGTGTGATTGAGGAGATCAATAAGCCAGAGTGGCTTATGCCAATCTGGGCCATCTTTAGCGCCTTCGTGATGTTAGTCTGGCTGTAAAAGGTCGGATTTACAACGCGTCGGTGAGAGCGGTTTTGCTCTATGCTTGTGAAACCTGGCCTCTCCGAGTTGAGGACGTTAGACGACTCTCTGTGTTCGATCATCGCTGTCTCCGAAGGATTGCTGACATTCGGTGGCAACACCATGTCAGTAATGCAGAGGTTCGGCATCGTGTGTTCGGGCAGAGAGATGATAATGCAATTGGTGTTACCATCTTGAAACACCGACTTCGGTGGCTTGAACATGTTCTCCGAATGTCGTCCTAGAGAATTCCACGTCGTGCATTATTTGCCGACTCGGACTGGTTGGGAAAAGCGGAGAGGTGGTCAGTGCATGACATGGTGTCGTGACATGAAAGAAAGCTTCAAATGACTGGCTTGTGTTGGCCCTTCACGACTCTCTGGTTGGGGTCTGAGAGATGGTGCTACACAGTGGCTGGAGACGTTATCAGATATGGCTCAGAATAGAAGCCAGTGGCGATCCTGCTGTAAACTTCTTTTACTTTCTTCATAAAAAGTGGTTGTGTCTCCCTTACCTGAGAGATTTTTTTCCGATTGCATCTTTCCGTTCCCTCATTACTACCACAGTACCTTACATCAAACTCTTCGTTATTGTTGTCTTTTTTTGCGCTCCTTAGCTTTTTTTTTCTATTTCTCTTCGAATTCTCATTGTTTTGTGTGGCGCATATATATTGGCGCTCTCTTGTACCAATATTCATGTGTTCAAATAAATAATAATAAATTATACTCTTTAAATAACATCTTGAGACCCTAATGTTTCCGATTACTGATTATAATCTTATTACCTATACCAATACGGAATTTGAGTGAACAACTGCATCTCTGTGCTGATGTGGTGTGGCAACTCGAACTGATGTACGTACGTACGAAGTTCTACGATTTTACTGACTGTATATTTCTACAAACTTATCAGTCCATTTGTAGATATATAAATTATTTTCTGACACAAAATTTAGATAATAATCCATTGTCTTATTGGAAATAAAGTAATGTTTTTTTACCCTTTCATCCACCTGTCAACTCAATATTTGAGCACGAACAGTATTTTTTTTCAGTAAATAACAAAAGTTAATAATCATCAATTAACATTCAGATAACTCCATATTTTACTTTTTGAACTACGTAGTAAGATTATCGAACTTTTTAAATATGTCGTATAACTATAGCCTAAAAGCCTACACAGCATTACGAGGCAAGTTAGAGGTAAATCAAAGTATAGCAATTAAAACTATCACGATCTAATTGGAGATTATTCGGATTTTTTCTGTACTTTAGAAAATTGACCTTTATTTTATGTACTACTCGATTCTACATAGTAGTATAACTCGTCTATTCAACTATTTCATCATTGAATGTCAGACATCATGATCGACAAACCCTTCACATAAGATAAAAACGTAAGCGAAAAATCTGAAGGATCAACAAGAATTACGGGAGAAAGACATCCGAATTTAAAGCTCATAAGTGCAAATGATGTATATGTGGAAAGTAATAAATGATTTCGAACTGATTAGGTTAATAGAACGACGTCTTTTAATATACTTATCTAAATTTTAGATTTCAGTGTGAGATCTCACCCATGAAATATGAATACATGCTTTTACTTTTGAAATTTTTGAATGATTAGTATAAGAATTCATGGATATAACAAATTCATTTTATGTACCTCTGCATATTTTATTATACACTTTACAAATAAACATTTTGTTTTTTACTTATCTGTGAGCTAACCAGTTGCGAATACTCTACACAATTCCTATTTGAAAACTTAAGATATTTGCTCAAATATCATGCTATCTTTTCCTGTTGCTTTTTAATGAATGAACACAAAATCCGCATCATTTTCTATAGCATTTGGTTGCAATTTATCCAAACTAAGATTCTATCCTTCAAATAAATAGACTTCATTCGTAACTCTGTCTAAAATCTTTATATATATATATATATATATATATATATATATATATATATATATATATATATATATATATATATATATATATATATATATATATATATATATATATACCATTAGCTTTCTTTCATGCAATGGAATCATTCTTGACCTGAATGACATAACATTATCATGCTTAAATTTGTTTGTATGAACTAAGGATCTGATCTAATTTATTGCTTAGACTATTTCAATTTGTATTGATTTGGAAAAGCTAAATTGACCTACAATAAGTGAATAATAACAGCAGAAATTCATTAAGTTTCCCATTCTTTGCTAAATTAGTTTATCTATCTAATCAGCGATAAGTTACAATCTCAGGTCAATGGTGTCTGAATTGTTTTTTTTTAAAGTAAATCAATAAAGCTTTAACAAATCTGTCCAAAAATTTTGTTTTTTTTATGTACTTGTTTCAAATATTTAAATTCGTGTGTACTATGTTATAAAAATGTAAATGTAAGATCATTTTACATTCAACAGTATAAAAAATGTATTTACAGAAAAGACTATAAGTAACATTCAGTATAACAGTTCATTACGTAATTTGACTATTTCGGATACATTTGCAAACGATTTTTTTTAAAATTTTGTCTTACTGTTAACAAACAGTTGGAGACTGATTAGTTGCCTGTGGACAAACCAACTTTGATTTAATCTGACGATTACGTGACTTCATAAGTAGGTTTCACATCTTCATTAGTTATTTTATTTGCTTTCTCTATCCTATTTGTTTCCATGTGAACGTGTTGGATAAACAAATATTCAATGGAGTTGTTAAAAGTGTATTTATTACATACAAGATAATCAGAATCTCGGAAATTCCATAGCATTCAAAAATTAACATCCTCTGAGTAACTCACAGAAAACAGATTGCGATGAAAAAAAGTTATGAGACTTTTTAGCTAGTTCGTGAATAAATACTGCCGTAAAGTCCCACACTATGAGCAATCAAACGTCCAATGTTCCTCAGTTTTTTATCCAAACACTCAATTATTCGACAATTCACATTAAACAAGCTCCTAACCAGATACGTTTGGGTTAGCCAAATTGCAATGGAAAACGCGTGATTATGCAAGCATCATTACTTACTTACTCCTCGTAAAGCATAGTCAACTGATTATTATTCAACAAACTCTATCCTTGGAAATCCTTTCCATTTGTTTCCATTTGTAATTCATTCTTTTGATGTCTGCTTCCAATTTGTAACTCAATGTGTTCCCTGGTCTACTGCTTTTCCGTTCCCCTTAAGTAGTTTAAGTTAAGGCTTGACTCGTGATTCAGTTTAACGATTTCCTCAATGTATGTACGATCAACTTCCAACGTCTTTTCCTAATTTGCAATTCAGTTCGAACCTGGTTTGTTCTCTGCCACAAAGGGTAATGCTGTTAGTTTCTTGACATCGGATCTAGAGTATCTTCCATGAACAACTATTTATAAACATTTGTACCTTTTCGATAATGGTTGCTGTGGATCTCCAAATTTCGGCTCCGTACTGTAAAACCGTCTTCATGTTTGTACTGAAGATTCTGAATTTTATGATGACAGTTGTTTTGAGTTCCATATGTTCTTCAACTGTATAAATGTCTCCTCTGCTTTGCCAATCCATGCCTACTCACTTGCTTTAAATTGTCCTTGTCTATCAATGATACTGTCTAAGTATGTGGAAGTTTGCACCTCTCCCAGGGTTTCTCCATCATGTGTGATTAGTTTGGTGCTCTCTCTCTCTGTGTTTCATTTCAAGATCTTACTTTTCAGATTGTGTGTGGTAAGGCCTGCTGCTACTACATCGTCTGTATTCATCTGCATTTGTTCGAATGTATGGGATAGAAGAGCTAGGTCGTCTGAGAAATCCAAATCGTCTACTTACATTCAGTGCTTCCCCTCAGATGTGGAGGTCTTTATAATCCAGTCAACCACCAGAAGAACGAGAAGGGGTCAGATCCATTCCTTGGCATTTAC
Organism: Schistosoma margrebowiei; assembly: GCA_944470205.2. NCBI lineage: Eukaryota > Metazoa > Platyhelminthes > Trematoda > Strigeidida > Schistosomatidae > Schistosoma > Schistosoma margrebowiei. Next base: position 38,746,470 of record OX104028.1, on the reverse strand, counting down.
TTCCGATCGGCTGAATCCTCTCATAAATCTTATCTTTATCATCGCTGCTGTCACTAGTGGTTTCATAGCATTGAATAAAATTCATTTCGATCACTTCCTTTGTTTTAAAGGATATTTCGATGATCTTGGATCCATAATATTTATATTCTATTATCATTTACTGTGCTTCATTGGACAGGATCAGTGCAAGTCCTTGTGTATGAGAAATATTTTCTTCCTCATCATCAGAGTACAATAGCACCTCTCCGGAATCTAATTTACTCTGTATAGCTTGCATTCAATGGGTTTCACTTATTTCGAGCACCACCAAGTTGTATCTCTTCATTTCCGCAACTATTTGACTGACCCTCACGTTGTTCTACATGGTCCAGATAGTCCATGTACCTATGTTAATTGCTGCTCTTTTTGTTAGAAGGGATATTGGCCTTCAGATTTCCGAAAAGTCACTATAAGACGTGAAAATTATTCTAAATGAAGATCCTTCATCTTGGAGGCAGAGTTTAAATGGTTTACATGACGTTTTCTAGTAAGCGTTTTCTACGACCAAATCTCATCTTTTATCCGAATTTAAAACCGGTAGAAAAGAGGTCCAGTTGAAGTTGTAAACACCATATATGAAAAATATTATCTTGTTTGTTATGTAACTGAGATTCTAAGGAAACTGCTCACCAAGTATTACGTTCAAACTATCATCAGGATGGTTAGCATTATGAGCACGCATTCCGAAAAAGTAAACGTACGTAATTTAACCTTTGTTCAATATCTGAATTTATGGTTTTTCATTATTAATCGTATGGAACTATACTTTAAATGTAATTATTTTCCCAAATGATCAGCTTGATTAAAATATGTCACGAGTATTATTCTGAGACAAACCAAATTGGAGATTTATTAAAAATAGATGCTAGATTAATGTTCAGATGGGCATTTATAATATTCAAGAATGAAAACCGATAAAATGAACACGAAAAACTACATTTTAGTCCATTTTTAAGAAACAAAACTGTCTGCAATCAACAAATAAGTATACACGCTCAATAAAGCGTACTAATCAGTAGGTTACATCTGTAATGGACACTACTGACAAAATCGCTTGTATGTAGTATGTAGTAGAATGTGGCTTCAAAGTTGTGAAAATCATCAAACTTAGAAAATAGATTCTGTATATCGGAAATACGGTGTAGGCTAAATACTTGATTGCCAGACGTTTTCAACTTAGTACCCAGAACGTCCCACATCTCATACTTATCGACAGATACTCACTGAATCCGATTTCCTCCAAAAAACATCTAACGTTCTCCTAGAATATCATCTATATAAACAGTCATTTTTAGATATCATTTCAGCACTACAGTTTGATGACATATAGAAACATATCCTTAAACTCCTCTCTTTTGCACAATAGATCATATTTCAATAAAATTCATTTAGAACAGTTTGGAGCAAAATTAACAGAGATGAGTTATCTTTGTAATTTCTGATTATACGTCGTTATATATATATGAACAATTTCTAGACGTCTACTCAAAAAATAGTACTGTGAATAATTTCACTTGTAGAATCAGTCATGCAAACTAAACTAGGATTAATATTAATTGAAAGATTACCTGTATTATAAAACGTGTGAAATAAATAAACAGAATTAACAGATGTTGTTTAGACAATGTTTCCTTTTTGTGAATATTACAAATTATTTAACATTTTTAAAATAAGTACTTTACAAGCATTTAACTAAAGATTTTAAAAAAATAAAGTTATGAAAACATTTACAATTTTCATGTTTTTTTCTATATTGTTACATACTTTACTTGTCTAAATGTGTTATACATATTTTTGATTGAGATCATGAACCGATTGATGTTAGACGACCATTGAAAACCTGGAAGCACTGGACGGCCATTTCGTCCTATTGTAGGACTCCTCAGCAGTGCGCATCCCCGGTCCCGCTAGTGGGGTTCGAACCCGGGGCCTTCAGTCTCGCGCGCGAACGCTTAACCTACTGAACCACTGAGCCGGCATCAAATAGTGTTAATGTCTAACCTCAAACAATCCACGGAATCATGGATGCGCGCTGCTGAGGAGTCCCACAGTAGGACGAAATGGCCGTCCAGTGCTTCCAGGTTTTCAATGGTCGTCTAACATCAATTGGTTCATGATCTCAATCAAAAACTTAACAATCTCCACAACTCCTAAAAATTGTTATACATATGTTAGTTTGTGCTCATTGATACAAGAAATGATCGATTGTATCAAGGTGGTGTCCACAAATTCAATTGTATTATGTAAAAGAAACAAAATAATAATAATCAAAGATTTTCAAACTAATGAATTTTATAAAACTTTAAAGCAAAAATAGAATTATATTAATGAAACAAATTTCATCACATAAAATTACTTATCATTTAATAAAATGATGATACTATTTAAAGATTTTTAGTTAACAAGTGAATAGAATGTAAAAAGAGTTACTTAATTGAAGGGTAGATATTTTCTTAAGTACTTAGTAGTATACACTTACAATTATGTATTTGTTTTAAAATACTTTAAAGGTATTAAATGGATATTGTTTAAAACATAATTATATGAACGAAGAATATTCTTTTTTGTTCAGTAGGATAATTCCTGTTACTTTATCAAGTTTTGTGATAATCAGATTCTCGTTACTAATGAGTTTATTGATAGCCTCTTGGTGTTTCTTATTGAACATATTTTTCTAGTTATATCTTTTATTCTTAAACTGATAACAGTAGTCAACTAGGTTTGATTTGAAACGTTCAAGTTCCTGATCAGAGGTCGGGAATAGATCTGATGTCTGAAGATTTAGGTTTTTGAATTAGATGTCCGTATCGATATGATTTTCGCGGTTTCGTGTATCATAAAATTTTAGACTTAGTGCTAATACTTCAAGTTTTTCTTTATTTAATTCAGTATCGGAAAAGATTTAGTTATTGGATTTTCTATGGAACTGATAATAATACATCATAAAATAGTATTTTATTCTTATCATCCAATATACACATGTGAATATATAAACATTAAATGGTACATACGTTATGCAGCATACTTGTTTTAATCTTTCAGTGATTTTCTGTTTTCAATGGGATATTTATCCTTGTAATGCTCAAAGAAAATTAAAATGTTGAGAAATAGAGCTAAAGTTTAATTTGTCTCATGAATGTGGAGTTTCTACGACACTACAGACATAGTAAATTGATTATTGTACTTTATTCGTTAATATGTAGGGGCTAAATTCCGCTATACCTGACTTCAATAAATAATATCCCGTTAACTGAGTATTTTAAGGCAGGCTAAATCTCCTAGTAGAATTATAGATTTACTCGAGTGTATTCAAAAACCTGGACACCAGTTACAGAGATAGTTTATTGTTAAAGACTGGTAAGATCCGCAAGCACACAGGGAAACCAAGAATGTGTTGTGTGTGTGTGTTAAAAATCCATATATATGTATGAGTGTTAATCAAGTATGGATAAATTATTGATTGTCTGTATATTACAATAAATGGGAGAATAGATTAAAAATTGATGTGCAAACATGTGCTCAATCAGACTCACACAGAAAATTACATAGTGGATTGTGTCTAAATTACAGTGATCAGATAAATAATACAATAGTTGAATGGGCTTACTACAAATAACTAAATAAGACTTACTTTTCAGTTTGTATAGATTGAAATTAAATTCACTATTGTAAGTTACTAAGATTATTGTCATTTAGACAATTCAATGTAGAATTTATCTTCATCAAGCGGTAATTTTAAATGCGAATTCAAAGTAATAGTATATTGGATTATCACATACTAGTTACAATGTATCTTCGCATTATTAAATTATAAGAAGTAAGCAAAAATAATTTTGTGAGATAGTCTTTATATTAATTGTAGAAAATGAACTTTCTGAATAAGATTGTTAAAAACCAGTCAGTCACATCATACACTCTAAACTTAGCTATTTACAGTGAACCCTCATTATTCTTTGATATTTTACCCTATAAAATGTTAATATAAATTAAATTTATATAATATAAACTATTCTTATGTGAAGATTATGAATTGTTTTGATAAAACTATACATCGTAATAGAACAGCTATTTCAAACATGGATAAGTACAATGAGAATTAAATTCTATTAATTATGGTTAGTAAGCTGTCTTCGTTCTACGGTAATATTTTAACACATCATTTAAACTGTCATGTTCATTAATCATCTTATATCCAAATAAATTATTTTTTGTTGTTATTTTGTCTAATCCAAATTTGTTACTGTTTTTTCTAACCTATTCGAATCTTACTCTTGTATATCTCAATGTTCTGAAAACTAAACTTTTATTAATACATTTCCTCTTTGACACTGTCTAGAATGAATGAAACCTATTAGTGTCAACAATATTTATTAATGTAACATAAAATGAATCGATTTTTACAGGGATCATTCAAGTGTAAAATTTCATTGGCACAAATAATTTACTGATCATCAGTATAGGGTTGTGGAGATTGTTGAGTTTAGATTGATATCATGATTGGATCGATGTTAGATCACCATTGAAAACCTGGAAGCACTGGACGGCCATCCCGTCCTAGTATGGGACTCCTCAGAAATGCGCATTCACGATCCCACACCAAAGGGACTGGAACCCGAGACCTACGGTACCGCATGCGAACGCCTAAACTCTAGGCTACTGAACCAGTAGGCATCCAACGGCGTTAATGAGCGACCGTCCATCATTGCTTTCAGTGAGTAACTTCCTCATTACGGACATGGTTGAACTCGACTGGTCACGGTTGGTGGATTGCTTGAAGTCAGACATTAACACCATTGGATTCCGGCCGGCTCAATGGTCTAGATGTTAAGCATTCGCACACGGTACACAAGATACTGGATTCGAATCCCCGAGCGGGGTCATGGATGTACATTTCTGAGGAGTCGCATACTAGGACAGGACGGTCGTCCAGTACTTCCAGGTTTTTAATGATGATCTCATATTGATCCATTTATGATGTTAAACTAAACTAATTTATTAATCATTGAACAAATTTATTTAAAACAAAAACAACCCCGTTAGTCAATTATTTAAAGTGAATTAAAATAATTCTGAATAATTAATTCAATGCATATTATTAAGTATATTTGCTTGATTAAAATATAAGTTGATTTACAATTCAATGGACTGAATTATAAGTTTTTTTTTAAAGAAAAACATGATAGGCTTTTATAAGTGACTCATGATAAATGAATTGGATAATTTCATGTTTACAATAAATGATCTTGTATGTCTATTACAGGGTTTTAATAGACAACAAGAATATTTTAATACAACTCGAAATCAAGTTAAAGTAAAAATAGTTTACATTGAAAGTTACGGTTTAAAATTGATCTCATAGAAATCAATTTCAGTCATTCCAACAATCATAATTTGTGTATGACCTTTTGATTGTATAATTCATAAATTATTCAATGACTTCTAATACACAATACACAATTATTCAATCAAAAGTTATAAATATCATAAGTAACATACTTCCTATTCAATATCACATGGAAAATAGTTATACAATTATGTATGAACTGTAAACAAAAAAATGGATATCAAAGCAATTCACACAATAACAGAGTGATCAATTGTAGTCCTAAAAATCAATGGGAAAATTTAAACAGCCAATATAAAAATGAATTATGTATTAATTATATTGTATGTTCAAATAATAGATATGCTGTGTAATTTTGTGTCATAATAAAGTATATCAACATTGCTGATGAGAGCATTGAACTAGAACACGAAATACAATAAATGATTGTTCTACTCTATTCAATGAATACCCATTAATATCTTGTTCTTCGTTCGGAAAAAAACTTACCGCTTTTCTTTTTCTAAGATTAGATTTTAAGCAAATATCATTTTGAAAACCTATTTTTCATCAGTTTGTATTTATCAACGGGACCTAATAAATAAGCCATTAGTTTATTTATGAATGCTAGTCACTTAAATGGATACATTATTAGTAATCATAATAAGTAGAATATTGTAAAGATATAAAGTTAAAGCACAAGTCAAATTATTTTATATAAACTGTAGTCTTCAATGAGCTAATGATTTATTAAGTGGAAAAATTAGGTCATTAGCTAGAAACCATAAATCCACCTGGAGCCCTTCTGGGGCTATTGTTGGTCCGATGCCTGGATAAAGTAGGAGGGTTGGGCATGTTGTTAGCGGCCTCATCTTGTAGAAAGCCATCTCACTAAAATAAGCTAACCAGAAAAAAATTATTTAAACCACTTAAGTAAATAGCTAGAAACCATATTACAATTCTCATAAACAATTTATCGATCATTACATTCGTCACAACAGTTTACCTTATACTGTTAAAATGTTTAAAATGACAATACATGTGTATATGCTAATGTTGGTTGGTTGAAAACAAATAGACAGTAATCTCTGGCCTTTCTCTTCACGATTATTGATACTAAGGACTATGATCTAAAGAAATAGATAATTGCAAAGGACGGCAAAATGAAATTTGTTGTTAACTTTCTTAGACATTAATGCAGTAATCTCGGTTCGAAGTTCCTCATTTGTCTCTGACACTGGGTACGACCATTTGAATCTTCAGAGAATCAGCAGTTGTCTAAAGACTGTTGATAGATATTTCTAATTAATGGTAACCAACAAAACTTAGGGCTTCCAAAAAAATGATACTAAGAGCATTACATCAAAAATGTATGCCTTAATACTGTATCACTTAATCTATTAGTTACTCTGGAACCTGTTGAACGGAATTCATTAACCACTAAGTAATAAGCAACATCACATTGGCTAATACTGAATTACCAGTTAAGGCTTACACTCTTCATTTCAAACTTCATTCAGAATAAATTCCATATATTTTGTTAAAATCACTATAATAACCCAAGTCTGTATTCGTATCCTCTTTTTCATTTCAACCTTATTTATTCCTTGAATGTTTTTCATTCACTCCCAAACATCGTTTACGAGTTTTGCTTTTCAGACTACGTGATACATTCAAACATACCATTTTAATCACCTCTACTAACATAAAGAAAACAATATATTTGGCCCGAAACACTTGAAAAAAAAACCTATTCTAGTCAAATTAATGTGAAAATATATTTGTAATGGTTATAAGCGAGCTAAGTTAGGTTCTTACAGAACCAGTTGCATCGTTGGTACAGTTTCGCAAGTTCATCACCGAATTTTCGTAAACCATAAATTAAGTGACAGTTAAGGTCAATCAAAATCTCTATCCTAGCTCATTTAACTGCAACTGGATATCAAGTGGGTGCAAACAATCCATTTCAAATTCCACCATGCAAACTGTATGGTTTACGCTAATGCATTTTACCTACAGCTGATGTTATCAACATCTACCTTAACAAACCTGATCGTTGTAATCGTAAGAAATTTGTACTACTCTTATCATTATCTTGACTGTCATGATAACTGGGATTAAAGTAAGTTACCAATTCCATTTTACGATCCCTCTTCTACCGGCTTTTGTATCTAAACTTTTGTAGTATTTGAATAATTTTTTTGTCGTTAGCGTTTTTTTAGCAACTTAGTTTTCTATGTGATGGGGTCACTAACCTCATGCCCAACCCTCCTCCTTTATCCCGGCTTGGAACCGGCAGTAGCCCCCGGTGGGACTCCAGGCTGAGCATGCACCAATCCAGTCACAATTGACGGAGAAGATTTGGAAGATGTAAAAACCTTTACATATTTGATCAGCATCATTGATGAACATTGTGGATCTGATGCAGATGTGAAAGCGTGGATCGGTAAAGCAAGAGCAACATATTTGCAACTGAATAACATCTGGAACTCAAAGCAACTGTCCATGAACACCAAGGTCAGGATTTTCAGTACAAATGTCAAGACGGTTCTACTGTATGGGGCGGAAACCTAGAGAACTATGAAAGCCATCATCCAAAAAATACAGGTGTTTATTAACAGTTGTCTGCGTAAAATAATTCGGATCCGTTGGTCGGACACTATTAGCAACAACCAACTGTGAGAAAGAAAAAACCAGATCCCAGCGGAGGAAGAAATTAGGAAGAAGCGCTGGAAGTGGACAGGACACACATTGAGGAAAGCACCCAACTGTGTCACAAGGCAAGCCTTCACATAGAATCGTCAAGGCCAAAGGAGGAGAGAAAGACCAAAAAAAACATTACGCCGGGAAATGGAGATGGGCATGAGAAAAATGAACGAGAATTGGATGGAATTAGAAAAGAAGGCCCAGGACAGGGTGGATTGGAAAATGCTGGTCGGCAGCCTATCCTCCATTAGGAGTAACAGGCGTAAGTAAGTAAGTAAGTTTTGTAGTATTTTTATTACTATATAGCTATAACATTCACTTTACGATTACGTTACCGTTGTTAGTATGCAATTTCTTATCACAGCTTTATTAATTGCTTTACGGAACCCGTAATTTCAGTTTCTTTCATTTAATAATGAATACTTCTGAATATTGACCACTTCACCGTTCTCATCTTTTAGTTACATCGTTAATCATTTGCACTTATTTTTATCAATATTTATGGATTACCAATATTGTTATCTAACAAACCACCACTCAACTGATATCGATTTTATTAGTCATGAACATATTTATTAGTGTAGATCTATTATGATAAACTAATTCTAAAGAAATATTTTGCTCTATTTAACCTTTTCTAAATATTTCAATTATTTGATAGCTTCTCAAATATCTTCTACTGAATATGTGAAAGTTTGTTGAAAAGTTTGAAATAAGTTTAATGCACATCTTTCAGCTTTAAAAAAAATAAACATTTCTGACAAAATATTTGTAAAATAAGGATTTTTCAAGTTGCATTTTTCAGAAAGTCAATTGGTTATATTAAAGACGGCAGAAAAAACACAATTCGTTTCTTTCAAATTACGTTACTAGTTACAGTGTAGTCCGAAGTTGATGTTCTATACTCTAGTTTCCATACTTATATGTATACAGTTTTCATTTATAATATAAAACGTGTGAAACTTCATCAATATACCAAGATGATGTGACGGAATGAAAAAAAACAAACCCAAAGTGTTTTATTTAACTACTTCTATGTAACTAATCAAGATAACTGTTTTGGGACTTTCATACAACACGATTAGGCATTTGAATTCTTTTTTTTTGATTTCTCTGAAATCAATAATATCATAAATGAAATTTATTAAACGTTCGAACAGAGTATAATACACTAACAAGTTACAATTTAGTTTGATTATGAAAAATCTCCCTTCAGTGGTCAATGTTTCATTACGATAAAATAATTGTACAAATGCGATTTCATATTTTAGAATGGATTGTTTTAATAATTTTCTCTATTCATTCATGAATTATTTGATGAATATTCATGAATTCTTCTTACATCTGTATCCAAAGAAAACTTATGTAACCAAACAAAAACTACACTTCGTATGAAATATTTAGAGTATTTACTTTACTTATTATGAGATAAATGTGGGCGTTGAACAAGTTTCTGTTAATTCAGTTGATATATTTATCTTAAATTATCCCATTATGAGATACTTAATTTGATCGACCATTTGAATGTAAATTATCTACAGTGAATCTTTTCATAACACTTTGTCTTCAAATTGTTTAAATATCTTATCAGTAAAAACGAATCGATTAAAATGAAAACTTTTGATGAAAAGTCTTATTACAGTGGAACGAATTAAATATTTTGTAAAAATAATAATTATCTTTTGAGTAGTTGTTATCCTTATATTGTTGAGCTTTTAAGGCATTCGGTAATATGTTGGAAATGAGAATAATCCAATTTGCAACATTATCACAAACTAAAATATGTTAAAAATCGTTAAAAGCCAAGAAGAAATAACAAATTATTTTGTTTTAGTTATCAACTCTACACTTAAGAACTAATAGAGGATTGAATCTAGTACCTTCAGATTTCCCAATAAACGACATATTTTCACTAAGCCGTGACACAAAAATAAGAAGAAGAAGATTATTGTTGAAATTTTTCTTCAGCTATAATCATTTCTTTCTTTTTATCCTTCGATAAAATGGAATACACTAAATGATCCAAAGTGTGGAAATGAATAATTCTTCTACTTTGTATCAAATACTAGATAGTGTGAAACAAATAATAAATATCCAACCTTTCTCAACTTCTCTGTAACATTGAAATTCAAAGAGGCTACAACGTCTCACCGAAAATTATCATATCCATACACTGTTGGACAACAAAACAAGAATAATTATGGTTTATTAATAAGAAGACATATTGATCATTTAAAAATAGAAACAGATGACTTAAAATGGAACTTGATGTAACTAGTTTATCAATGGATTACTGAAGTATTTGTTAGTATTATTTCCCAATATTGTCTTAAATTTTATGTAATCATATTTCCAAAAGTTTTCAATTACTAAGTTCTACATTAAGAGTTCTAAACGAAAACCAATCATTAAACAACTCATGAAAAGTGATATATTCATTATAGTTTCTTTTATCAAAAAAACCTAATAATTAACTATCTTTCATTTTTAATTACAGGTCAATACTCTTCTGGGAATAGTATAATAATCTGAAGTTCATACTAAAAATTTTTTTATTTACAACCAATGAAATTATGCAATTCCTTTCCACTGTAAAATATTTCCTAAGTCCAATGTGGAAAAACTACAAAGTTTCGACTTTAATTATCGTTTTCTAACGTCAGTGTATTGCTATTCATACTTTAAAACCTTCGTTCAATACTTTTTTTGATTGAGATTATTCTGGTTAACTGAAGTATCCTGTGAAAGATCTTTAATTGTATCATCTATCACACATGGTAAAGTATTTGATTTTCATTTCATTGATGATTATCTACTTAGTGTGAAGTATTTCTTAAACGTGAAAATCTTTTTTATCTATTTGAATTTCATTCTAAATATTGATCAAATCTGTATAGTTATGGTTGTATGTCACCCAATTACATTTTCTGTTGGGATGTCACAAAGTATATACTATTCATTTACCCACTTATGAAGTATTCTTTTGACAGTAGCAATCGTTTCTTTGACAATGTTATGAGTAATAAAAATTTTCTTTATCAAGCTTATTAGTGTTATTAGTGATTTGAAAATTTAATAGACTTAGTACGATTAGCTTTGCGTAGACAACACAGTCAATGCGCATCATTTGATTAAATAGTTAAAATGTTCAGCTAAAGTCATGAAACTTCAACTGAGTGTGTGATAACCACAGTCTAATAAAAGAATTCTTCATTTGATAGTCATCAGGTAGATTTTGACTCGTCTACTTACTTCTTATGACTAGAAACCAACATCAAATCCAGGAATAAACTATCAAATTACAACCATAGAAAAGCATTATCAAAATAAATCCTAAATGAGATCATTTTAATTATTTACATTATGCATATTTGAATTGTAACAGATTGAAATAATCTTCAAATTTAATAATCTCTACAGACCTCCCACCAAAATTCAATCATGTGCTCATCAGTAAATAACTTCGAGGACAAATTCTGATGAAAACCTGTGAAACTGTTATAGCCGATGACACTAAGAATTGGTCATGCAATATCGTGAATTAACTGAAGTCAGTAGTGTTAAACACTCGATTCTAATTCATTTAAATAAAAAAAACTTTTACACTGAGAGATATGAGTTTTGAATTTGGCCAGGTTTTGGTTGTCATTATTGAGTTATACAAAATTATTGCCAAACAGGTGAGTAATGTTCTTCAATCTTTTTTGCTTTCATAGATTCTGTCAGTCGATGGAAGAAATCTCAAAATCTATCAGCTGAAATTATAAAGTGTTGCTTGTACTTATGGTAGATTAAATAAAAAACCATATTTTAAGAGCCTTTGTCACTAATCATCTTTGAAGTATGATATCATACAGAAGTATTTTTTTATCGATATTAACAATGAATTCATGTGAAACATTTATTATCAGTATAAGGTGATTTGTGAAGATTGTAATGTCACTACAGTTTAAATTAAGAACTGATCCTAACCAGATCACCATCGAAAACCTAGAAGCACAGAACGACAAATTTGTCTTAGTGTGAGACTATCTGGCAATGAGCTTTTACAACCTCTCGTCAGGAGATTGAATCTAGGACTGGTCTCGCACGCAAACGAATAACCTCTACACTAAGGGACAGAGATCACAAATATACATATCTCACTTCAATCAATTCACGATCATGCGCAACCCTCATCTGTTATCTGTAATGATTAATTATCTTCTACCCGACATGATTGAATTTCACTGTTCATCGCTTTTCACTAGAACTCCAGAAATGACATCTTGGGACTTGTCACTAATAAGAACGTGATTATTATCAATATAGAGAGATTTGTGGAGATTGTAGAACTTTCATTGTTTAAATCATAAACTTTTTCTTAATAAAATGTTCATAATTACCGTGTAAATCTACTGATATTTATGTGACCGTAAAACTCACAATACTCATTAGCAATCGACTGTTGGTTGAGATTTTTAGATTTTTTTACTTTAATCTTTTGTTAGAATTTCGTTAAATAAAAATGTTTGAATTAGATAATACTGTTATATTATTTTATGTTAACAAACTAAATGAAACTTTTTTGATTACATTCCACGTTATCGAACTGAATAACTTCTCAGCTTGGGGTTGTGGAGCGTTCACGCATGAGACTGAAGGCCCTGGGTTTGAATCCCGCGAGTGGGATCGTGGATGAGCACTGCTGAGGAGTCCCACAATAGGACGAAACGGCCGTCCAGTGCTTCCAGGTTTTCAATGGTAGTCTAACATTAATCGGTTCATGATCTTAATCAACGACTAACTTCTGTTACATTTGTTTTTTTAGAATATATATCATTTTTCTTATTTTTATATACTCATTTGAAGGCATAAATATGGAAAGACAGATTCGGTCACTGATTGAGTCTATGCGCCACGAGAGCTCTATACTTTCACTGCACTTCTACTATATATATATATATATATATATATATATATATATATATATATATATATATATTACTTGAAATGCGTCTATCAGTTGTCCTCCTTCTTACCAGTGCGTCGGCACTTGTTCTTCCTCCTAACTCTTCCTGAACAGAACGTGAAGCATACTTGCAGTTACTTCTATGACTTTGTGCTTCGGCTGGTATATTGTCAGGTGATGCTGCTTTCTTCCTCCTGATTAGTCTGATGACCGGCCATCCTGATTTCTTCGATCGTTGGTGGAGTGAGAGCTGTAGGAAGGTTTGTAGGTGGTGCTTTGATGCCTAGTAGGCTCAGCGGAGCAGGTCTATTCAAGAATCCCTCGAATTATTCTACTCATCTGTTCCTCCATTCTTGAATCTCAGTGATTGGCTGGCCCTTCTTGTCCTTAACCGATCTCCCTGATGGTTTTTCTGTTGTGTCATATAGTTGTTTCATATTTCTTTCCCTTGCAGTTTTCTCCGTTATCGTTGCTAGCTCTTCCACGTATTTCTGCTTGTCAATTATATTTCTCTTTTTCACTTGTTTGTTTGCTTCCATGTATTCAGCTTGTGCTTAAACTTCCTCAGTTCTTGTTCAGCAGTTTTTAATTGCTGCCTTCTCGTTATTCTCCTTTTGAGTCTTGTCCAGGGTTTCCATGGAGATTCATTGCCTATGATGATGCTTCTTGCGACCCAGAACCTCCTGGCACGTTGAAGTTAATGCTTTTTTTGACCTCATCCTAGTTGTCATCTATCGTAGTTTCTTCTTTCAGTAGATCCTGTAAGACTTGGAACCTGTTCTTGAGAGTTATCGTGAATTCTTTGAGTTTGTCAGTATGTCGAAGGAGGGTTGTATTGAACCTTTGTGATGCTATTTTCCCAGTTGCCCATTGCCTCTTCAGCTTCAGTTACCTTTTGGCAACCACCATATGGAGATCTGAAACTATTACAGCACCTCTCCAGGTTCCCACGTCTTCTATCGTTTTTATGACTTTTTTGGTGATACAGATATGATCAATCTGATTCTCTATAGTATGATCCAGTTATGACAGTTTAGCTTTGTATGTTCGTATGTGTGAGAGTACTTTGTCATCTATAACCATTTTGTTGAATGCACATAGATTTGCGAATCTCTCGCCATTTTCGTTTTTTTTCTTCTAGCTAGTCCATATCGTCCCATGATATCTTCATACCTAGTGTTGTCCATCCCGACTTTGGCGTTAAATTCCCCCATCACGATTGTCACGTCCTTTCCTGAGCACTTCGCTATAATCGATTGCAGCCTCTCGTAGAGCTGATCTTTATCGTCATCGTTGCTTTCATTAATTGATGCATAACATTAGATAATATTCATAGTTATTCACTCCTTCTTTGTTTTGAAGGATGCTTTTATGAGTATAAATCTTTGAGATTCCCATCCTATACGTGTTGTAAGTGCTTCTTTGGACAGCAGTGAATCAACTCCGTTGGTGTGCGTGATGCCTTCTTCTTCATGACCAGAGTACAGCAGCACCTCTCATGAATCTATATTTTTCTGTTCAGCTTGACTTCAGTGGGTTTCACTGATCCCGTGCACTACCAAGTTGTATCTTCTCATTTGAGTCGCTATTTGACTGGTCTTCTCGGTCTTCCACGACGGCCGGACATACCGTGTACCCATATAAATCGTTCCTCTGGTTGCTTAAAGGAGTATCGACCTCGCACATTCCGAAGAGTCTCGGCTTTCGTCCTGAGACGTCTTCCTTACACTAGGAGGTCAGAGTTTAAACGGTTTAGACTATTTATTCTGGTTAGCATTGTTTCCGACGGAATTTGGTTGTCGACTCCACGCCCAACCCTCGTCGTTAAACCGGGTTTGAGACTTGTAGTAGTCCTAGAAGACCTGCAGGCGGAGCTATATATACATCACTGGTTTACCACTTTTCTATGTATAGGTTTCAAATGAGAGAGAAATGGGATTATATTTTCAGCCAAATATACATCGATATATAAAACATCATAAGTTATAATTTCATCATCTTGTATGGTTGCAGAAAAACTGATTTAGATAATCCACCTAAAGATCATTAATCTAAAATAACTGAATGATAATTAAAATCACTTAGATTATTAGAATAACATCCGACTTCATACTGACCATATGACTATATTTATTCAACTTCAAATATAAAAAAATAATTCACAGAATCTAAACACAATGCTTTGATAATCACATAAAATGGTTACTATTCAAATATTAAAAGTGTTCTGTTAAAATAAGTCAAAAATTACTCAGAAACCCTAGTTCTAATATGGATTTTCATGAATATAACACAATATTTAAAACGATTTATCATAATATCGTCGTTCAGATCAGAAATGAGTTTTATTTTGAATGAGTGAATGATATCCAAAATCAGAATATGAATTTTTCTAAATATAATACGAATTAGAAAATTCTGAATTACATTTAATATTTAAGTATCCGGTTAACTTAAACACCAATATTTGGAATCATGAGGTAGACCACCATGGAAAACCTGGAAGCACATGACGTCCGTTTCGTCTTAGTATGGTACTCCTCAGCGAGATTCGAACCCAGGATCTGTCAGTCTCGCACGCGAGCACTTAACAATTAGACCACTGAGACGGCATCCAACCTTGTTCATGTTTAACTTCAACCAATCCAAACAGCCATCCAGTGCTTCCAGGTTTTCCATGGTGGTCTAGATTCAATTGACTCATGATTGAAATTACCAAAATTTCCACAAAACCCTTTCTGATAACTTAAATATATTCAGTTTACTCCAAATCGTGAAGAGTAAATTAAACACACAGTTTGGAACTTAGATTCACTGAATCTATTTAGTGAATGTATTTTTATTTGATAATTTTTTTTCACTTATTCATGAGATAGTTCAACTTTTTTGCTTATTTGAAAAGCATTATCAAAATATGAAATTATTGAATATGAGTTTGCTCGTGATGATGGTTTTATCTACGTGCTCTTATAAAAATATCTTAAACAAAATAATATACACTAGTTAATTAGTCAAAATATGGTGAATTTTAAGATATCTCTTTATGAAATAGATAATTAATGTTATGAACTGTGAGATGGTGAAGAAGATTCGTAGCTCAGATGGATGATTTAAATAGAGTTTTGTTCTCTGAGCTAGATAGTTTGGTCACGGAGCTTTGATCATTCTTCGAACACTTCACTTCAGAAGAACGATAAAACCTCCATGACCAAATCATCCAGCTCAGAGAGCAAAAACCCCATCAAAAGTTATGAACTGTAAAACAACTTGTAAATTTTTAATTCAGAATTGTAAAAACCCTTGTATCAAGTTTCTATAGTTCACAATTTTATTCTAACAAATAGTATAATGAAATAACCAATGAATTCATTTTATCTTATTTAAAGTTTATTAGCTGATTATTCCTTGATTACAATGTTAATGTGTAGCATTAAAATTTAAACTCAAAAAGAAAACATACTTTTAAAGTCAAATTGTTGAACCATTAACTCTATAAACCATTTAAATTAATGAATATTATAGAATCTAGGCAAAACTATAGATAAAAGATTCTTGATATCATATTCTAAATTAATTCTTTTAATTAAATGGTAATATGTAACCTTGATATAGTTGTAACCATTTTTTACGTGTTTAAAAGTTAAATGATTTCCGGTGTTTAGTTGTTATATAGTTATTTTTAGTAATGATGAATTATGTTTGGTTTTTATTTATATTTCTGTGGTAAAAAGTGTATTAAACATTATCAGACTAAATAAGTTTATTGATGTCAACTACATATATATATATATATATATTATTATACTGACGAGATTTTCTAAGCAAATTTTGCGCAGTTTTAATAGGTCCTTTTTAAGCTAGAAAAATCTCTTATGTGTAGTATATACACGATGAAAATGGATCCATTTTTCAATAATTGACTAGTTTATTACAAAAATTGAAACAGTATGATGTGTAAAATGAGATAGTGTTTTTAAACACAAGCGTTGATCAGAACCTTTGGTTGATAAAGTTTGGTAGATAGAATTTTATTGAAATATTATTACCTGGTTAAGATTTTTCCATGATCAGATTATTATTTTAAGATGAAATATATATGTGTCTTAAAACATTAGTCTCAATGGTTAAGTATAATTTATGTGAACTGTACTCAGATTTATAACCACTGAGTAGATCTGACTACATCCTTAGTGCCATAGTAACAATGTACTTGATAGACCTTGTTATATAAGAATTCATGTTTTAGTAAAATGAAAACAAAGTAGCTAAAAGCTTGTATTGATTTGATAAGAATTAAGCATGATTGATAAATCTTGATTTTATCAACATTCAATTGATCTAAGAAGTTCGTGTTTATTTTTATAATTAAGGTTTTGCTTATCATCATTTTATCTTATTAGACTAGAGACTTATTCTTCTGGATAGTGATCTTGTTTTTGACTGTGGTTTATTCAGGTGCTTAACTCGGTAACAATTCAGTTTTTTAACTAGTTCTTATTTGATCATATGACATTATTATAAAAATCCATCGACTAACACCGTATTAATCTATTTTAATATATCAGAAACCGCTCTAACATAAACATAATCCACAGAGTCCATAGTCTACATCATGATTTTAAGAAGCTAGCAGATTTTGTAAAATCAGAATGTATATTTTAAAAATGTCAGAAATATTAGTTCTCGTCAGTAGAAAAAAGAATTCACCATTAAAGTTATTAAATATTTTGCTTCAGATAAGTTAACATTGTATTAGAAAGAAAGTAATTTGATCACATTGTTCCCAGACGAACATTTTACTTAACCAATAATATATTCGGAAAAACGTAAATAAATCTAGATCTAAATAAGGTTTTGTATTATAGTATTTTAAGAAAATGAAAGAATTTTAAGTCCTTTAAAAACAAGAGAATTACTTCACTTGGTATTGTTTGGCTTGTATCTTCCCATTGAGTTTTACGGCTGCAATTGATCAGTCTGTTACTGGCATATGTGCATACTGTGCGTATGCCTCGATATAGGACGAAACGCGCGTCCTGGATTCCACTGCTAGCCACTATCCATGACTGCTTACAAAATGCTTGTGAATTAAGGCAATATCGAGGCATACGCACAGTATGCACATATGCTAATAACAGACTGATCAATTGCAGTCTTAAACGTCAATGGGAAGATACAAGCTGAACAATACCAAGTGAATTTAAATTCACCCGATTGCACAAGCAATTGGCTATAAGGACTTAGTAGCTGAGTGGATAACGCGATGGCTTTTGAAGCGAGTCCCAGAGTGAACATGAACTCTGAGATGCAGGTACATCCAGTTGACGAGTCCCAAAAAAGGACGAAACGCTTCCTGGATTCTACTGCTAGCCACTATCCATCATTGCTTACAAAAAGATAATTACTAATGCAAAAGTGAGTTTATGTAAAATGTTAAACGTTCCAGAGAGCAATACAAGGCAAAATAATCTTAGGGAATATTGCATAAATTGGCATAGCTTCAGTATGTCACATCTCTAATTAAAGTGATGAAAAAATCAATAAATGAAAGAAGATATGAATGAGCGAAAACATGTGGACAGTTATTGATGAAAATTGCATAAATTCGCCCACTGTAAGTCATTTAGTCATTAAATAATCTCACACATTTCTAGTTGACCTAAAACTTCGTTCGGTCAATTATTTCAGCTTTGTAGTTTTTTCCAATTCTTCTCATCGCTTCAAAATCATGAACTAACATTTATGATGAATACGCGTGATGCACATCACTTCCTTAATTTTATAATCAAGAATAGATAGAAAAAGAAGAGCTTAATTGTTTACAGCTCATAAGATTTTTTTGACATTTGTATCAATAGATTCAATGATCATCTTTTTCCTGATGAGCCATTTGTTTATGAACATGTTTTGAAATTATATATAATTATCCTAGATTAATGGTTTGTAAAGTAAAACAGTACAATGTCTACTGAACATTTTAGGTTATCAGATAAGTACTTCAACTTTATACACCTGGAACATTGCGGATATATTGTCATTGTTAATTAAATGGTGTACATACACCTATAATGTTCATTGGTTCGAATATACTTTTGATAAAGTTTAGTACAAAATGAATCCAAGATTTGGATTTAAAATTGTATAAGTAATTCTATAAGGTCACGACATTAAATGGTTAGAAAGAAAACAGCATAGAGCCCTGAATGAAGATTGTATAAAAGTCATCACTTACCTACCAAAACATTTTTCGAATCTTGAATACAAAAGTTCAAATCAAACTAGGGTCGTTCACTGTCACACTTATAAAACTGTTATCAATAAACTATTCTAATCTTAAGCGACATTTGATGACACTTGTGTGATTTAAACAACAACAAAAATCATGTATTCAAATGTTAATGTATAATAAAATCTATTCAACTGATGAAATTACACAACTATCAAATTCAAACTTCATTATCCAATAATATCATACTTCTTGTTTAAAAAAAAAAAGAAGAACTAAAACAAACTGTAGATAATGAATTCAATTATCTATTAGGTCAAAACTATTGAAATAGTCATCTCATCTTATTCAATTACTCTTGTGTGTGTTTTTTTGTTTCTATACTATTCTTCAACTTTATTTAATTCGTGATAAAAACGAGTTTCAAAATTATAAATATAAAAAAAAGAAAAGAAAAAAAAAGTTTGAAAAAAAAATTGTATCTATGCTATTCAATAATCATTTATTATAAAATATTGGGTTAATTTATTCAATTCACTTACAAAACAAAAGAAGAATGTGATTTGATCATATTGTTAATATTGAATTAATTATCATGTGTTTTAACCATATTGTAACCATATTGACTTATCATAGAAAAAATAAATAGAAGAAAAAGAAAAAGAAGTAAAATTTCTTTATTGAATGTTTTATTTATTGATTGTTTCTTCATATTACAATATTTTTTTTCTTGATTATTATAAATAATTGTATTTCTTTAAATTGTGTATCTATGCAATTCAAATTGTAGTTCATTTTTTTATTGTCAATTATTATATTTATAATGTATGAATAATCTTCTTTTTTTATCAAAGACAAACGATTAAACAAAAGAAGAGAATTTCTTTTCTCTAAATGTTTTTACTTATTTATTTATTTATTTTTAAATCAATATAAAGTAATTGACTATGTAATGGTTCTTCATGGAAAATAAACGTAGTTGATGAGAGTCTCTGATAATCAATACATGTATACCTTCATCGTTTACACTATTCTGTAATCAATAATCATCGGGTCATAAGACTTTAAATGATAATATTCACTGGATTAAGTTTAATACATGAATAAATACTTTGAAGATGAAATGGGACTATGTAATAGAATGAATTGATAAAAAAAGATTTCTTGAGAAAGTTGAACAAACTATTATATTGTGTCGAGAGACTAGTAAACGTTGGATCGGGTCTTTAATATGACAGTAAGTTATCCACCATACGAATGATGTGACATCGAATTTTATATCACAAATGTAGTCATTGCATAAGGTTTCGTCATCATTTCATGTTTTTAGTTAAGAAAAATGAACCATATTAGGTAAATATTAATTCCACTAAACAATGCAGAGTTGTCTTCAAAAAAAAGGAAATCTATTTATATTAGTGACGTTACTGTTGAAAACAGAAATTTTTTAGTTTGGAGTTGTAAAGTTTGTTGAATTTCGTCGAAATCATGAACCAACGTTAGATCATGATTCGGTTTCGAGCGCGAACGTTTAACGTCTAGACAACTGAGACGGTCTATGATTTCAAATAAACGTTTTAATCATCTCATAGTCAATTAGTTATCTTAGAATGATTATACTTGATTCTTAATTACACGAAGATGTATTGTTCATTGAGATGGTGTTATGAGGTATTTTATAGGATTACAAGATGATTTTAAGCACAAATGTACATTAGCTGAGGAATCAATAAAGATTTGGAGACACGTTATAGCTGTTCGTTCCTAGTTTAGTATTCTGCAGATTGCATAGAATATCACATGTGATCAGATCACGAACTTGAGGAAGTCCCAGTTAGCACAATATCGTCAAACCACTAAGTAAATTTCCGTCTTTAAATAACTCAAAATGCATACCTTAATAAATTTATTCTGCAAATCGACAAAATTAAACCCACACCCATTATATTTTTTTCAACTACTTGAATTCACTTTACCTCGTTTTTATACACTGAAAATTATAATTTCAAATATTAAAAACCTACGCAATTGTCTGATTTCATATGCTTTAAAAATATTATGTTTACTGAAAGAGGTAAATGGTTCACAAACTCGTAATCTAAACTGACAACTTTTCTAGACAGTAAAAAAATACGAATATTATAAGCAGTGATGATTGGTGGCTAGCATTAGAGACTGATCTATTACAGTTCTAAATACCAGTGAGCAGATTCAACTAACCAACACAAAGAATTACAAACAGTGTTGAAAAAACCAATTTTTCATATGACTCAACAAATGCAGTATCTTCCATAAATTTGAAAAGAACTGGTTGTCCAATGTATGGGGAGTACTTCTATCAATTTATCAACAATGGAATCATGTTCATTGCTTTGTTACAAATTACAATAAACAGGGAATTCTAATTCAACTTGATGTTATCCCCTTAGAAGTAGCCTACATTATCAAATATAACCCTTAGTATTTGTGTGCTAGAAAATATCTGTGTTATTTGTGGAATGTCTACATTTAAGTCGACGGCATATAATCAATCCATTTTTTCTTCATAACAACTGTGCCCAAACAGCGACACCAGAATTTGTCGATTTTGTTTAAATCATTAATAATAAAACCTACCTACATATTTTCCTTGTAAAAATTACTTCCTAAAATATATGCTAAATGGTGAAACACAGTATCACCCTCGATAGTAATTGTTTATATCACATTCTTCTTTACTTCGTTGTTTGTTTACGTTTCAGTGTTATACGAATAGCAGTGTGATAAATTAAGTGAACGAATAAAAAAGAACTCAGCAAACAGAGATAATGATGTAATTATTTACTAAACTTACTGATTATTCTCAACCTATGTATAGAATTCACAGTGTTGTAGGTGGATTAGTTATCAGATACGGTCATAAACTTTTCCCATGATAAATATCATTCAATTTTGGTATCAGTAATTAAAATCTGTTTTCTTCAAATTGTTACCGATCACATGATATTGAAAATTGTATGAATTTAAATAAGGTCAAAAGATTTCAAGTTATTTCTTTGAAATGACACAATAGAATAGTTGATAAAACATTTATTTGACTATGGAATTATTGAATAATAAATCATCACTTTTCCATTGAAAGATTTATGGGTTTAGAAATGATGTTACTTGGAATAGTGCATAGTATTTAATTTTTGTTTCCTGCTGATTATTGACTGTTCAGATTTGCTACCTATCCACATAGTTTACAATTTATTAATATTTAATTGAATATTTCTTGATGGTGCCAGTAACGACTATAGTATTCCAACACAAACGTTTCACTATCAATTATCTTGATAGAGAAATGTTAACTGAATTCTTTACCCTTTTTTTAATTTAACGAAATCCCAACTTAAAATAGTTCTGAATTCG
Organism: Schistosoma margrebowiei; assembly: GCA_944470205.2. Taxonomy (NCBI): domain Eukaryota; kingdom Metazoa; phylum Platyhelminthes; class Trematoda; order Strigeidida; family Schistosomatidae; genus Schistosoma; species Schistosoma margrebowiei. The sequence continues at coordinate 38,723,832 of OX104028.1, read as the reverse complement.
AATTTCCTGTGGTTATTAACGTTTTATGCTTCAAGATTTGCAAGCTAACGTTATTTAACAGACTAATATGAGTAAGTATATGTATACATCACTCTTCATGTGTATTTTCTCTAACCTTTTTTATGATACTAAACAAGTGATGAGAGATGACACCAAAAATTATAGTCGATAAAACGTTTCGGTATTTAAGCGTATTTAAAATTTATATTAATTTTGATAATGAAGTTCTATTGAAATATTGGACAGAAAAAAAGACCTGACAAAATCCAAGTGGTAATTATGTGAAGACGCTCTCTTCAGACAGATATGTCCAGGTAAATGTTTTTTCATATTATCAGACTGGTATATTCCTGTATACTGATCGATGTAATTCACCATCGAGATAATTTCATTTTTGCATTAAACAGATAGTTATTAACATCATATATCGATTAGTTTGTTATGAATATCAGATAAAACAGTCGGCTACAAGCAGATCATTACTAAGTCTATTTATATCCTGTAAAATGAACTCAAGTACATTATACTCAGAAAAATAACTTTATTAGCCATAAATAGATATTCAAGAATAAAAAATAACGATAACCATATAGTTAAATATGTGCAAACCCTATGAGGTGAACTTATTATTATTTTCTAACCAAATGAATTTCGCATAGGATAAGGTGGAGTGAACAAGAACACCAGTGGGGACAATCAAATGTACCTGACACGAAATTACAGAGCATCTCAATAAAATCTAAGAACCGTATAGTAAATAGTTAATTTGCAAAATATCAATCCATCGTCTCAAATTTTACTGTTCCTTTGCATATATCAGTCCATCGTCTCAGACTTCATTGTTCCTGCATTTCCACATTAATTGCGTTCCATTTCCATTCTTTTCTTCTCGATCTTCTACTGAAATACGTTCTATGCCTGGCCACCGTTATATACATATAACTTTTCAAAATATATTGATTTAAAGTAAACTGTTGTTTGAAATTATCACAGAGTAATATTTTCCTTTAAACACTAATCAAACATTAAGTGTACACAAAATGTATTCTAGGCACAACTGCATCCCTAAAGATTTCCAAATTGATAAAATCATGAATAAGACTGAACTATTTAGAAACTCAATTTATTAAATTTTATTATCAGGCTATCCCACTATCATTTGGTAGTTTTTATCATGAAGCATTTGTTCATACAAGGTAAGATTTATATAAAGTCATAAATGAATAAGTAAAACATTTGGAATTATCATTTACAATGAGAATTTCACTAATTCATTATCAACTATAAGACAGTTGTTATTATGGTGTTTATTAAAACCAATAAACTTTTTCAGATTGCAAATAGTTTTTTTTTATCAATTAGAGTGACCTTAACACACTGTAGGCTAAATCAATGAGTGTAGAATAACTCAATGTGTTAATCACATTTTTCATTACCGTTTGAGAAAGATTGATTTTTTTTAAATAACACTTTTAGATAGATTCTATAAGTTTAAATTTATATCATGAATGGATCAATTTTAAACCATTGGAAGATCATTGGAAGCCTGGAATCACTGGACGGCCGTTACATCCTAGTATGGAACTCCTTAAAAGTGTGCATTCACGATCCCACACCAGAAAGACTTGAACCTACGACCTTCGGTTTCGTGCTCGAACATTTATCCACTAAACTAATGAGCCGGCGGGAATCCAACGGTGTTAATGTCTGATACTGTGGAACTTCACTGGTCACGGCTTATCACTATAACTCTAAGAAATCCATTTTGACGCTAGTCACTAGTAAGCACAAGATAATTAATAATGATGGTGTAACATTGATCCATTCATGATATCAATCTAAACTCAACAATTTCCACAACTCTATACTGATATATTCTATAAATTAATTTTCCTCTTTTGGAACCACTTTGGGAACACCATAAAGTTATAAACTGGTGTTTTAACCAAGAACTGAAAATCATGAACCTTGTTTTTGGAACATTAGAGAAATGATAATTAGTTAAGAAATTACGAGCATTTATATCTTGTGCAACAAATAACATTCATGAGTGATTAAATACCACAGGTAGTGATCCAGTCTTACAGTTCAGTTTCCATTGTCAGAAGATTCTCACTAAAACTCGACATATAAGACATTTTAGTATTTATATCTGTGTGATATCCGATATCATAAATAAATACCATAAACAATATCATTACCAGCAAATAACTACATTAAGAAACTTTAATGAAATCCATTTAACTGGTTCATAATGCACCAGAGTTAATAAAACACTAGTTAATGTCTTTAATGATTTGTGTTTCTCCTTTAGAATCTGTGTTATTCGGTCTCCTTTTAAATCACATGATAAAAGTTTTTTCCTTAAACAAATAATATACCATTCATGATAGCTACATTATATATGACGATGTAGATATATACTAATTAGTCAACAAGTCTCAATCGGTGGCATATTCTTTCCAATTTTAATCAAATCGTGACATAATCAGTATCAAGCCATAATTTAAATTATTTTTGAATTAAAAAATATTCATAAGCTCTCTATTAGGTAATCAAGCAGTTTTCATTATCCACCAGTTTCCAAAAAGACTTTTCCATACACTCGTTGATAATGATGAATTTAAACGAATGAAATAGAACGTAATTGAATCAATTACTTATTAAAGTCAAAATATTCTGAAGTGGAATGATTTAGTGACCCGTGGATTTGACTCCAGTTAGATCATATGAATGTTTCTTATCGCCTATTCTCGTATATAATCGTCGACTTTAATCGCGTTAGTCAATAACGGATTTAGATAAGTCAGATAACGAGAATGGACTTGTGAATACATATATTTTGTATATAAAGCGAGTGGAATAGAGAGGAGAGAAACGACGTGCAGTGGAGATGACGGGTAAGCCAACTCCCATTTAACCAAGCGTTAATCATTAGTTATAGTTACACAAAAGTAAGTTACAGATATGTGATGAGTAATGGGATAAGAAATGTACACACACCTACGCGCTCATATAAAAACAGTCAAGATTGATGGGCGAATAATTAAGAAGGTCAGAATGTGACTCAAATAGGATGAATAGAATGGGCTGTCCAAAAGTTAGAATAAGGTATATGGGCTTAACATAATAATCGACACTAAAATGATAGTATGTTGTCTTGATGTTCCGATTATTTTGTTTCATCTACAAACAGAATAAAGAGAGAGTATATTTAGGCATTTTATATCAAAATAAATAAGATATTTAGTGCTTTTTTTCATTTTAGCTGATTCTTTATTTGATATCAGTTCACGTGACACAAATCACTTCAATTCCTATATTATCAAATAAAGGAAGAATCCAACTAGTTTACTTTGTCTACATTTTTAATCGCTTAATAATTCATAAATGACATACATTTCATAGATAACCATTTCGAATACTTCCTTACGCATTAACAAACTTTCCATAATATTCTTCTACTTTATGAAGTACCTAGTCTTTTTTTATTATAATAGTCTTAGGATAATGAAAGATTTCTTTCAATTCAACTAAGAATTTACAGTTTTGAATATGTTTTCTCGTATTTTCATACCTAAAAGTTTATTCATCATTTTGATCAGATGATATTAAATTATTTGGTGAATGAGATATCAAGTGATTAACCGTAACTAATTTATTGATTAAGATGTTGAATTAAAAAAAAAACCTTCTGAATGTTTTTTTGATGATATTACATTCTCTTTCATTATTTTTTCTAAATAACATTTTCAACCAGCAATTCAACTATGTATCTCGATTGGCATTTTGTTGTATTGAAAGTGTTAAAGTATGTGGATAAAAAGCATATGGAACAAAACTGGATAAGTGTTAAAACTCTTTGGAAGTATATTAAAGTAGAATAAAATGATAAACAAGTGTCTATATGGTGCATAAATTCAAGTTATTTAACATCAAATGTTCCCTAACAGAAATAAAAATACAAAAGATAATCAATTCAACGTAACTGAATACAAGTATTATTTCTTTGTTTATATATAGCTACATTCTAGAGTGTTGGTATTTTAAATTGGTTAAAATTACATCACTACCAATCGTTTAGTAATTAAAGATATTTTAACAGTTGAATTCACGAATCAATCTAAGCTAGATCACTACTGAAAACCTAGAAGCACTGAACAGTCGTTTCGTTCTAGTATGGTATATACCAAGAGCTGCAAAGCAATAAGAACAAAAAAAACTTTTTTTCATCTAATGTAGATAAACAGAAAAAATAACAGAATTAAGTTTATCTTATCAGAAATAATAATATAATCACAGTGAACAATGTTTTTAATTAAAAATTTTAAGCCAAAACTTTGTCTGAAACACTTATAGACTATCATATTCATGGAACGTATAAAAGTTAGATAAGAAGCGTTTGTTATTTAACATTTTCTAGGTCATCTTGTTTCGCCAACATACATTACAAACCAGAAAGAACACCAAAGATAACCTAGTTCACTCAAGGATAACATGTTTCACATTGATTAATTCCTATACAATTTAACTATAAATTTTTAATTACTAAACAATAAACTCCATCTGCGGACATTCGAATCATCAAGTCTTTAAAACAAAAGCTCTCTTAATGAAACAGTCAATTAATAATATGGTGACAAATGACATAATCCATAGAAACGTAAATGATATATAAAGTTGATTTTTCCCAATCATATGTGATATGTAATCAATTCTTAACGAGTAATTATATGACAGTCATTTAGTTATATCAGTTGGTGATAGATGCTTAATTGTGTAATATTGGTAATGTATTCACATAAGTATTTTGATCAATTGATCTTTAATACTACTTAGTTCAATTTATATAAGTCTGACTATAAATAAAGTACTTAAAAAGTAGTGCATTCGCATATTGTTTTAAATTATTTTCGATGTCAAATAAATCCATGTCTGAAATGTTTGTATTTGCACTAAGAGTAGTTGAATTAGCATTTTTTTCATCACAAAGCACAAATCACTTAAACACCATGCAGATATTATAGTGTAAGGCATAAAAGAAAATATTATCAGCTTTCACATAAACATTGTGGTTCAAAACTGAGAACATAATTAAATATTACATTATTATCACTCTGTTAAGCCTATATTATACTTAGATATACTGACTGGAGAAAGCGTGTAAATCCTTGATCCCTAAAAACTATTTATTTAAATAAAATCAGAACGAACATTGATGCAGAATAATATGAATTCATTATATTTCGTGGTTTCTCATCAGCTGCTTACAACCAAATATGTATTAAAATTTTACATTGAGATAAGATATAGTGTTGAACAACTGACATAAGTGAACGTAAAGAATTGGAATGACAAAATTTATCAATAATCAATAAATAAATATATGTGTGCAAGAACAAGTCAGAGGTTATTTGACGTTAAAATCAAGGAAACATTAGGGATGGGTGATGTATTAGTTGATTGAATTTCGGTGACAGATAAGATCAATTATGTGATAGTTTTGGGGGTAATGAAGGGTTTACATGAAATTCATGGAATTAAAAACTGGTAAGATGGGTTACGTAACAACTAAATAGGATTTGAAGCGTTTACAAATTTAAGAGAATCGAGTGATTGGAAATGTATGAGTGACATGGTTGTTTAAGAATTCGGTAATGGAAGAGAAATATAACAAACTAAACATCAACAAAATAAAAATAATGAGCAGAAATTGAATTACTAGGGTAGTACTAAGTTTATTACTGTCTCTTTTTGAATATATAGATCATGTTTGAGTTTTTTTATCGCGATCTCTTCAGCAAAACGGAGAGAAGCAGTGTTTATTTGTATTTAATAATTGTAGAAACATGAGGAATGTCAATGGTATGCCCGGTGTCAAGTAATTGCCGAGCTATTGCATTCTTAAAAGCCGTTGTCCCTCGCAGTCTCAATTTCTTTGGAATATGCTCTGAAATGCAAACATGTACTCTTCTCTCGGTTCTTCCAATGTATATGATTTGGTACGTACATATCTTTTCTCAGAATCCGAAATTGTCAATTTTTTATTTACATTATTCTAACTCTTAACAGCCTGTAAAACTAAGTAGATTATTAAGGTTGCTTTCATTGTGAAACATAAGGAAAAGCCACGGGAGGTGAATTTCAGCCTAATCGGAACCGTTATAGGTGTCACTGTTAACAATAACTGAGTCACGGAATATTCTTGATTTTATGGGGATTCCAAATAAGTGATTTAAAGATGTCTTCCATGACGCACTGTCTGGAGATCAAGTGTGATATCTGTTGTGATCGTGGCAACACATGATCGGAGAGTCATAACGATGAAACGAAACTTTCTAGCGTTTACTAATTTTTTAAAAGTTCTTCGTCTGGTCTTGGTAAGGAAAAAAATGTTAACCTCAAAGCATGTTTATTTCCGAAGTGATTTATATCCCTTTTTACTTAATGAATGGAAGCAACATTTTAGTTTCGTCCATAACAACGATTTGACCTTAAAAGGTAGGTCAATAAATTTATTTTTTATAGATAAAGCTAACCTATTCGATACTTCCTATTACCTGTTTTTCATAAGTACCACTTTCTTCATAAATTGATATTACCTAAATAAGCAATGAATCTTATCCCCTATTAATTTTCAATGTAAATACTCTAACTTTTTACCTTGACATTATAAATGTTAATCAAGCAATCAATAAACCAAATTAATTAGAACTTTTTGGGTAATTCATGGTGTAGTGAAAACAGACGGTCATTATTTGTGCACTATGCGTTTGAATTTATAAAACGCATCAAAAAACTAGCTGTCTGAAAGACAAAATATTCTTGTTATAAGTTTCGATTGCACAAAATGAACCTGAATGTAGTATTGGGCGGTTTAGTATACTTTGTACTGAACAAACAATGCACTGTATATAATTTCATTTAGATAAAATGATAATTTTATAATGTTTTGTAATCTTAAAATCAATTAAACTAATCAATCACTGACTAACATAAGTGCAGGTAGTATTTTGTAACTTGTATTCTTAGTACCTCTGAACATCGGTTGAAGTTATTGCTCATTTGTATTGGTTGTTTAGATCTTCCCATTTATATTTAGGACTGTGGTTGAGTAGTCTCTTTAGAAATATGTGTATACTGTATGGACTGCCTCAATATTACCATTAAGTTACAAGCATTTTAAACAGAGATAAGTAGTAGCTATCAGGGGAATCTAAGACGCGCGTTTCTTCGCACTTGGGACTCGTCACCTGAATGTTCACTCTTGGACTTGAACCCGATACTGTTAGCTTCAAATGCCTTTGTGTCATACACTTAGCTTCTGAATCCAGATAAGCGTTGGCTTCCTTTGGAAGAATTAAACAACCAATACAGATGAATTTAAACTCACCCTATTGTACAAGCCAGAGGCCATTTGGACCCAATAACTAAGTGATTGAAGTGTAAGTGTTTGAAGCGAAAGATAATTGCTTTGAATGATCTTAGATCAAATTATTGTATAGCTCTAGTAAATGATCAAGCAATAGGATTTTATCGATAACTTAGATCTCAATATATGCAATGGGTTTGTTCACTTTTATCTGCTTATTTGTGTGTTCTAAACTTAAGGTATACTAGCAAGCGGTATTATCTGGATAACCAACAACTACATTTACGACAGAAAAAAGATTTTGCGCTCGTTTCTGTTATGTCAAAATATAAATCGTCACCTTACGTTATCTGAAAAACCTAGTAACCCGGTTTCAGATGAAAAAGGTACTTCAAATGCTTCGTTGTTATTTATTTTCCTTTTCATAAATTAATGAAACCGCAAAGTAAGAAGTCGACAAGAGATTTTCTTGAATGCTTTGCCACCGTGATATTTGTATGTGAGACTAAATTTAACAAATAAAACATGCACACTTCTCACTTTGAACCTTAAATGTTATAGAAGACAACTTTCTAGTAGGTATACGGTGTACTTCAAACCATAAGGAGTTAAGAGTACCAATTATTTATTTGTGATTGTCAGAGTAAATGTTTTGAAAACCAACTATATATTTTGAGAATCGAATGAATCATAAGGTCGTTACAGATCAACATCGATAGAGAAATAAACAAGTCATACTGAAACTTCATTTGTTTATTATTTCAATTTAGTGTTTATTTCGATAGAGGTTTCTCTCATTAAGCAATCAAACATCCCCTGTATTTTCATCGGGTCATTTTCACTAATAATGTAGGAGATCAAATGATAGCTTCTAAAAATGTATTTCGAAATTTTGGAAATGGTCGTCCGTAAGAAATACTTTTCTTAAACCTACAGTAAAACTAAAATTAGATGAATAAGATTTTCAGATATGGATCCAAGCTGTTATACGATTATAGATATCTTCCAACTAATTTGTGATTGTATTTAATCCCTAGAAAAACTAACTAATTTATTCATCTTGTAAATGATTTGCTGTATAACGAAACAAATATAAAATCTTTTCAGAGTATGTGTTCTTACTTAACAACTCTCTAGAAATCCTGACCTTCTATTGAATCAAATCTTTTCCCCATAATTCATAACACTTTATAGTTTGTAAAATCAAAATGAAACCACTTTATATGTTTTAAAGTGATGATAAAGAAATCTTTTATATCACTGATCCATTATTATTATTGCAGCAGTACTCGTAGGAAAGCACACAAGGTTAATAAACGTGTTGCATTGCAAATACTCAACGATACCAAATAATCGAAAAGAAGAGAGCAGAATTTTATGAAATTAAATACAGAAAATCCCAAAATGATTTTATGCCATTTGGGAACTATGGTGTCGGAAATTCTTTCTGATTAGTTTAGATATTAACTTCTATCGAAACTTGTTATTTTTCAAATTTTACAAGTTATTGAGTAAAAATAAAGAGAATTCAGCGAAGAAAGTTTTCTTTTCGACGAAATCATTTACTTAAGTTGTACATTCGTATTAATAGTTATATGTAAAATATATTTTCATAATAGGATAGAAAAGATTACATCACAAAGTGATTTGAAACTCATGTTATCAAATGAGGTTACGCAATAATCAAGGGGTAAGAAAAGAATCTATGGATGAAAATAATTTACGGGTCAGATAATTATCAGTTCATCAGTGTAAGCTGCACCACATGAGCATGTAAATTTATAGATGCACGTTGATGTGGCCCAAAGCGAAAGTTTATCCTTAATACATCCATGAATGGAAGGCTGGCTTGAGAAAATAATTCGAAGCTTAATTGAGTTGAATGTTTTATTCAACGATTTTGAAATCCGTTTATTTATGATTTCAGCAGCCGTATCTCCGTTGAATTTCATATTTACAAAAAGAGTTTTCATTTGTACTGCTGGTGGTTTTTTCGGATGATGTTTAGTTGTTGAGCTACTATCGCCAAATCTAGGTGGAAAACCATTCTTAATGAGAGTCTGTCGAAGTTGGAGTAGTTCCTCATCAATTGTGTCAGTAGAACATATTCTTCTGATCCTTGAGGATAAAGAGTGAATTAAGTTCCTCTTTCTACTCAGTGGGACCCAGCTATGAAAATTCATGTACTTCCCATTTCAAATCAGTCTTCTATATGTAGATCTCTATAAAAAACCATCTGACCTTCTTTTTAATCGGACATCAAGAAAATGAAATTCCTTGTTTTCCACTGTTACCAAAGTGAACTGAATTGAGGGGTGACAATTATTAAAACCATTTAAAACTGTATTGAGGTCCATATCTTCACAAATAATGAAAGTATCGTCCATATATATCTTATATAAATGAAACCCCTCAATTATTGGTCAAGGTACCGTATTTTCAAGATTGGCCATGAAACAATCAGCCAAGACGGGATCTAATCGAGAATCCATTGCAACTAGATCTGTATGTTTATAAAAATCATCAATAAATCTAAAATGCACGTTGAGAGTATATGGTAGAAGTGGCTCTTTTGGATAATTTTTTGGGATATTATTATTTTCAATATAGTCACATAAAAAGCATATAGTTTATGTGAGAGGAACATTTGTAAAAAGAGAAGTGACATCCAATAAGATCATTTTCCTACCATTTAAATTGATATTTTCAATTGAGTCGACAAAGTAAAGGAATCAAGAGAGTTGTATCTCTTGATATGATTTTTAACGGGTTGTAAGATATTAGCTAACCATTTAGAAATCAGGTTACGCTTGTTACTCTTTTTTATTTAAAGAAAATATTACAAAATCTCCGAATGATAACATCTACTCAGTTGTACATTGGCTATCAAAATTAATTGTTTTTATGGCTGAAAGACTGGTTACGTTTTACTTGGATTTTCATTACATAAGCTTTTGTTTATCGGAAAACAATATGACCAACAACACAATTAATGTTAACTTTTATCTTTATCAATTTTCCTTGTTGTCGCTTAGTTATAATCAAAATCAATCATCCATTAGTGGTTAGCCTTTTTAGTAATTGAACAAAATCGTTAAAATTGAAAGTGAAGTTGTACAATGATTAGGAAAATACTAAATTTTCTCCCAGTTATCAATCTGAATCGCAAATGATAAATATAAATTAAGTCAGTTATAAAAATGAAGCAGAAATCTTTATCATAGGACTGAACACAGTGTAAAGTCTTCTTGTTGTTTGTGATTACTATACAATCTAGTTGATAAAAAATAAGGAATATGTCACCTTTCCTGCGAGATAATATTTTTTCAAAGTGTATATACTTCCTGTCATTTTGTTGCTTCATTTAGCGTATCATTTACACAGGATTCTGTTGGTACTGTAAAAACAGATAAAGAACTTCTAAATGACATTGGTTCTGTCTGCACAACATGTTCAGTATGACTATCTTCCTTGACCGTTACCTCTTCAGTTGATAATGTTTTTAACTTGTTATGTATCATCGTTGAATCAATCCCTCCAGTATTAGTTATTTCATCACAAATTTCTGACTTCATATTCCATATAGGTCCAGAATAGCTTTCAGCGTTTAAACATTGTTGCCGTATTCTATTAATTGCTAGTTCAGAATCATCTATGGTCTACAGATTTTACAAAAACAATTTACATACATATATGAAAGTATGAAAATAATTAATTAGCTTTCAATCGTCAACCAGGTTTTAATACAAAGTTCAAAAATCTTCAAACCATTGCATAGCAGAAAAGAGTGACGTACGATCATTGTATCTGGCCCTAATGGCCCGTTTATTTAGGCATTTGATACAGCTCATAGTAAAATAATACTATTTGTCATACGGTGTTTCCAACATAAATCATTGTCCATAGTTATATCTCAATCATTACAAAATTTTGAAACCTTGTAATTTTATTCCTTACTATTTCATTGTCTTTAGACGGTGACTGAAATTTATGGATATTTTAAACGGATTTTTTTAATAAATATTGTGACATTGGAAAACTACGCTATTAGATTATGATTATTTTGATACAACTACCCGTTAGATGGTGATTGGAGGTAGTCAACAGGAAACCCTGGAGATGGGTTTCCAGTGACGAGCGCCAAGTAGCACGAAACCCGGGTCTAAGACTTCCTGTTGACTACCTTAAACCACCAACTAATCTCAACATAGTGCACGCAATGTCGAGTCACCTAGACTAGTGGCCACATTGCAACTTGATCGATTGCATTCTATCTGCACTAATAAGGACTTGACACATATGACATTGATCACCAACCAGTGATCAATCAATTGTGACTACTATCCGTTATCAACTGTTTACTAAAACATAAACATTAAATACAACTATTTCTCTAAATTAGTATGTTATATGGAGAGCTATTTTGAAACTACAAGACAAGAAATAGCCCGGTACATAATAAACCCAAGTGAAGAAATAAAGTTTGGTCGTGATTATATGGGACTTAAATTATTTTACATACGTTCTAATAATCAGTATAGTATGCCATCTACCTGAAACAAATTCTCACTTCACACTAATATAGTGCCTTTATTCTTTTTGCCAACGTAAAATTGATGTAGTTTTTAATATCTAGTTAAAATTGAAGAGGAAAATTCAATAGTCTGAACGTTATACCAACGAATCAGTAAGTCAATAAATTTTCATATAACGAAACAGAAAAACGAAATCATTTTGGATGATATTTAAACTAAGTAAATGAACAACACGTACATATATCTCTAAAATTTTAAAATCATCTCAGTTTGACCACATATTTTTGATACTAGTTACCCGTGTCTGTTTAATTTTACTTATACCTCATCAGCTGTAAGTATATGCACACCCCGATGTTGATGTTAGTGATGAAACTGGGAACCAGCATCTATCAATTAAAACCCTTGCAAATAATAATAAATTTTTTTTAAATGTCTTTTAACAAATGTTAACACTTGATGAAAATGATAAAAAGCATCTAAGTCTGTCTTATACATATGAGTCTTTTAATGGTTTGTACGCAAATACTTCCTTATACTTGTATGATCAAATAAAAATACCAAACCAGTTGTTCTTTCACTAATCTACCAGTTTGTTCCGCAGTTTACGAGTATAAATTATTTGTTCAAGAAATAAAAAGGTGGAAATCATTACAATCTTTTTTTTAATAACACACTGTACAGTAATAACATTAATTCACGAAATATAATAAAAAATTACGCTGTGTACAAATGCATATCTATAACGAAATTATTTAATATCATTTATAGGCTTAAATAATAAAGCGACTTGATTAGAACAAAAGTTGGCTAAATCCACAATTAAGTGAATTGCGCAATCGATGTGCACAAAGTTGAACGACAGTGTAAAAAATTAATTTTGAAATTCTGAGAAACATTTGCAGTCGGTGTATTTTAACCACCTCAATTTAAGTGATAGAAGAAATTAGGTAGGAGCCTTATAAATGATTATGTGAAAGTGTTAAAAATGCCTTATACATAATAGCGATAAAGAACTAAGCACATAAATTAGTTTTATAAGTCACTAAAATTACTTTAAAGCGTAATGTAGTAGCCATGACATATCATCCATGAAACGATGGTGAATTCATACCAATATTATCTTCAAAATAATTATACTCTTCAAACTTAAAGCTAAAGGAATGGAAGTTTATTTAGCCAAAATAAATTTGAAAAAATATTTTGGTATATATTTATGCAAAAGTTAAAAATTTATAGACATTATTTCAAGTAGAATCCAAGATCCAGTTATTCAATTGTCATTTAAGTCAAACTGGTTGTAGACCCGCTCTTACATGTATAAATTGTGTAAACTAGACTTTTCAAATCAATGTTAAAATAAAGTAAATAGGAACAAAAGTAATTTTCTAACTCTTCTTTCAATACATATCAAGAATAAAGTAGTCAATACCTTCAAGTGCTATTAGATAAACCCATAAAACGATGATTTATCAAGTATTCAAATTAAGTTAAAGTTTTCATTATTGCATTTCGAAAAATTATAGATATATAAAAAACTTCTTTCGACAAATAGGAGCATGTGCCTACAATGGAAACAAAGTAACATATAATTCATATGAGACCACTCTAATTTCACTCCTGAGACGGAAAGATTTATTGTTATTAGTTTTCTAAAGGAAACACATTAGCTCTAACTTGTAACAAGTTGATTTTTTGTCATACACTGGCATACGTTAAAGGATCACTGAAAATTAGGGAACACTGGATTGTTATTTTGTAGTATGTGATCGCTCAGCGATGCATGCTCACGATCCCACCATTTATTGAACTTGGGACTACTAAGTTTCAAAGTGAGCGCATCACATTTGGACAAGTGATTTCGAATCCAGTTGCTCAGATTTCCAACATTAATCATTTTGTGACATAGTGTTTTGTCATTCAATATCACTTTTAGCAAATGACTAGATGTATGAAACAATTGATAACAACTGACCCCTAACCAAAAATGTAACGATAATCAATATGAAATAATTTTCTGATAATTTATCCATTCAGTGGTCACATTGTTAAAACTTTATTATATAAGAGTCTAAATAAGAACTTTTATCTAAATTTGATCGAACAGTTTCACAGTACTTGGGCGCCGAGTTAATGTGAGACATTAAAGAGGAAGAATGTATTTGTAAAATCTCAGTGAATGAATTCTGAAGTAAATCCAACGTTTCGCCTGGCAATCTCGTCCATGCTTTTTCAAGGAAATATAATCAAACATCAAAATTATCGAATATATATATATTCTTGAAAAAGCTTTGACCAGATTCCCAGGCGAAACGTTGGATTTACTTCAAAATTTATCTGCTGAGATTTTACAAATACATTCTTCCTCTCTAAGAGTCTAGATAATATTGTAGGAAAAATAAAGTTTTTCAGCTATGCGAAAAAAGAGAAGCCTAATAAACATTACTCCGATCCAGTTAATTGTTAAATGATAGATTGATAAGGGAAGCTATCACTATTACACACTATAAATTAAGTTAGTAAAGACCTACTTATCTAACCAATTTTTAATTACGCAACAATGTACACCATATCAGATACTGTCAGACTAACGTAAATTAACTTATAACATATATATTATAACACCATCCATCATCTTTATTCATATTAAATGTGATCAAATATATCTCGATTATACTTATCATTTCATTATTTCTTCGGTCGCAGTTCTACTTAGGTTAAACATTTGTAATTTTATTGTGCTAACAATATTATATTATCCCCATTTTTATTGGACGTGTTATCAAACACATAATTCCCTATACCCAAAATATGCAAAACAACATTTTTCCACTTGCTTTGTTTATATTTTTTTTAAATTTATATTTAAATATACATGTAGTATTATCAACGAATGATGATTTATCTGATATTATAAATTTCTTCTTGGTTGAATCCTTTAAGCTGAAAACATCGAATGCACCGGTTAATATTAGGTTTGTGTTATTGAAGCTCATTCTAATAAGTGTCGAGTGTTTCAAATTATTCTAGAAAATCTATGTATAGGCTTACTTTTGTAATTTGACATTATACGATTGAAACTTTACTTTTAGTCGTCATTATTTCAAAGTTAAATACGGTTTACCTGACTTATTTCTCTACTGATCTTTAGTAGTTAAGTCTGTTTAAATAAAGACATACAGTATCTTATGATTTAATGGATGGAAGTAAAATAGCCCCTACTAAAAAAGGATTGCAGAGACGTTTGCTGTGGTAACATACAAAGTCCAAAGTTTTATTATGACACACATTAGACAAAATATGACTGTTCCGTTTCAAATCCAATGAAGTTTAAATAACTAACTTCTTTCTTAACAATAATAACAAATAACAAAATTAGTAAAAGGTCAGGGAATTCAAATTTATGGTTAGTTGCGCCTTAATGTTCGACTCTACATGACACTTATGTAGTAAAATAAGTGAACAGTTCGAGTCCTATACTTTTTGTGGTCACACTGTTAACACTTGTTGAATTTAGTGTATTTATTTTAGACTCATGTTTACCAAGTATTTGGGACACATACTTTTTCTTACTATTATTGTTAAAATAAAATTGTATTAACTATGTTTTCCTTAGGCTAAACTCAAAAAGCAGTGGATAGAAAACACTCAAGGAAGATTTAACAGTTAGACTAATAATTGTAAACTATAAATCATTTGCTTTTTTTATGACACATTTTACGATTCCTTTATCAGTCAATTATGAATTCTTTATCTTGTTTAATCATCTCTGGATAGTTTAATGGTGAGAGGGGACCGGTTACTTTAAAAATATAGGTTTTTTACATTGCCAGTCTGATGCGCTTTTTAGATAGCAGTTTAAATAAATCGAATTTATTACATCTTATTACAATTCTTCTGATGAAAATCAATTTGAATTATTCATCATCGATTGATATTAACCAGGAAATCACTTGGATTATTGTTGCGTTCTAATTTTCCACCCTTCATTATGATCTAACTACAGTCTCTCAATTGAATATAGTATTATTCGGATTGAATTCGCCATAATCAAGATTATGTGTACGATGATTGGTTATTACTGTTTGATTTAATTTTCCATGTAATGATTAAGTTACATTAAAAGTATTTTGTTAATTCTACTATGATACTTATTGATGAAACTTTATAAAAATACCATAAAAAGAGTAATTTAAGACAATATTTGATGATTTTTTTATATGAAATAAACAGGACATATTGTGTGCACCATGACATTTTAATTACAAGTAAAGTAAATGATAAAAAGTTTTATCGAGATCACAAAAGTCATTAACCTATAACTGTAGTTAGTCGCTTAAATGAACTTCATCATTCTTTATGCTTACCAAGCTGTTGTAAAAGTTTGACTGACCTATATACTAATAGCTTTGTACAGGCCGTTATTATGCGATTCACTTTGTAGTCTAAGTATCTACCAGTAAGCTTTATTGAAGTTTCAAAAAAAAGAGTGGTACTAGAACTGGTTGTTTAACTAGATGGTTTATGCTATACTTGAATAATGTTAGACTAAAACATCTGAATTATTCACAATAAAATCCTCAAGCCTAGCAAATTTATATAAAAAACCAGGTATAGTTTTTTCTGTCTCCAAACCACCCAACTGTGTATTCATCAAAAATGAGTCATACCCCTGATAGTTAATGGGTGTTTAATGTGCTATGATTAATCATAAGCTAACCACAAAAGTATTCAAAACTGAACTAACAGACACGTTTCGAAGATCCAGTACATTACCTAATTATGTACATGAATGACTATAACGATTCTTTTAAAAAGTGAAAAGCTTTTTTATAGAAGCAAATAAAATCGAAAATACTCATTTATGTTATTTATACGACTTACCTTGTTTGGTTTCATACTTGTTTCATTTGACTCAAGCATATCTAGTCGCTTTAATTGTTGATTTTGTTCTTGTTTATTATTCTGAATAATTAAATTTGGATTTTGTGGATCACGTTTTATGTCCATCACCTTTTTTCTTTTAACACTTTCTGATAAAACAATATAACTCTGTTCTTTACGCCAAAGTTTCCATGATTGATGATGATATCGAAAAGAAAACTAGAAGTTTGGTATTTTATAAAATTAAATTTTTAGGTTCCTAATAAATTACAAATATTCAAAACTTCATGAAGCATGTGTGGCAAACACAAGAGAAGTCACTAATGCTACTTAAAAATTTTTAAAGTATGTTTCTAGGAAATTCAAGTTTGTTTAACATATGCGTCTTAATGATGCATGAAGCTAACAGGAAGTACTTTAAATAAAAAATATCAATAAAAGCACAAGAACATACTTATACCTAAATGATTTTTAAATGGAAATTACAAGCGTTTGCTTGATTACACGAAAAGGATTAAAGGCTTCCTAATGGATCCCCAAAATTCAAAAAACAACATTCGTTAAACCCTTTAATGCACTATTAGAGAAATAGTTGGATCGAAAAAACTGTTTTATGTTACTTAACTTGTACTAGTAGGTTTTTATATCTTGAACCGTAGTTAGAACAGTTTTGAAATAAATTTTTATGACAGCCAACCTGAAAGATATCTCATTTTGACCAAATCTTTAAACAAAATTGAACTTCTATTGAATGTTTCCAACGGTAGTTTGGTCAACCACATTAGAAATGGTTATTAGAAATCATTGAGACTATTTTCTAAACGTGATAGGTTTATGAAAACAAAAGAGTTGAATATCGACTTCTCTAGCTATTTTTTCAAATATCACTAAAATTATTTTTGGGTAGTTTTTAATGCCTGTGACGAATTTATACATGTTCTGACAGTTTTTAAGCCGAATAAAAATCTACTCATCCTTTCCTGATAACCTAATGAACTACCAAATTCATATTTGTTAGTAACCAACAAAAATCTGATATGAAAAGTCAGCGACTTTCAGTAAAATTGTTTTAAATTGACTGTTGATTGCTTTTCAGGACAAATTAATTCAGTACTTACTTGGGGTTTATGAGCCCCAAAACACATTAAAGCAATGATCTCGAAGTTTCAAAAAGCTTTAAAGCAACACATAACAACAATTTCAGGCATCTAACAGATTTATCCTTAGCTTTTAGATACTACAAATAAGAACTTTACGGACTTTATGTTCTACAGAATCCAAAAGGATTTTGCAAAAGATGAGAAACTTTCAAAGACATTGATTTAGTGGTTTTGCGGTGTTGTATATTATGTATAGCTATCAAAGCGCACATTACATTTTAAACATATTTTTGATTAAACAAATTAATTTAGACCACTTTGTCTTATGTTATTCAAATTTCGTTGATCACGATAAGTTCAGTACTCACCATTAACCAAATATTAAATACTAAAAGAAGAAGACTGCATAATAATCCAAGAAAAAAGGACTGCCATGGAAACCTTCTTGAGTTAGCACTTTTTTCATCCTGATTCGAAGAAATTGCTAACCATGCGCACAGTGTGAGCAAAGGTATCATGATTAGCAGGCAAATTAAATCTGTCCATAAATATCTGCGACGGTGTATCCCATCTCCTTTCCCTCCCATCCATAACCACTAATTTAAAAAAGATGAATAAAATCTGTATTGTTTAGTTTTTTAATGACAATACTGAGTTTTATTCCAAACGAATTGAGAGACACAAAGTAAATCATAACGGTCTATCTAAAGCATTTCTTAAACATAATGAACCCGACATAAATAGACCATTTTGTACATTACGTTAACAATAGACTCCATTTATTCAGTATTCTAAGGATCATATTGTTTTTGAGTGAAATGTTTAGGAGATTAGAAAATAACATCAAAGCTTGATTAACCAACACATCTTTAATTCCAGAAATCAGCCATTAGACTTTAACTCTTGTTGTTTAGATAGACAGTTCAGACGTTGTTGACCTGGCTGTGTCGCGGCATATACTCTCCTACCTTTATAATTACAACCACCATATATCTACTAATTTCCAAGCTCACAGAATCCAAAATGACACTATTTAAATATTCAATATAAAAACGGTAAGAACGAACAATAGAGTTTTGTCATAATACTTTCTTATTCTCTTCTATAAGTAGGAATGCATTTCATAACGCAACTTAGTTTATTACATTGAGGATCGAAAATAAGACGATCTTAAGACTAAATAACAACTAAATTGCTCTTCATATTCAGGTCCTTCTTAATATTCACTATTTCAAGTAGCAATTATTGAATACTCTTTTGAGTCACTCTAAATATTTTTCCTTTAATAGATTTAAAGCCGCAACAAATGCTTACAACGTTCTCCAGGTTTTAAAGAAACAAAAAGTTGACATAGATAGTTGAAAATTATTATTTCAGTGTTCTTTAAATGAACTAACGATAATGAAGAAAACTTTTACAAATGAGTTTTTCATTTTGATTTGATAGTTTTATCTTGTAGAAATACCATAAAACGTCGTTGTTAAACAAAAACAGCTAATGTTTTGACATCAAGTGAATAATTGAATTGAGCTTCGTATCCACATTATGCAAATTTTTTTAATGTATCACTATTGTGTGAAGGAATACATAATTGTTCCAAACCAATAACAATAAATGACTTATGCCACGTACATTTAGGATGATTGGAGGTATTTGAATTGTAGTATGGACTAAGAATCCCAGAAATAATGTACTCGGATCAAGAAGTACTAGATAACCACAAACGAATGTACTGTATTTAGAATTCAAAACCAAGCATTCAACAAGTACAAAGGAATCATAAGTTTATTCAAACGCCACAACATTGTGAGTATTTTAGCTATACAACGTCTACAGATTTTGTTCAACTGTCCTCAGGCAAGAATAAGGCTCCATGACTTTTGACTGCCTTCTCTTAATATTTGTTCTAGTTTTCATAAAATAATGCAGCGGTTATATAAGTAGTGAATGATTTTAAGATCGATACTTGTTCTGTTCATAATTTTTATACAGTATATTTAACTGTTTTTTTAGTCTTCACATAATGGTTTATCCGTATCTACTACAGTACCTTGAGGGTCGATCTGTGAATGTCAGTTTTAATAAATGCATTGCCGAATGTTCATTAATAACAGCAGTGATATAGTTGATAGACTCTGCATTTTTTAAACAAAACCACCCTTACTAAAATAATAAAATGGACACCTTCAAATAAAAACCAAAAACCAAACTGTATTATGATTCAGTTTTCGAAGTCCGTGAAAAAGAGCCGTTTTCAAGATGGAAAAACATGTTGTGATTCACCGAGTAGTTGTTTAGTGCTCTATATATGATGATTTCTACCCGTAACTGTTGATAAAATGGGCCCAGGAACAAGTGTTGCAAGCAAACAATATTAATTTCCACTTAAATAAAACATAATCCTCACAAGTTAAAAAAGAGTTCACAACGTATACCAGGTCATCTGAGCTATATGTTAATTATACAAGACCGGTTTTGAGGTAGTACCGACAAGCCGGTCAGTAATGTCTGCTTTAGCAGCAGAGATTATGGACTGTATTCTTAGAACTAGTAAGTAACGTAATATCCGACGCTTCTCAACTGTAAAAACATATGAGAACCATCTTACAATCAGACTTCACCCTTCTTGTATGTTAAATATTGTCTTTGAGTGTTTTAAACAGAGATAGTAAGCCGAATATATGGCACATTTGGACTCTGGAAATATATTTTTATTCCATGAAATAAACACATTGTAAGTGAAAACTCATCGAAATAGTTAGATAAGAAACAGACCTTACAAAAGTGAGGATAATGTTTCAAAACTTCAAAAGTGAAACCGCAAATTTCACAGGTTTTCGATCGAGACAAGTTTAACCACTTCTCCAAACACCGTTGGTGAACAATTCCAATTGTTCCTATTACCTTCGTGAAATGAAGAAAAGATATTTGTTTTATTACCTGCACAATAGCAAGGGCTTATCAGTTCCTCAAAGTCACTGGACCCCAAGCATATACGACAATAAATCACATCGTTTTTTATCCTAAGGAAAACATCATGTTTATGGCAAACTGAGAGATATGTTTTACGTTTCAGAATGCGGAACTGTTTTCGAAAATTCCGAAGCTTTCGTGAACGATGCATCTATGAATTTTGTATCAAGTTTTAAAAAAATAATCATTACAACCATCCAATTTTGAGCTCATACCACGAAGACGTATAGAACATTTGAAAAGCACACCAATAGGTTCAAACAAATAAACAGGCAATGCCAATATATTTAGGTATGCTCGTATAAATATTCATCTGACAGCTAGAGATTTTTTGGAGTTTAGAAAGTTTCTTACTCGTGAACTTTGAAATTTACTTCAAAACTACAGATATGAG
This sequence comes from Schistosoma margrebowiei, assembly GCA_944470205.2. Classification (NCBI taxonomy): domain Eukaryota; kingdom Metazoa; phylum Platyhelminthes; class Trematoda; order Strigeidida; family Schistosomatidae; genus Schistosoma; species Schistosoma margrebowiei. Next base: position 38,702,574 of record OX104028.1, on the reverse strand, counting down.
GAAGGTATTCATACAACGGTTATGTGAAATATAATCGTGACACTCAAAAGTAAGTGCATGATGAACTGTTTGATCGTTCTAAAGTTCCAGTAATGAGTGTTCAGTTAATGACTGTTGACGAATATTTCAGTTGTCACGCTACTTATTGAGGATTTCCCGTAAACCTGCAAACTCTGCACTATGTGTTCTGGATTTTCCGCTGTTGCCAGTTTGTACTCCAACTAAACTTTTACTATTAACATTTTGGTATCAAATTGTTAATCCTTGACTGTCTAACAACGTATTATCTTGATAAAACAGGCAGAGGTGATTGGGTCTGTTTATGTGTGGAGTTAGGTCAGTCTTCTGAGAAACTCTTGATAGATCTAAAACTTGCCCATTCTTATACTTTTATTTTTAACCTAATTAACAGTTTGTAAGTTCATTTCTTTAAAACGTTGTGTTGCATTAAACCTGTAACAACTTTGGATTGATTAGTTAAGAGTTGACCTTAAACATCTGTAGTGGTATTAGCTTCAACCACACAATCCCTAAAGCTGATTATGAGGTAACTGGGAAAATAGATATTCAACATTCAACATGGAGAGAAGGCCAACAGTGGTGAACTCGGTTTTATTCATTCATCCAGTCAGATGACATGGCTCAGCCTCGCAGACGTAATCATTCTGTGAAAATTGTCTTTACTCATATGGAATACATTACTCTGTCTTTAATAATAATAATAATATATATTTCTGCATGTGCAGGTACACACCGTTTTTACAGGCATGATCTATAAATTACAACATTTGTTGGTTCACAGAATGTTTTCCAACTTATTAAGTTTATAGATGTTATAAAGTGAAATCGTAGAGCGCTTGCTGTAAACTATGACCTTGAGAGGACGCGTACATCAAGTTTGTTCCAAACGTCAGAGGTTTCATAGCCGTGCTCTCAGAGCAAGATTCTGAAGAAAAAAGAGAAACAGAAGAGCAGCAAGGCACTTGGATATGAACGCAAAAACGTTGCTTAACATAGTGTAGTAGAACGGACAGGTATGATAAATTAGAATAAATTCATATTATGTCTTGTTAGTGAAATGAAGTCAGAGGCTCCATATTATAGAATGTACTAATAAAGAACAATGAGTTGTGATGTTTAACAAGTTGGAGTAAGCTCACACGAAGGGAAGGAAGTCAAGGCTGGTACAAGGAAAGCGGTTTATAAGAAGGGTGTGTATTATGTATTATCCAAGAGCGCCAGACGTCATACCGCCAATTCCTACGATATGAGTCAGGTTTGTCAATGATGAGACTACCATGTAATAACTCACAGATTAGATAGACATATCCCGACAAATCCACAATTTTAGAATTAAGTTTATCATCATAGCAGCACTAATTACGAACTTAGAACATAGCCCCACACATCTGAATATATATCGAAACAACGAAGCCCGAGTATTTATTCACTTCCTTATTTTGTGTAGGACCAAATTTCTTATTTTCCTATATTGAATGTCAAAATCTTTGTGTGTTTGAACAGGTGGCCTCGCGCTAGACTGTGTGCCACCCATGAGAAAAATAAGAACCTATCAGCTTCTAGTTTGTTTTATTCTATCAATAAAACAGAGGGTACCTACCACCACTGAAAACCTACAAACTGGGAGACGTGGCACAAGGGGGTATCGTATGGTCAGCAAACGAAAACCTGCTGTTGGTAGAGCAAGTAATGGCGACAGTCTACTGAAACTGCGCGGACTGCAACTTGTTCCTGGCTATCACTAAATAACGGTGCAGTTATCATCTCTTTCCACCCAAAGTGCGGACACCAAGTGACCACGTTATTTTCAGCCTCCCTGTTTTCTTGCGTACAACTCGCTCTGGAGCACTTCCCTGGACTCTGAATATGCTTTAAATTGCTTCTTTATTCCTGTCACCTCTCATGGAAGAGCATAGGCTGCACTCAAGTATTCTCCAACCAAATCTAACTTGGGCAATCATTTCCAGTTCTTTCCAGTTTCTATTCATCTTTTTCATGTCTGCTCTCAATTCCAGGCGCAATATGTTAATGCGTCTTCCTCTATACCATTTTTCTTTTGAATTCCGAGTTAGCGCTTGCCTCGTGGTGCAGTTTGATGTTTTCTGTAACGTATATCTTATCCACTCCCATCGTCTTTTCCTAAATTCCTCTTCATATCGAAGTTGGTTTGTTCTCTTCACAGCAAGCTGTTGATGAAGGTATTCGTAAATGGACATTTAGTACCTTATACTTGCACTTTTTCGACAATGGTTATAAAAGTTCTTGGAAATTCAGCCCCGTATTATAGAACTGTCTTGTTGCACGAATCGAGGATTCTGACTTCGATGTTGGTTTGCAGACAGTTGTTTTGATTTCCATGTGTTGTTCAGTTGTCGGAATGCCGTTATCGTTTTTCAATTCTTGCATTTACATCTGCATGTGACCTTCCTTGTCCATCGATGATGCTTCACACGCTCATGAAAGATTCACATCTTCCACAGCTTCTCTATCAAGTGTAATTGTGTTGGTGTTCTCTGTGTTTTATTTGAAGATCTTGTTTTTTTTCTTATGTATTTTGAGGCATATTGATGCAGAGATTGCCGCTACACTTTTTTATTCGTAATTTTTAGTGTGTATTAGATAGAAGGTTCAAGTCATGTGCGAAGTTCAAGTCGTCCAATCTGTCAATTGTAATTCATGTTTCCTTTGATATGTGTAGGTCCTCATGATCCAGCCGACCACGAGAAGAAAAGGAATCCAACCAGTTGATCTGGAAGCTAGATGTCTACCGAATCGGAAGGTCTGTAGGTGCTGCTTTGGTGTCTGGTAGGTTCAGTGGAGCTGGTCTATTCAAGAGTTCCTAGAACTATTCTAACGATTTGTTCCTCTGTTCTTGAATTGCAGTGATTGGCTAGGCCTCTTTGTCCTCGAACGGTCTCTCTGGTGTATTATATTCCCTGATGATGTTTTCGCTGTGTCATATAGCTGTTTCATATTTCCTTCTCTTGCAGCTTCTTCCACTAGCATTGCTAGCTCTTCCATATATTTGTCAGTTATAGTGCTCTTGTTCACTTGTTTGTTTGTTTCGGTGTATTCAGCTTGTAACTTGACTTTCTCAGTTCTGGTCCGGTAGTTGTTAGTTGATGTCTTCTCCTTCGTTCCTATTTAAGTCTTTTCCAGGATTTCCTTAAAGATCCATTTCTTGTAATGATGCTTCTTGTGACACGGAACCTCCTGATACCGTGAAGTTAGTGCTTCTTTAACCCTTTTTCACTTGTCCTGCATAGTGGTTTTTTCTTTGAGTAGATCCCGTAAGGCTTGAAACCTGTTCATGAGATTTGTCTTGAATTCGTTGGGTTTTTCAGTAGGTAGAAGGGGGGCTGTGTTAAACCATTGTAACACCGTTTCCTCAGTCTTCTAGTGCTTATTTAGCTTCAATTTCATCTTGGTAACCACCAGGTAGTGAACCGATACAGATATGGTCGATTTGATTCTCTGTAGTATGATACAGTGATGTAAGTGTAACTTCGCATATACGTTTGTGTGGAAGTATGTTGTCATCTATAACCATTTTGTTAAATCCACTTAGGTTTGCAAAGCTCTTCACATTTTCATTCCTTTCACTTAGTCAGTCCACTCATATACTGGAAAAAATTAAGTCGGGGACAATGTGATAAATTGTTTGGGCTTTAATTTGCGAACATGACCAGAATGCATAGTTTAAAAATTGGCAGGTTTTATATAGGTTGCGTTCAGACAAACATTTAGAATTAATGCAAGTAATGTCCATAACTGTTTATATGGTTAATTCTCAATGTAAAACGTCAACTTTAACAAAATTCTTTGTGCTTCTTGATAATGCTATGAGATATCAAAGTTAAGAAGCTCTTAGTAAATACAACTGCAAACCCTTCTGAAATAGTATAGGTATTAGTGAAGGAGTAAAACGAAGTGACATTTTCGACACATGAATTCGGTAGTGTATCACGACGGTCATGAAAAAAGGATGGACAATGAAGAGACAATATGCAAGACAACATTTTTGGATGATGGAGTTGAGTCGTTTGTAATGGAACAGTTATGATGTGACTACTTATACGTTTCTTTTACGGTGTCAGTTTATACGGAATTGTATTGAGGTATGTAACAGAAGGCAAGACAAAAGTAATTATGAATGGATTAATAACTGCATTATTGGAGTAAATTAGTTACATCCCTCTAAGTCATAAGTAAACACGCTACAAGCTAATCAAACAGCTAAAGCTTTTTTTATTGTGGTTAAGGTATCTCCCCATTGTCACACTTCATTGAAAATAACTAATGGTGAAGATAGATAGTTGATCAAATAATATGATAGCAAAAGAATTTGAGCTTACAAAATCTGAGTAAATCAACATGAAGAATACAAGATATTAAACGCTAGTGAGTTCGGGATATTAGATTATTTTTGGATAAGTAGAACATGAGCTACAAAATGCTCACAATAATTCAAGAAATCAGGAGTATTTTTATGGTCTACAATGATTGAGCAGGATCTGCGTGTGTGAGTTATCGGTGTTTGTGATATAGAAAATAATAAGGGAAATAGAAGTTTATGGAAATTATGTAACTTTAAACATTAAGGAAATGATGTCTAAAGGTTTTACCCGTGTAGTTTAAACATTTATGGGAAAACTTGAATATATCAACCGCACTGATTTTATAAGTAGCTTTAATAACTAAGTCATTAGTAAATGAATCCCAGTTTCTCGTACGAAACACGTTATTCAGACTTCGGATATTTTCCCTTGAGTAATGAATGTGTTTAACTTTCCTTGTCTGACGTAAGGGTTCACTTTCAAGGTTTCCCATAAACTTTAGGTAGAACACGAATAATATAATGATCAGGACTAAAAAATACAGCACGTTCGCGAGTCAAGTATATTCTCACATCACTAATGAAAATAAGATCTAAGTGAGCATTCCAACTAGCGAGGAAATCAACTACATTTTAGTGACCCAGTGATCAAAGAGAGCTACATTTACATGCATTAATATCCCCACATATAGGCGAAAGCCAGCGACCGAAGGTAGTAACCGCGAATTCGGTGAGTTCAGATAGCGCGTATCAAGTGCTGTCTCAAGTCACACAAATGTTGATAATATAAACTAAGTTGTACTTGTGTCAAGCGTTTTGGAAGTAACCATACTCTATACATGCACCTGAATAAATTTTGTGACCAATAGACTTTATAGGTGCGCTAAAAATAAAAATGATGCTTACTTGACAAATTATCTAAGTGTTAGGAGCAGGTAGCCCGTATATTCAGGCGGACTGTCGGTCAAATGTTTAGACTATACAAACACACTCAACCGATTGCCAAGTTAGCTCACAAAAACACCAAGACCAGTAGCTGAATCAATCCATTTGGCGTAATGCAATAAATTCCCTAAGCAAAATATTTAGTCTGCTGACAACAGAATTTCCGACACCGGTCCATTTTTAGGTATTTCAGTCACACTTTTATTTGATCGGCAGTATCAAATATGACAACACCAGAAACTAACTAGAAAGTAAAACTTGAAGTAAAATAGACTTATGTTCGCGCCTAATATGGTGAAATAAGCTTTTATCGCAACGCTTAGGCACAAACATGAAGAATATTGGTTCAAGTCCTTGAAATATTAATTAAACGGAAAGAAATTCAATAGTAGTAGTGACGGAAATATCAGTATCGTTAGCCTAAAGAATGTGGTAGTGGAAATGCACTATCAACGTAAACTTTTCACTGACATCGGTTCACAATACATTTCTTTCAAATACTTCATTGAGCTGAAAAAATGGTGTAACATGGTCAATAAAACGCTTATTTAATGTGAATTCATAATAACTTAGTTATCATTATTTCAGGTTAGTCTTACTCAGTTTGATTTTGAAGTTTTATTTGAAGTCACCTCATTCTATATCCGTTTAGTTTTAGGTTAAACCATTTATGGTGGGAAAAATTCGCAAACTTGCATTTCTCCTACTCATCTTCTATCGACTGTTAATTTTAATTAATAAGCATGAAATTGATTGTGACTACGCGCGTTGTGAATACGCATATTGCTAGGACCGATGAGAACATGAAGTCCATGGAGAATATCTAGAATCAGAACAAATTCGATCACGTTCCGCGTTTTAACCATTAATATTAGAATTCTAATGCTACATGAATCTAAAGATGCCAAAAGTATTTGGAGTTTAGTGATGACTTAGCACGTAAAACCTTTATGATCGAGTATACCAACTCAGATATATCGGAAGTCAGAAATGATGAGGTTCGAAGATAGATCTAGAAGCATTTACCCTAAGATGGCTAGTAGTTGCAAGGGATGTGTAGCACGGCTACCCACTAGTTATGTGGTGCAATTGCGTATCTAAGCACCTTCAGATAGGGCGAGCCTAATAAAACTAATCAGACTACAATCACTGTTGAAGACTCACAGAACTATTTACTTTGGGGGATTATTTGCATCTACTGATCGTTCATATACGTTTTTTCTTACCATTTGTTTCAGATTTCCAATTCGGTGAGCACTACTTTCTTGAACGTCAGTTTAGATTCTTCGTTACCAAAATCAATAGTTCTGCGATTCTTCGACATTTGATGCTGACTTAATTACTTTAATGGACAAATCTAGCTGAAGGCACTCATTCACGTATGTGCATCAGATCATGTGTGGGTACGCAGTGCTGCGCATCTACAATCGATAGCCAGATTAGACCGAGCGCTTCCCTACATATCAAAATTCTTCACTTCTGTCTTCTGATTTGACTGGGTTAGCATACTACAATTATAAAAGTGTTACAGGTAAAGATGTCGTCAAACTTTGAATTCTTGTGTCATATTTACATCAGTTCTGCACCTGCGTTTTCAAATACCTCGAAGCATGAATGGATGAGACTCACTACCCTGAGGTTCACTAAGGACAGTAGTTATTAGTGAATCTTCCAGGCAGATCTTCACTCTGTGGAAGTTGACATGTTATCCATCGCACAGTGAACCAAGTGCATTATCTAGATTTTTGTCCAACGATTGCTGTGTCGGTCTATGACCAAAAAATGCACATCTACCCGCACCAATTAGATCTTTGGCATGAGCATACCATATATTACCACACGGCAACATATAGTCGTTGAAACGCACAAAATCCAGTTTAGCGGTCACATTATTTTGGCCTAAAGCAGAAGGATAAATAGATGATTTGTGTCATCCTCTTTGTCTGGATTGTTGTAGTGAGTTGAAAGGCGTATGGTTCTCGGAAGAATGTTGATCAATATCACCATTAATGTTCTGAAGATAAGCATCTGATCTTGATGGATTGCGTCTATGCTCATATGTATAAACATATCTGATAAAAAATACTTCAGATGTGGGTCATTTTCGTTCTTCATACTGGTTTGACATACTTGATTTGCGTATACTGAACAAATAATTATTAATTGCAGAAGTTTTATCAATTTGTCTACTTCAGGCAGGTCTCGAAGTTATCGCAACTAGTACATTGCTGCGGCAGCATAATATGAGTGAAGATTAGTCCTCTCGCATGCATCAGTACGACGTCATCACTTTCGTTACATGAAGAATGGAGTCTATCAGACAGTGTAGCTAAGGTGAAACCCAATTTAAAATTGTACTAATTTCATCGCTTCTGGAAAAACAAATTGCTGAAGTGACGCATTAATCGTTTTACGACATTTCGACCTTCAAGTACTCAGCAACCTCCTACAATGGACAATACCACTAGATTGTTGCAGTGCTCGCTTTGCATATTGATCTGTTTTCTTACCCTTCCTTTAGCCATAATATTGCACATCCTGGTTGCTGAACAAACACTTGACAAAAACACTTAGAAGTGCTTATTGTATTTTTCTTTTTTTATGGTTTGTAAGGTATATACTCACTACATATGTTGTGAGAGCACTTTTGATTTACCAATAGGTTAATACAACATAAAAATTACGTTTCACTCATTGGTGACTGCGAATGCCAGTAGCCCATTGGGAAGCAATCGGCTCTAAATCGGCACCTTAATTTTGTTTTTTCGCTGGAATTTTTTCAGAGCTGAAAAATACCATTATTTAACTACCAAGCAACCTATACGTTATCAATTCAAGTTCGTAAATATATTTGGTTGACATTTATTTTGCCTAAGACGAGTTTCCAACACTACTAGAAGTTCCCTGCTCGACATTTCGACGTTGTCCTAGGATTAAGTACTGTTGCCCCCTTATTTCGACTGTTACATTTCACTACTTCCACCAATACGTCGTCTTATTAGCTCACAAATTCGGTTAGTAGGTGTCGTTATGTTCTTCAAAAATGTGAGGTAAACTCACTAGAATGAATAAATTAAAAAAAGAAATATATTTCCTGTCAGTTGAAAACCTCATATTAGTGTAGATTTGTTTCAAGTGATATTTTGTACCCCCAGGGTATTTCAAACTTCCACGTTTACGAAATTGAATTTCGTCTATTAGCAGCCTTCATAATGCTTTTGTAATAGTAATTTTCCCAGAAGGCCTTAACAGGTTTGTTCATAACCAATGTTAAAGTCGTAGTTGTATATTCCTTGGCATTGTTTTTATTTTACAAACAGTCAATAAGAAGATATCTGTGCATCGTGTTACACAATGTCTCTCGTTGTTGTCGATGATGAAGTCGAACTCAGAAGGTTGATAAAAAATGAGCGGTAGTGATCGTTTGGGTTGATATATGTACGTTTTAGAAAACTAGTAGTGTTCTTCTCGTCCCCTAATGTGCCTCAATGCGATCAGGTACATAATGCCCTGAGAACACTTAAGGAAGATACAATGAATTCAGAAATTTTGTTCGTCCATGTAAGTTGTTCATCGTATTTTCTTGGCGAATGCAGAACAGCTGACCATCAGTTAAGGTCAGTTGTTTACAATTCGCCGTACAGTAAGCGCATTTGTTCCTAGCCAGCTGTTTCAATACATTAGCTAGGCTCTCATTTAAATGTTACAGTACTAATTATCCACTTATAAATTAAAACTAGTCCTGCTAATTCTATTCTAAAAACCTGCTACTACTAATTTCCAGTAGAAGTAACAGTTCAGTGCACTTTTTTCTGTGATACTATGAAGTTGTACTCTTTTTGTGCGCTGCCAATTTCTAGGTGGATGCGGAAGCCGTTTCTGAGGTTTCAAAACAATTGAAAATGAATTCTGTTCCCACAGTTTTATTCTTTCAGGTAAGTAATGAACTTATACTGTTTTCCTGGATTTAATCGATCACCTTTATTTTATAAAAATAATCTGATGAAACCCAGTAATTAGATACAGGTGCTCGTACTCAGTGTTTGGCCATTTTATGTGACTGGACTGACATCTGGTTTCTCAAACCTAAATATAGCAATTTTGGAACCATTGGAAGTTAGAGTGACTTGATTACCCTCCAACTATGCATATGATTTTCTGCTTTTGTATTACACCGATGTGGTGTATTTCTACCTAGACGTGTACGAAAACTATTATCGGACTTTGAGGTAAACTTAAGTTCACCAGCTCTTCCCATTAATTTGCAGTTTTTGTACGGTGCCACCGATCCTAAGAGGTAGTAAGCTTTCCCTCTATGTTCGGTACCCCAAATGCCCTGTTACGGCCGAGAGTGGGGAGAGTCAGCTCTCCCTCTCGAAATGCTCTCACATGGCCACGCGTATATAGCCTCTGCCAGGAAAGTCCTACTCACTGCCTTCTCGTGGCGAGGGTGTTGTTTACGAAATTGAAAGGACGAAAAGCGAATGTCCGGCACTTTAACCGGATTCCAAACCAATGGTGCATATGGGCTCCAGTATCCTGCGGGAACAAATGGCGTATGAACCAATTGTTGGTCACCGGCTTCCATGGGACTGCATCTCCTTACGATGCTCCGCTGCCTTGTGGATCAAACCCTCAGGTCGAAGTCTCCGGGTGTGGCCGTCTAAGGAAACCACCTGCTTCGGTTTGGGCACCCGGGCAGTATCACAGCCCTCAAACATATCGAATGAGATTTATGTGGCGTATATGTATTTGGTGCCTCTTTGTACCAATATCTGTGTTTTGAAATAAATAAATGTCTTTTGAAGAAGCCCACAGACAAAACACGAAAGATTTTCTGAATTCCAACGACTATTATTTTCCTTAAGACTCCATACATGTAATCGTTGACGGATCAAAACTATTAATGCATGTGAAGTTATTCTGGTGAACTACTTTATTGTAACGTACTTTAGTCATTTTTTTATTCTTTCAAACAATTACATTCTTACGGGACCTTAACCATCCAGTAAATGAAACGCAAGCTTTATTCACTTGGTAGGATCTTATAAGACTACCATTAGCTGTCAGACGAACTGAAATATCAACTAAGATTTGGGAACTGAATGTAATCTCATCTGAATGGTCTTGATCACTGACCGTCCCAGTTTATAAGAAAGGATTAAAATCTTCTTCTAATAATCGCAGAGGTATCAGGCTCACCAATGTAGTGTCTAAAACATTAACCTCGATTACACTTAGATGTCCAGTTAGAGCTCGTAAAGAGCGAAACCGGGAAATCCATGCTGGTTTCAAACCCGTACGTGGATGTGTAGACCAAATATTCACCCTTCAGCAGATTCTGGAAAATAGACAATTTCGACGTTTGACCATAGTTGTATTCCTTGACGTTAAGGCAGTGTTCGACTCTTGTTCGTGAGGTTCTATGGTAGTGTTTGTCACTGGAGGGCGTACCAAAAGTCCCTACTCGAACACTACTGGTCGAGTCAGAGTTTATGGCGAACTGTCATTGCAATCGGTTACTTCAAGTGGTGTTCGTTAAGGTTATCTGCTCTCCCTATTTTTATTTAACTTTGTCATAGACATGCTTTTAGAGATAACACTCATCGTCTCACATTTCAAGGATTAATCTTTTACCGGGAGATTCACTTGTTGACATAGTTCTGTCTAGCAAAGATGCAGTCAGTTAGCTGCAACGTAGAACCAGGCAAATATATGCATCGGTCCAAGTTGCCATACCTCATTAACACAACAAGATGAACACCAGATTCTTAGGAGTAGTTAAGTCAATGGTGGTAATATATAAAAGAAAGATTGCATATAGGGATATAGTACAGGAAGAAAGAATTAGTTAGTAGAAAGAAAGATATAAAGCGATTTTAATCTCAGTTTAAGGGAAGACAGAGATTGTATACACCGACGCCATTGTGATCGATTCTGAGCCATGTCACCAAGAGTCTCCAACCATTGGTTACGATAGTCACGCAGACCCCAACCAAGTAGTCTGCATCTACCAACATGGCTCAGACTAGAGGTTAGTGTCTTCAAGCACTGATGCCACGTTTTGGTTTAGCCGCCCATAACTTTCTTCCAACCATCCCCAACACCGGTTAACATTGCGCGTCGTGATAATCGGTGTTCAGGCATACACAACACGTGGCCCAACCATCTCAGTCGATGAAGATTCACGACCTCATCAAATGGTTCACCATCATTCCTTAATACCCTGCGTCTAACCTCACTATTACTTACCCGGTGATCCCAGCAGATGCCAGCAATATTTTAAGTCATCTGTTGTCAAATACTTGACTTGCGTCACCACCTGAATTAATGATAGCTAGTAAAGTAGTTGTACTGTTCGGTCGCCTCACTTTTCTTTGGAGTCCCATCAGTCCTGAGGGTCTTGTGTCTGTCGAAATCTCAGCAAGGTTTCAGAAAGCTCGATTGGCTTTTTCGAACATGCGTCACTAGTGGCTTAGGTGAGGTATCCTTCTTCCAACCAAATTATGGGTTTACTGCTCAGCAATTCACTCCGTCCTATTTTGTGGGTGTGAAGCATAGCGGTTAAGAGTAGAGGGGATTCGTACTTTACTAGTATTCAATCAGAGTTGTATTTGAAGCGTTGTTCGTGTATTCTGAAACCACTGAGTGACCGGTCCTGAGGTTAAGCATTGGTCACTAGAAAGACATGGCAAATTGACTGAAGAGGTTGTATATCTTCATCAACTGAGGTGGTTGGGGCATATGTGTTGTCTGGTGTAGCAGTAGGCCGGAAAAAAGCCAGGGGTAACCAAACCAAAACATTTCATAAATCCATATAGTCATTGACAATTTGACCTAGCCATGCTAATAGGTGTAGACTACCTGTTTGGATCTACGTGATTGTCATAACCAATGGTTAGAGACTTGGAATGACATGGCTCAAAATCGTTTGGAATCCCTCAGGCGCACCCGTCTTCTCTTCTACCAATCTATATTTTCTTTTCGAATCGTATCTTCGATGCAACTTCAACCGATGCATATATGTGCCTTGTCCTACGTTGTAGCTGACTGAATATCATCACTAATACTGTTACTACTCCTTCTGTTCTGGAATTTCACCTGACAATTTCATCTCCGCTAATGAAGTGGGGCAGCTTGAATCTATGTACAAGGTTTTATGTTGTTACTGACTGGCTGATCGTTCAAAGTTTATCTAAAACTGCAATAGAAGTGATTCCATCGTTTTAGTGAGATCGACTTTTCGGACTAATAATTGGCCACATTTGTCTGGTGTTATTTTATTGAAAATTCGGAAGAATCTCGTGCAAACATACGGCGTTTCATCCAATTTAAAGGTTCACTGGTTATTTATTCTGTAATTGACCCCTAAACAACATCTTACATGTTGCAGAACATCGCCGTTATGTTTCATAATCATGAAGCAAGTATTAGGTCACATATTGTTTAGTAGTCCGTTCACTGGTCATTGCCTTATTGAGGACCATATGTAGAAGGGGATCTTGTTGGTTGTTTAAGTTGTCGAATATTTACATCTAACAAATTGTATTGTGGCCCATCTAAATTAATAACATCACATTTGCACTGAATCGATTTCGTATTTGCCTACAGTTCTCATTTTATTCAGAATTGATGAGTTATTCGAGTGGTCCAAGTGCTCGGCTTTCAACCATTGATTTTCGTGTATCAATGCAAAGGTCTGACTTGATAGTTTCAAATGAATTGAGCATTGTATTTATTTATTCAAACTTAAACATAAGTACAAGGAGGCACCAAATAGATGTGCGCCACGTAAACCATTCGACTTGTGTGAGGGCCGGGATACTGTTTGGGTGTCCAAACCGAAGCAGGTGGTCTTCTTAGGGGTCCTATTCAAATCTCAATGAGTAGAAAACTTGTATTTCTGACGTTTTGTGACTTAATGTAAATCACTTCTTCAGAGTGGATAAGCAACGGAGTTGATTATACCAAAAATATTCTGCATTGTTCCCTTTGTTCAACTTAAACTTGTGTCAGTTTAATTCAGTTATTTATTTACTCTAAAGAAGTAGCTTACATTAAGTCACGAAACGTCAGGAATACAATTTTTCTACCTATTGGGATATAACAAAGATAGATTTGTTATTATTTGTTTTCAGGGTCAAATTAATACTCTGCACATATAGGTTTAATCATCAGTTTTGTGATATAAAAACACTCACAAGTCGTTCAACCTAAATTTGGTTGCACAAATACATGCTTGTTTGTTGAGTTGAATTAATTGCTGCTGGTTATTCATAATGAATTTGAAATAACTCAAATGGATGTAATTGTTTTAGCCTGCTTTGGTGTTCGTTCATAAAGCTGACTTTCGTAATATTTTGTTTGATTTTCTGAAGTTGTTGCATTCAATGATATTGTTTACGACGAGATCAAGGTTACACTTTCTACTCAGCGTAAACGATTGTATTTATTTCGTGGATGAAATGCACTTAGAATGAGCAGCTAACATTCGTATCTTAATGGCTCAAGAACCCAGTTGTAGGGGACTTTGCATTGAAATAAAAAAAGTATATTCCTTAGCAATGGAACCTGGAAAGCTTGGTTTTCTCATTGTCCGATGCATTCTAGTTCAGCAAAATAAGCCATCCGTAAGATATTCGTGCTTGGTCACATCTCTTCTCTACGTCAAGTCCGTGTAGATGAAACTGAAATAAGACTACCTTTGCTTTTACATTCAGCTTTAAGTCATAATTAGAGATTGTCAGAGTACCAGTAAGTCTTTAAACATATAATAGTTATCTCCAAAGTCGCTCATGTAGAGGGAATTAATGAAATTTTTTTGCAGTATACTTGCGATAGTCTGAGTATACTAGTAGTCACCCAATGATTTAATGCTTTAATTGTTTAATCTGCCAATATTATTGTTTCCTTAATCAAAAAGTCAGGTAAGGAAATCAATCGCGTTCATGGTGCATCTATTCCTGATGTTACAAAATCTGTCATGAATTTGCAATCAGCACCCGATAATGGTTCATTCAATGATCTTTCATCACGTCTTCACTCTTTAATTAATAAGGCACCTGTCATGCTTTTTATGAAGGGTAGCCCCGAAGAACCACGATGTGGATTTAGCCGCCAGATCGTCAGTATTTTGCGTTCGAATAATGCTAAGTTTGAAACATTTGACATCTTACAAGATGAAGTGGTTCGACAAGGTTCGTTCGAATTTTAATCATTTAAGTTTCCCATTTTATTGAATATGGGTTTAAAATGTTTTTTTTTATTAGTTTAATGTGTGAAGAGGTTTTGTAGTATTTCGAATTTCAATCGTCTTCCCAGTACCAGCACTTATGTTTCCAAATAAATCTCACTTTTTGTCGTTAACAGATAAGTAGCAAGTACCTAAATTTATTTGTTTATTTTATCTTACTTCATACATTCTGAGCACACAGTGATTAACTGTTACCACAAACACTTCAACCACTGTTTATGCATACAAAAATTATATCATCTGAAGGAATGTCCACTGAAACATTTCAAGTCGTAGTTCTATGGGTCTAGTACGTGATATATTTACTGTACATACAAAGTTTCATTTTTGTCGGTGCTGGAGCTCGTGAGTTGGGCTAATCTTTTTAGAATTTTTGCTTAAAATAAGCATTTCAAGAGTAATACATTAATCAACTGCTTTACCTATAGTTGATTGTACATATGCTTTTTACGAAACAGTTATAAATGTTTAGTGGGAGAGGTATTTAACTGACTACAATGACGATACATTTGTGTTCATAGAACCCGTTTGATTTTCATGTTTCATCCGTAACATGTAATCTTTGTTATGCCTTATATAGATTAGCTAACAACCCTAATATCCACTTGTAAAATTTTAGAGAAATCCTAAAAGTATAATAACTAAGAACGTTGTTAGTTATGGAATGCTCTATGATAACGTTTATTTGGTTATAGCAGACGAATAGACAAAATAATACCATTTAGATAAATCTAAACGTAAAGTTTCTTTTGCTTGACAGTTTCTAAAGCCCGATCTGCTACTCTTTATCGTATTCACTAATTATTGTGATCATTCCATCATCGTCTGATCCTATTCTGTGAATATTCATTCTCCTGACGTGGTCGTCCTATCAGTCCTTACAGAGTCTGATATGTTAGTAAACCGTACATAGCGTGGGAGTTATAGTAGTTCCAGATTGAAAACTTTGTATAGATATTGATTAAGATGTGATTTTTGGAATCACGGATAAAGCTTTTGGATCAAATATCATGTAAGTGTAGTTAGATAGGTCAGTCGCTCGACTTTCGGTTGTTATGTCACAAGTTTAAACCCCATCCTATCAAGTGCGACTGAAACCTGGATTTATATTCCCACACCTGAGTCACCAATACTTCATTATTTGTCTAACTGTATCAACTGATTTTTCTAATTCAAATTTCGGTTGGAAAAATTTACAGTTTAATTCGTCGGTAACCTGACATAAATTCTTATTTGTTTAAGCTTTCCTCATAAGATTTTAGCCAAGTAAGAATTCATATATTAATCTTCAATTATTTCCTGTCAGTTATGAGCTAGAGGATCCAGCAGATACTTAAACTGAAAGTGAAGTAAGGTTGTAACCCGCTATTTAGTAATTAAAAGTCCAGTCCACCATTGTGTTGCAACTTAGTTTTGTTTTACTGAAATACCTTGACGATGTGTTCCAGTTTTCGTTTTTTTCAATGTAGGTTTGAAGTCCTATTCCAATTGGCCAACTTACCCACAATTATACGTGAAGGGCGAGTTAGTGGGTGGCGTGGATATCGTACGAGAGTTAGCCGATTCTGGAGAGTTAGCACAAATGTTGATAGTTCCGTGAATGTGGCAAATAAAACACCTCCTTTCTTCCAAGCCTCTGCCATTTATTGTATTTTGAAATGTAATATAACCTTATTAAATTGAAGTCTTCATTTTTTGAATTTGTGGGTAGTATCGGCTTTTGATTTTGTTTACCATTAATTGTATACATAAAATATTTAGATATGTAAGCGTGCTTACTGCGTTAACCAATAACAATCGACACAACCCATGTGTTTGATCCACTGACATAAAAATTTTGTTATCTATCAAAGATAATTTTTTGTGTGAAACTGTACTCAACGTTTATGAAAACAATAAATTGGAGGTAAGTTTTCTACTCTGTTACTCAAAGTTAAGTCTTCACATAACAAATTGCCAAAGGTTGATTTGCTATTACTTATGTAATTATGTTAGTAAAACTCACACTGAGTGAATCCACGTAATCTCAGCGTTTTGCCAAGCAATCTTGTGTCCTGTCTGCAAAATGTACTGACATCGTTGACCTATTTTCTAATCAAAACACGAAGTTCAGCGAAGGGATCTCTTTTCAACGAATTTATTATCAAGCTGTACAATCGTATATATATGAAAATCTTGTTTTTTGTAAAAGTACTAATTCCGTGAGGAAATGTGAACACAGTTAATAAAAAAGGTTATAATACTAGATCACATAATATGAATAATAACAATAGATTTAGTGAATATAATAAGATGATTAAAATGTTTTTGTCATAATAATTAAATGTCATAGACGTGTAAAAATAAATAAGGTGATATGATGAGTATTTATGAATAAAATAATGAGAATATAAGACATAAGTAAAGGGGGAATGCAGTAATAATAATAATAATTGGATAATCAAAATACTTAAGGCCAAGGCAACGATAAGACGTACTTCTTTCCCTACGCATAGTTTTGGTTTAAGCTCCTGGATGGTAAGAGCCTCGGCTATTTTTAAGAGTTGGATACGAAGAAATCTAGGTAGATTTGAACGAATCATATAAACAACCTTAAAATCAATTTGTGGATCTGTAGAATGGTTATAGTCGATTAGGTGTTCAAGCATAGAACTCCTAACTGCTTTCCTCTCATCATTGTAAAACCAAACTGGGACGTGTTCCTGTATCCGAGTTGAAAGCGAGCGCTGGCTACGGCCAATGTGCCTTGCTCCACAAGAGCAGGTGAACTGGTAGATGCACATGCAAGCGACCAGACGCGGAAGCTCATATTTTATGGATACAGAAAATAAGTTTCTACTAGTGAAGGTTATTCGCAGTTTAGCCGCATTAAATGTTCTAATCGTTGTTGTTAGACGATTTTTGATTACATCTGATGCTCGATCACCTTTAAATTCCAGACTTATATAAAGGTTTTTCTTCGTAACGGAGCAACTAGGTTTCTTGTCACAACTACCTCTATTCATATTCTTTTCTCTGAACTGTTCTGGGTAACCATTTTCTGTGAGCGTTTTCTTGAGGAATTCAAGTTCTTCGTTAATGCATTATTATTGTTATTATTATTATTATGACTGCATTCCACTCTTTACTTATGTCTTATATTCTCATTGTTTTATTTGTAAATACTCATCATATCACCTTATTTATTTTTACACGTCTATGACATTTAATTATTATGACAAAAACATTTTAATCATCTTATTATATTCACTAAATCTATTGTTATTATTCATATTATGTGATCTAGTATTATAACCTTTTTTATTAACTGTGTTCACATTTCCTCACGGAATTAGTACTTTTACAAAAAACAAGATTTTCATATATATACGATTGTACAGCTTGATAATAAATTCGTTGAAAAGAGATCCCTTCGCTGAACTTCGTGTTTTTATTTTAATGTATTTTCAGTTCATTTAATGACTTGGCAATGTTTCAGGCACCGTCTGATTCCTTTTAGCCTTATGTTACAAGTTCAACAATTTTAAGAATGCTGCAGTTGGTTTTACGAATACATTTTTCTGTCCTTTGATGTAGTCATCCTTGACTTTTACAAATCCAAAGTTCAGTTTATCTTTTGCTCGAAATTATATCTGAATATAATGTTCATTTGGGCTTATAGTTTCTTTATGGAGTAAGATGACCAGAGTGGTAATCCTGTTCGTTGGTTAGTGTTCGATTTTTATTATACTTTCAATAAATAAAATGAATGCTTAAATAGGTTTGGAATAATCGGGGGAATTGAAGATCCTATGTCCATGCTTGTTTATCTGTATAGATTTCGAAGTATGTATAATGTCAACCTAAGAGGTTACATCATCCTAATAATCTAAAGTGGGTATAATGGATGAGCTGAATGTAGAGGTGTATTAGATTCGGAACGTCTGTGTGTGATTTCGGACGCTCTCGGCGCATCAACAAGGAAGCGTGTTGTACATTATTACTTCAGTAACCGGACGTCACTAACGTGGAAATGAGCCAACGAAATAATTACGTAAAGATTAAAAAATCATTATTTTAAGATATCACCGTTCTTATGAACGTATCAGGCTACGAAATAAAGCAAAGCAACATCTTGGAGATGAACACTATCAAGAAGTCAGTGAAACCATTTGTGAAGCCATACACTAAACAGACCAGGGGTTGGTATTACAAAGGTATTACAAACCATAGAAATAAGATTAGAACTCTCATGATCAAGTAGTGTGCAACTTCGAATTATTTTCGTTAATGTAAATGACAAACAATGACAATGATAATAATAACAGGTACATTGATCTTGAAATAGACTAAAGTACTCATTACCAACTGAACTGCTCATTTCATTCGGGTTATTGGAATAATTCCACTGCCATTTGGGCACGTTCAGTGAGGGTACACTGTGATTAAATATTTAAATAAAATTGCATTAAGAAACTGATAAAAGAGAAAGTGGTTGTGGAATGCAAACCTGAAAAGTAACATTTGCTTGCAGCTTGGACATTGTTCACAAGGATGTACATTTCTTTCGAGTTGTTATTTCTTAATAACAATGATAATATAAGAGTACATCATTTAATTTGACAGATTAAAGTAATAGTTTGTATTTGTTTTATATGACTGTATATGTACCAAGAAGAGGGAGTGAGCCATGGCTCAATCAAGCTTAATTCTCAAATATATATATGTACGGATGGATTGAAAAGAAAGCTATACATGCATGCACCTTCCTTAGAAATGTTAAATCATTTCTTTGGATTTTTGGTGTCACCAATAATTCATCTGATTTTCAAATACTTCCGAGTGTGTACATGATGTGTGAGAGCGTATATGTATGAGTAATACTAATTAGATAAAGCTTTTTTCGGTTAGAAGGGTTTTATTGCTCTTCCTCCTCATCGTCTTCTTCAGACTCATCAGTGACTACCACATCAGCTGTATGAGCAGCTGGTACATTTTCAAATACTCCACTGTGTGGGCATTGTTCTTGCCATATATCAATCTGAAACAGAATATCAATATAAAGTAAACAAGTATTAACAACAGAAAGATAAATCCTTCCAAAAGATCTTAAGAAATCAACCATAAAATGAGTACAATCCGATGATATCCCCATAATTTGTAACCGGCTGACTACATGCTCACGCACGAATAATCTGTTACTTTCATTGGTAACTTAATGAAGTCAGATGTTAATTTGCCATTATCCGGGTATTTTAGTGAATGCTTTAGTAGGTGAAAATATATGTCACATTGAAATCGTGAGCCAGTTGAAGCTAGACCACCATTGAAACTTTGGAAGCACTGGACGGCCGTTTCGTCCCAGTATGGGACTCTTCAGCAGTGCGCATCCACGGTCTCACACCACACGGGGCTCGAACTGAGGACCTACTGGCTTCGCACGCGAGCACTAGATCACTGAGCCGGCATTCAACGATGTTAATGTCTAACTTTTACCAATCCACGAAGTTGCGCCACCGTACACCATTGTCTTCAGTGAGTTCCTATCTCACAACAGACCTGGTTAAACTCCACTGGTAACAGCTTCTCACTAGAACTTCGGGAGTTTTTCCTGAAGTCAGTCACTAGTGAGCAGTTGATTATTATTGTCAGAATGGGTTTTGTGGAGATTTTAGAAATTTCACAGATTGAAATCATGATTCAGTTGAAGCTCACTGAAGACAATGGTGTACGGTGTTCCCAACTTCGTGGATTGGTTGAAGTTAGACATTAACACCGTTGGATGCCGGCTCAGTGGTCTAGTCGTTAAGTGCTCGCGCGCGAATGCAGTAGGTTCTGGGTTCGAGCCCCGCGTGGTGCGGGATCGTGGATGCGAATGCTAGGGAGTCCCATACTAGGACGAAACGGCCGTCCAGTGCTTCCAGGTTATCGATGGTGGTCTAGCTTCAAATGATTAAAAACATGGGACCTTATTTCACAGTGAACGGTATTCAGTTAATTTTTACTGTCTATCGTTAACAGTAATTTTTTAGTATATGTACAGTTGGAGTTAAACTGAATTAAATCCTATCATAAACCTTATGTATGTGATGTAGTACGATGATAGTCATTTACTATTAGACTAGATACTGTTAACATGCTAATTTACGACATTTTACATTTACGTACTGTTATAGATAAAGATATCAGTTAAGTCTATAATCCTGACAAACAAATGTTTATAAATACTCTCACACAAATCTAGTATTTCTGAAGTTATAGTTATCTCATTTGTTTTCGTCTACACTGTGGTAATAAGGAAGTTTGAAGACTTGTATCTATTGGGTCAATTAACATGTTAATTACATTGGTATGAACAATTAAATATCAGGATAATCACTGAAAGCATAACTAAATTTCTTCTCAACGTCCCTTATTACCCTTTAATGACATTTAATTTACCACTCACATACTGTAAATGATAGTGTATTGTCAATCAAGAGATATGATTCGTGAAAATAACACCCTTGTATTACTAGTAGTATCTGGGAGAAAACACTTATTGAAAGATATTGAGGTAAAGTGTATATTAGAGAGAAAAATTATCTTGAGATGGTGGAGATTTGTAGTTCAGGTGGATGATTTTGATGGAGTTTTGTTCTCTGAGCTGGACGGTTTTGTCGTGGAGCTTTCATCGTCCTTCTGAACGACACCGTCAGCACAATCAACCAATCAGGGAAATCATGCCCAAATATAAAAACAAAAACCAAACCATTGGGAGACAAACAATGACAAATTTAAGGTCAATAAGTATTAGTCAACATCAAGCTGTACAGAACAAGCTACGAAACACATGGAGAAATTCGAACACTTCACTTCTATCTGAAGTTTGAGCTGATGATGTCGTTCAGGAGAACGATGAAAGCTCCACGACCAAACCATCTAGCTCAGAAAACAAAATTCCATCAAAAAAATTATCTGATGGAGATTTCACTTTTCCAACAAAACAGAAGTATGTTTAATCGTTCTTTAACCGCAAAACTTAATCTTCAGACTAATTAATCAGCATTATTCAATACTGGATGGTGGGTACACACACACGCTAAAGAAACGTATCAACTTACAATATCTGGTCGACTTTTGTTCTTCGCAGCTTCTTCTGCTTGTTTCTGACGCTCTAAGAAGGCTTGTTTAGCTTGTGTAGTATATCGTGCTTGTTTTGGTGCACCATCACTATTACCATTTGTATGACCATCTTCAACCAATAAAATAGTCTGAATGATATATAAAAAGTAGATGGAGTCATTTTGAAAACAAAAAATGTAGAGGATGCCTATTATTTTTAATAAGAGCAAATGGAGATATCTTTAAAAGATCTTCAATGATGACTATTATATGGTTGTTAGTTCGTATTAAATAGTGACGATAGTTATACTTAAATTAATTCAACATTAGGTACTGTACCACGTAATAATGTGTTCCAGTCAAAATTGAGAATTAAACATTAGTGGTTGGGGTTTGAGTTTTAATAGGTGAATTTATTACCTGTCATTAGAAATCATTTATTTCAAATGTCAATTCTAACTAGCATGAACATATCTTCACACAATACGGCTGTTTCTATTGGATGTAATATGTGCAGTAAAGTAACAAATAATGTATTTTATTTCGATAAAGTCGCTGTAAATAATGCGAAATGAACATATTTTCATCCTAAACATTTTATATGAAGTTGAAATACGATTGAACTTAATAGAGATGCATTATTTTTGTTTTAAGCACTTTACATAACTGGTTAGAGCTATCTTCCGTTTACCATTATTTATATGATGTAAATTACAATGAAATGTTAACCGTCTCCAGCAAATTTCATCACGTTAATTTCTTCCTATTTAGGTTAGTGATTTTATCACATGCTTTTACCAACATATATAACTCAGTGACAATGCTGATGATCATCTGATATAATTATCTGTAAATATATGCAGATATATAGGTATATCCAATTAAATAAATATCTAAACAGGTTTGTTAATACTGTTACACGGAGTTTGAATAAACAAATCTTTATTATTATTATTATCATAATTAATCTAACACAAAATCTTTACTATTGTGTTCGATATTCACATGATTTTAGTGTGCTAATTCCAACTCACTGCATTTCAGCGATATACTCTTAACCCTGCTTATATGACCTTTCAGCTTTACAAATGATACATTTCGTAAGTACAAACATTATAATAGTCCACCATTTTAACATGTCTGCTTCAACCATTCCTTACAATATGTATGCTTTATACTACTCACTACAATACAAAAATTATGGACTGATGACTGTAAAGTGTAGAGGTAAAGTTATTCAACTCTTTTTTCGTTTAGCTTCAGTACAGTTATTGATTTATCCGGATGCATATCTTTCTACGGGATAACTTACCTTGTTACTTCCTGTTGTTATCTGTGATTTAGATGCTTCTTGTATAAATCTGTTTTTCGCTTCAGATGCCCATTTTACAGAATTACTTGGATAGTCATCTGTTTGATCGTCATCATAACGGACTACGTTATCAAGTCGAGTTGGCTCATTTTCATATATTCCGCTTTCGGCAGCATTTATATCTATAAGCTATAGAGATTAATAAAGCAGATTAGTATCATTTTTGAGTAAGCAATAAAAAAATAAGGGAACTATCAGATATATTTTGTGGAGAAATTTTCAACAGTTCACATGTATAAGGCATTCTGAAACCTTTTGAAATTCATTTATACTTCTAATTAGTAAGTCTGATTTACATAGGTGTGATTCTTCACCTTTCATGCAAAGAAATGCGAACTAACTTTGTATGTTGTCATTGAAAAATGCTAGCTTGGGTACAAAGTTCATAAAGTTTTACTACAACACTCAGCTATTTATCTTCAACTAAATATCATTGTGAAAATTCCTGTATTGTGAATTAGAACAATACGTACAAGCGGAAAATATTGTCTTCAGTTAGATCCTCATCAGGCTGCACTCTTATATATATTTATATGTATATACACAATTATTAAACCAATGATGGCAGTTTATTAGTCAGTGATAACACTGGAATAGATAACATAATAGGTTAGGAGTACAAATTAATGGTGTGATAAGAATAACAAAGGCTTCAATCCATGTTTCATAGTAGGAAATAGGTCATTGACTTATAAAACATAGATGCTGAAATAACATTTATAACAACTATGCGATTGCGTAATGAGAAGTGTTCAGATAATTGGACAATGAAGCGTACATTTAGTCGGAACACTCAAAATTGAGTTCGCTTTATCGATGTCACTAGTTTTGTTCATTAGAACTAGTCATCTTCCTTTTCCTGGCTTGATTGTGGTCAGACTTTTATATTTTCTAAGCTTGTGTAAAGCTTCTCGATGTTGTTCGGTAATTAGTGATTTCACGGTATATTTACGATATTTGTATTGTTGGTAGATATCAACCAACGCTCTTAAATCTAGTAAGTTCATGGAGTAAGGTGGAGACCAAATCTGTTCTTTGTGGAACTAAATTCTCAAACTGCACACCAGTATCCAGTTGATTTATTCTATTTCCATAGTTAATCATTAACCAATTCCAACGAAGTTTTTAGCTTCTATGAGACGGGCATTAAACGTTAGGAACTTATTGAGTACCTTAATTGCAAACGGATTCCTCAAGTGACTTAAGAATTTCCATATTGTGAACTGGAACATTAGGCTTTGCTCTAACATATAATAAAGTTTATGGGTGATGAAAAATTAAAAATGAAACTACAGTATTATAGTAAATTAAGTTATTTGTAAAGTACTACGCTCTTTAGTTAACTTAAACAAGTAATCGATTATCCTGAACTAGTTAAAACAAACTTTTTTATTACTTTCATCTCAATAATCACTTAGATACATTTACTCACTTTTATACTATCTCTCTTTACAACGGAAGTATCAGCAGCTTTCTTCAAAAATAATTCACGTCTTTCTTTAGCACTTACACCAGATGGTAGGTCTTTTTTAGTTTCACCAGCTCTAGCAATATTTTCAAATTTTTCAGGTTCATTTTCATAAACACCTCCATAACCCTTTGATTATATGTAATAAATAAGGTGATAAACATTTATAAACAATAATATATCGAAACTTATTATTTTAACAAAATAAATTTACATTGATATGATAATGTTTATGGTTCTAAGTTCATATGAACATAGTTACATGTTTAATAAAGTAAATATAACATTCAAATACTTATAAATTAATTGAAGATGTTTATTGAAATTTTTCCAACTTTCAATCATTTAACTCTTCTCTGAACATATAGTGTGTTTTTTTTCAACTACCTTTGATATTTATTCATTGATGAAACGAATGGAATGAAAATAGTATAAGTCTTCTTTCATTTTTAATGATTACTTTTTTTCACTACAAATTAAGATATATGATCGAAAACCATAAATAGTATATGGCATTAAATTCCTAAAGAGAGCTATGTTTTTTACTGTAGGATTCATGGTATTATATGGTAAGTGAATTATGTTGACACAGTAACTACTTATTCAGTTTGCCTAAATAGTCATTGTTAAAATTTCTTATCATTCTGCAATGAATTTTGTAACAAAGTGCTCTGTTAATTTTCTCAACGATAAACTACTTATTTTACAGCTCGAACACTGTTAGGTCCCGATAAACATAATAAACGATAACTTTTGGGATCCATTTATGGACCAATATTAAACGTATATTTTTATCGTGTAATTGTTAAATAACTAAACTATTCATATTCCTCTTTTTATAAACTTTATTTTGACCTATGAACCATTATTATACGTTTTACCATTCTTGAATTATGCCCTATCTATTACTCATTGCCTCCCACATTCACAGCCACATTTGGCCGAATTTTGTACAAATGTTATTTTCTATTTTATGCTATTTTGTGGTCTTTTTGATTGGTATATAAAATCAGCATGTTTGAAATATAAGGATTCATATCGCAGAGGCTGAGATTGGTGTTATGGACTTAACTGACTGGGCTAGGCGGAAAGCAAGACCAATCAAGACTCAAGACTGCTCGCACATGTTTTACGCGTCCTTGGTTCGATTGATTATTCGCTGCTTTTGATTGACGGCTTTGGGCATAACAAACACAAAGATCATTTATTCTCATGTAAAATGAAGCAATGCTACTACTGAGAAAATTTTTTTGTACTAAATGATTCGTGATATATGCTGAACAAAGTCTATTAAGTCCGGAGCAAAGTTATTTCAGTGCTAAAATTATGGAACTTATTGTTGACTCAAAATTATTCTAAAGATTTCGTAATGTCAAACAAGTTAATTTATCGATCAAACAACTAATTCAGATCGATATGACTTGAGTGACATGACAGATTAGTAATACAGTTCTAAATTTTCTTGAATCCATCAAAAACATAATGCATAAAGACTGAATCATTCCTGACCAATCGAAACATTTTATTCATAAACATATGACTTATAATTTAATTTCATACTGTTTATTGATTATAAATATAAACATGAAGTTCGTTAATGATTTGATTAGAACTTTTGCAACGAAGTTATAAATCAGATCTTGTTTTTCAGGTAAACTACTTTAGTCTTACTAAAGTAGTTAAATTTACTTCATTGACAATTATATGACTTATGAAACGATAAAAAACCACAGGTTTTTTACCTGTAAACCGATATTTAATATATAACTAAGGTTGAAATATGTAAGAAAGTGTATAATTATGTATGATTATCGGTTTTGTTGCGTTCTCTGTGTTGGATCGTCTAACAGAGAACCTAATGAACAATGTATTCCAAACTCCCTATTTATATCGACCAAAAGTCTGATAAATGTCGGTAACGCATCATCTAGATTTATTTAATAGAATCTAAGGAACACAAAAATATCTTTAGGGTACTCAATGATGAAGACAACTTGTACTAAAACTCATCTACTTTTAGGATTGTCAATTTTCGCTTTATTATTAATGAGGTACTAAACTTAAATATGAAATAATACAATAAGGACTATCATTTGAGTTGAACATTCTTGTCTTATAGATATAAACTTAAATATTTTGGACAAATTACAAGTGAAGTGGACCTACAAACGATCAGAATGTAAAGATTTTCGTCACAGCAAGTAGCTTTAAGAAATATATAAATATATGCATATATCTTTAAAGGGTTAGCTTAATTAGATCTGAAAATTAATTACAGAAACTGACCGCTGGCATTTGTGTTGTAACATACCATTATGAGAACTGGAACAGTGTTTATTACTTTTAAGCCAAGGTGCATTGTTGGGATCTTTCACTTGAAATACCAACGTGTTATCCACTTGGCTATTACTTCCAGATAGTTGTGCAATGTAGTTACTTTCAATTCATTCATATTTGTTATTTGTTCCTTCCCATAGTTGTTTGGATACATCCCATGCAGATTGCCTATCTATTGTTATTAAGTGGATAACACCTTGAGGTTTGAATGGGAAGGCACTTGTTATGAGTCCGAGAGTGAACATAAGTTTTGTAATAGAGGTACATCTAGATGTCGAGTCTCAGATAATACGAATCGTGAGTCCTGGATTCTACTAGTACTCAGCAGTCATCTCCGCTTAAAATGTTCATTACTTAATAGCAATAGTGAAGAGATCCCACAGGGTGCACTTATGTCTAATGAGGCTGGTCAGTTACAGACTCAAACACCAACGGGAAGATTCAAACAACCAATACAAACGATGTTTATCCATAGTATATTAATATCTGAGATCAATAACGTCAACTTTATATAAATACAACAGTTAGAATTTCCAAAATAAAGATTCTTTTCAGGAAATACTGTCCAAAACTTAAGAAATCTATTGTTTTCCATATTTTGTGATTAAATACCTCAATTTATAAAAGAATCTCATGAAAATGTCACAAGATTACTCTAACTATTTTCATTAGATCATTAGAACTAAGCGTCGTATAATTGTAGCTATTATTTTCTTATTGAATGAAACACTTGAATTCTCTCAAGATAAATTAAGTGATAGTGGTCAACAAAATCCGACCGAAACCTAATGTAATAGTTCATTGCTGGATGGTTTAAATTACATTCCTCGCTGATAGGAACGGTCAATTGGATATTTTCTGCCTATATATATAGGATCCTACTTCCTCCATCTAACTAAATTTTCCTAATCAGTATGATATGTCTAACATCTTTCATCAATTTGCTCATTGGTTTCTGAACTGTTATTATAAATCTGTCACTTATAATCATTTTGACTCATTAATTACAAAAAATTATTATCATAAAAAGATTTGCAGAGGTTATTGAATTTAAAGTTAAAGTCATTACAAACTAGCTAATGCCAGACGTTTTATGGTATTGAGAATTTAATGAGATTAGAAATGTGGACTTTTATGTCTCATCTTAACGATGTATAGGTATTATATTGTACTCAAAGGTGCTAGTACTATCTCGTGTAAGATCGTGTTTGTGAAACTAAAATAAAATAACGATTCAATGCTCACTGACCTTAGTTGATCAGTAAGTAACCAAAACCAAATATACACAAATGACGGAGACTTTATTAACGTCAAATTCTAGAAATTAAGTGTTCATGAGTCAGTTAAGTATTGTAACACTTTCATATACAGTAATATTTCATTGATGATATTTGTTGGGAAATAATAAGTACCCTGCCTAATATTATTAAAACTAACGTCTCTTTTAAGAAGAAAAGATGGATTTCTTCAAAAGAATGAGTGACAAATGTGAAAACGTTCAGATAGAAAGGAAAAAGATTTAAATTCATTAGAACGCTACCGACGATCAATGCATATTTGAAATGTAACTTGTAAATGATGGTTTCAAAATTCAATTATAGTTTAATAATAATGATGGCTGATTTCTTATATACAACCTGATAACTAACGTTTTACTAAATGAAATTTTAAAATAGAACTGCAAATGATTTTATCGAGTGTATATTTTGAGTTGAGATTTTTAATAGTCACCGTCTAAGTGAGGGGCCTGACAGTTATATTTCACGATATCCCATTTAAAGATACATATAAGCAGTTCATAGTTCTTGTACTTTATTTTTCTTAAATTTCTATAGAGTTCAGAAAAATAAGGTACCTTTGGAAAGTAATTCATCAAAAGTTCTCAAGTGATATGATTAAATTATTACTAAACAGAATATGAAGATCTTCTTTCGAGTAACAATAATTTACGGAAAATCAAATAAACTGTGATTGGCTAACGAAATTTTAAATTTGGTAGTACAGTTTGTTTGTCATCACTGTGTAATAAAATGCTTTGTCTGTAAAAAAAAGTATCTTACTGAATTATAAAATTCGCCCATTTATCCGTTCTTAGTAAAACTACAAAAGCACTAGACACAATGATTCTCACTTACGTCATGGATATCAAGTTTCGGACGTTCTGATAATGCATCTTTTTCAGTTTTACCACTTTCAATATCCTTCCATCGTGCTCTTGCATTTTTTGTAGCTTCCGGTGCAACTGTAATTGATTCATCAATGAATGAACTTTTTTTACGATTCTCTCCATCAATGCTCTAAAATGTACATGTTAAAATGGAAAAAAATGATTATAACCATTATTTTACTAAAATAATTATTAACAAAGTCTCATTTAAACGAATGCAAACGTTTTTATGCTAGGACATCAAGATCATTACTGATGTAGTACACTATTCAAATGAAGTAATGTAAATGATTACTTGGTTAGTTAACCAATGAATAACAAGAAATGAAAATAAGTGATCATAAAATATTTATTGTCAGTACATTGAAATCCGTTGTAACAAAACCTGTATTAAGGTTACAACCGAATTAAATTAACACAAGTTTATATAGTACGGAGGAAACTTGTGTTAATTTAATTTGGTTACTGATTTACTCTGAAAAAGTGGCCTACATTAAGTCATGAAACGTCAGAAATACAAATTTTCTACTCAATGGGTTATAACATAAATATTATTATTTATTATTATTGTTTTTAACTTTGTTCAATCGTTATTCATGAATCACAACTCTATGGATCATTGTGGAACAATCAATTGAATGGAATTCATTACTCTACATCAACTTCATTGACTACGAGAAAGCATTTGATAGCATGGACAGAACAACACTATGGAAGCTTCTTCGATACTACAGCGTGCCTGGGAATATAGTCAATATTATACATAATTCCTATGATGGATTAAACCGCAAAATTGTGCATGGAGGACAGTTGATAAACTCGTTCGAAGTAAAGACCGGTGCCAGGTAAGGTTGCTTACTCTCACCCCTTCTCATTCTCCTGGTGATCCACTCTACTGGATCATGAAGATGTCAACATCTGAATGGAAACACGGGATACAGTGGACATCTAGGATGCAGTTAGACGATCTAGACTTCGCAGATGATCTGGCCCTTCTATCCCAAACGCAAAAACAAATGCAGGAGAAGACGACCAGTGTAGCAGCAGCCTCAGCATCAGTAGGTCTCAATATACACAAAGGGAAAAGCAGGATTTTCCGATACAACAGAGCGTGCACCAATCCAGTCATAATTGACGGAGAAGATTTGGAAGATGTAAAAACCTTTACATATCTGGGCAGCATCATTGATGAACATGGTGGATCTGATGCAGATGTGAAGGCGCGGATCGGTAAAGCAAGAGCAGCATATTTGCAACTGAAGAACATCTGGAACTCAAAGTAACTGTCCATGAACACCAAGGTCAGGATTTTCAGTACAAATGTCAAGACGATTCTACTGTATGGGGTGGAAACCTGGAATACTATGAAAGCCATCATCCAGAAAATACAGGTGTTTATTAACAGTTGTCTGTGCAAAATAATTCGGATCCGTTGGTCGGACATTATTATCAACAACCAACTGTGAGAAAGAACAAACCAGATCCCAGCGGAGGAAGAAATTAGGAAGAAGCGCTGGAAGTGGATAGGACACACATTGAAGAAAGCACCCAATTGTGTCACAAGGCAAGCCCTCACATAGAATCGTCAAGGCCAGAGGAGGAGAGGAAGACCAAAAAACACATTACGCGGGGAAATGGAGATAGGCATGATAAAAATGAACAAGAATTGGATGGAACTAGAAAAGAAGGTCCAGGACAGAGTGGGTTGGAGAATGCTGGTCGGCGGCCTATCCTCCATTAGGAGTAACAGGCGTAAGTAAGTAAGTAAGTATTCATAAATCCAAACGTTTTTGAGCAAACTTCAGGAAAATAAACATTCCCATTGATCCACATTGCTCATGTTTTAAATCAGAACGTATCCTAATCAATTAACACTAGAAATAGTGAAAATTGAAGCAATTTTAATGCATTAATTATGTTTTCTAAGTAGAACGACACATTTCCATCCACATAGCTGAAATATTTTCAGCAAATTAGACAGTTAGTATTACAACTTATTTTAGAAGTAGTTTGTGTTCTACTTATTTTTCTACCACATCTGATCGTTTACTTTGAAACTGAACATCACTGTTCCAACCTACAACATATTTTATGATGTATGAATGTTCATTTACTTTCATATCTACCTTATCTCTGTTTATGGACATTCAGTCTATAGTATGGTATAATGGTTTAATCAGTTTAATGTTTCTCAAATGAAGATACTCAAACTCTTTTAATGCAGATTTCTATAAACTATAAGAAGAAGTAGCTTGAAAAGCATATGATCGTAATACATTATGGTTTACAACTCTGAGTAAAAATACTTCGTTGTCCAATCACTTTACATAAATTTATAAGCAAGTAGTAAAGAGAATTTATTCTGTTTATTCGAGACCTACCTGTCCACCAGTTGCTTCCATATTTCGAAATTTCGCCCTCAAATTTTTTGTTTTTTCACTAATCTCTTTTAAATCCACTGGTTCAAACATATCGTCCGATGTAACCACATCTGGTGCTCTTGGCTTTGGATTACTTTCCAATATACCAACAGCAACACCATCCGGTGGTGGAGTGAATTCCTTTGGTTTCCTAGGTCCATCTTCAACCTTACTCATTGTAGCCTTTGTAGCTTCTTCAATAAATTTTGTTTTAACTGATTCCACACCGGCATATTTCATTTTTGGTGCAGATTTCTTTTTGTTCTTCCTTTTATCACTATTCACTTCACCTGATTCAAACTTATTTCTAATATTTCCCATTCGTCCACCACTGGCATTTGATATTCGTCGTTCAAGGTCAGATTTTTTAGTATCTTTATTCCCATTTTCACTTTTCTCATCTACATTTAGACAAGAAATTAAAAATGGATATTATTTATAATTAGGTAATGAGTTTTTGTTTTTCTGGTTAATCTAAACATGCGAAAGTGAATACGTGCTCATGAAATATGCTACGTGGCTATTACAAATAAATATGCATTCAATGGCTGTTTGGTTCAAGTTTCAGAAAACATAATTATTCACCTCCAAGTTAACTGAATAAACTACTAAAAAATATTCTAGGTTAAGGGGGACTTGCAGTTTTATTAATTTATTGAAATCCCCAAAGTTGACTGATATTTTAGGGCATAACTCTATAAACGAAATGACGTATGTGAGTTACGAATACATGTGATCAATTCAACTTATTATACTGTTAGAAATGTTTAAAATACAACAGATGGGTAATCATATTGTACTTTAAATGGTTACTTCTTTTATTCGATTTACCCTAGTGTGAGACTTGTTTTTACCGAACTACTGATAGATGAGTATTGTGATCTCTTTAAAAGTTAAACGATTATTGAAAATTCATTCACTGTTTTCTACCTTTCACTAGTGTTCAAAGCATAAAGACTTATGTTACAGCTGTTCAAACGATCGCTTTTAACAAACATAAGTTCAAATGTACATATCAGTTTTTCAACTCCATTTATGATAATTCAATACATATTACTTATACCAGTATAGTAGATTATAAGTTTATTTAGTAAAATGTTTATATAAATACAGTCATATTTCAGTGAAATTAATATTTCAATAGTTGAGATCATGAATCAATTGAAGGTAGATCACCATGGAAAACCCGGAAGCACTAGATAACCGTTTCGTCCTATTGTGGGTATCCACGATCCCGCCTCGAGAGATTCGAACCCAGGACTTATCGGTCTTGTGCGTGAACGCTTAACCTCTAAACCACTAAACCGGCATCTATTGGTGTCAATGTCTAACTTCAACTAATCCACGAAATTAAGCGACACATCAACCATTATCTTCAATGAGTTACTATCTCAAAGCAAACCAGGTTGAACTCCACTGATCACTGCTTCTCATTAGAATTCCAGGAAATACCTCTTGAAGTCAGTTTTATTAGTTAAATTTTTATGAATTTTCCATATAATTAATCACTATAATACTTTGTATCATATTGAATTATATATATATATATATATAAATTAGGTTGAATCTACATATGCCAATTGATTACACACATATGTACATGCTTGTATGAACATATTTCATATACCATTGTTAATTCAACCTTAGAAATTTTGAAAGAAAGAAAGAATATGAGAATTAGTTCTGCCAATAGTTATACATTTACATACATAATCATTCAATGATAGTACCTTAAGTCATAATTTCAAACCATTAAAACTACATATTGTAACGTATAGAAAATTTATCATATCAATAATATAATCTAATCTATTTAAAATGTTTATTTGTTTATTTATATCACAGTGAGTAATCAATGTAAACTGTCTTATCTTAAAAAAGAAATATACAAACGAGTAAATAAATATTGAAGAAATCAAGTTCATATTGTAAACAAACAATTTTTTAATCATTTATAATAAAGAACAAACAATAATAATAATTTATATTGATTAAATGTTAGAAAAATCATAATGGTTTATAGGCTTAACAGTATATATATACAGATATAAATATGTATTCATGAATTGATTTATTCAATTCATGTAATGAATTAAAACAAAATAGATGATTCATTGAAAGTTCCTAAAAATCCTATTCATTAAAACATAATAATAATAATTACAAATTATAGAAATGAATATTTTCAAGAGGATCAATTCTAATAGTAGAAACATAATGTTAAATAAATTGAAAACAAGTGCTTTTTCTGTTTTACTTGATCCATTTTGATAAGATCTCCAGTTAAGATCTATTAGAATTCTATAGATTGTTAAGCAAAAATCTTATTATTATTATTATCATTACATTTGACTTTTAAGGTTTGACTGAGTTTTCAAGAGTTTTAGTCGTTTCTTTGTAAAAGTGGAGAGAGTAGCTAGATGCTTATCAATAAAGATTATCCCTCTAGTCCCTAGTCTGTTCAATGTAGCTGGAATATAGTAAATAGTGAATAATCTGTAACATCATTTGCTCACAATATGTGAGTAACAATTTTTAGTCAAGAGGAATTAAGCTATGGGTTAACACCAAGTGTTTTGAAATGAAAAATCTTTGATTTCATGTTATCATAATAAGCTTTTTATCTTTTATGTCCGTGTGTACAATATAGTATCAAGGCTTTTATCCTGAAGACAACTTACTAGCAAGACATATTTGGATATTTTCATTCCTATCCATTTTCACAACAAATTCATCCCTACAAAAGGCCATTTTAACAAAAGCAAACTGTAGTCTGCAGTACTTTGTTATCTTTGAAATTTATATTCTTTCTCAATGATCTCAAAAAAATAATCAACACCATTAAATGTAAAATAAAATTTAGTCACATCCTGAGGTTAATGTACCATAAATATATTAGTCATTGTAGACTATTATAAATTACGTCTAGTTCTTCACCTTTCCGATATGAAACAATTCATGGACTGAAATATGACGTTCCTGGTAGTCAAGCTTAGTAATTATTTCCTTTCAACCGTAAAAAATCCTCTTCAATTGAATACTGAGAAAATGATGCGTAACAATTTATTAAATAGATCTACTGATGAGTTTGTTATCAGACTATAATTAATACTGAGAACACATTCTAAATACTGATCACATTTAGTTGATCAGCAAATGGGAAGAACCTATTAAACCAAACTGTACTTGAAAATTATTTACTTTAAAATATCATTTAAACTGACCTTTGTTCTAGTTTTTACATACACCACCACATAAATATACAGAAATCAGGAGTGTATTATAGAAAATTACGTAATTTTATGGGAATTTAAATAGTAATATACCTCTTAAGATGATTGAGTGAATATATGCATATAGATTTACTTGAAACTCAGGGTTTTTTTTAGAAGGATTACCAATCTTGTTATTCTAAGGTAAACTGAATCCCAGCTAATCATGAAAGAATAAATCTATAATCACTCACGAATGTACGGTAATAACATGTTCATCTTTGTCGGAACTTGAAGAAAAAATTCACTTTGTGGCCATCTTTGGCGGCCTGCTTTATTATCCGAACTACCTGCTCCTGTTATCTAGATATTCCAACAAATTATCTATTTCTGTGTGTTTCTGAAAAGTTTACAACCTTTCGTTGTATAAGTTACAAAACGTCTAATCACAGATCTCGTGGTTGTTGGCAATATGCAACCAAAAGAATGTACATTATTTAGATATCAATTTACTGGACTGCTAACTTCTAACTGGCGACTACTCAATATTTATCGTCAGGATCGACAAAGTAGTAAAAAAGCGGAAACTTTTTGAATTACCTTGTGCTGAGAATTCTACATTGTACCAAATATATAATATTGAATAAAGCTAATAATGCTAATGACAATAATAATAGAAACACTTATAAAAGTCAATAAGCTTTTCAAAAATATGACCTTCCCTTATGTTGATTTTGACCTATCTTACGTAACTTTGGGTAAGAGATACGTATTTTCTAGTTATTAAAATCTAGGATAGTTAAATAGAACATACTAAAAAATTTATTTCGGAGTCAAACTTTCCATCGCCATTACACATTAAACAACATTTCCAAAATACTTTAGAATTCTCAGTAACACAGTCAGTTTAAATTCACAAAAATTTCTCAAAATCATCATATGAAAAAGTTTTGAATAGCTTATTTTTGAATAAATGAATTATTGTTGGTCTGATCGCTCATCGAATTCCTGACAGATCTCCAAACAAATTCAAATCAACTAATACACTACTGAAAACCAGTAGGTATTTAGGAAATGTTTTTCAAATTTTTAGGACCCTCTGGCAATGCGCATCCATTAGCCAATTTTAGGAAGAACGCAGGAACTTACAGTCTAATACCAAGAACGATACCGATAAATCACTGAGTCACCATGTAGTCGTCTGTATTTTTTATATTAACTGTTTTGGTATTGAGTACGATGTATGATAACTGTCTTAACTTCACTACTTATCAATTTTCACTGAAAATTTGGAACTGCACTTATTATCCGGTAACACAAATTGCGCTATTAAATGATGATTAAGTTGATTAACTTTACAATCCTTGGTAAATAATCTGAAAGTCATGATGTGAATCGAGCATTAGCTCGTTTGCAAACATTTCTGCTAAGACTCAAATAATCGCTTTATGATTTCCAAAGAATTTCTAACCAGCATCAGACCAAAAGGAAGATTATTTTAAAGAAAAAAAAATTTGTCGACATTATAGTTTTGTGGTGAAAAATATGAATTCAGTCACATGTTTTCTGTTACTTTTTCCCATTATGTATATTTTAAAATATCCGTCATAATAAAATTGATTAGTAACCTTGTATCCTTTTGCCCACTTATTTCCTACACAGTGAAGAGGAAAAAAGTAAGCGTTCAACTAATACTCATATGCACATACTTTCGTTCATTGCATATCACATGCCAATTTAATAAACAAAAATTTAACCAAACACTAACCATGTCTATACATCTTTTGCCATAAACAAACACATGCACAAATACATATATGAATACATCAACAACAACGAAAAAAGATTTCCCTCTTTTTCTTTTCTAATTATAACACATACCAATCTCTTGTTTTTGTGCTAAGATTGTTGTTGATGTCAATGAATGATCTGTGAAGAAGATATGAATAAAATTATTTTAGAAAAAAAAACGGACAATAATAAAGTACAATATAAATTAGACAAAAAAACACACATTCAATCATTAAAAAAGAAACAACCCAAAATGTGAATGAAAAATGGAATTCTAACAATAAATCTATCTGTTCATCATCGTCATCATCATCATCTTCATTTTTGTGCTTAGGCATTTATTCATTGGGCAGTTTTAAAAAGGAAATGGTTGAATATCCACAATCAATTTAACTAAATATGTTACGAATTTTCTCTTTGGAAAAAAAGAAAGAAATATCCAGTAAGAATTACATAATCAAGCATGATAACATTTTGTACTAATATTAGTAGCATTTGCTATAATGGTAACATTCATCTTAGAATTACTGTAAATTTGAAAGAAAAAAAAATAGACTATTTGCAAACAACAAACCAACCAAATATTTAAAGAAATCAAAACTACAAGATAGAAATGGGTATTGTAAGGATTAGATTTTGTTTGATTGAAATAAAACAAGAAATGTGATATAAATTTTCATTCCTTCATTGTTATTATTGCTGAAATTGTTGATGCCATCAAGATATTATTATATCAGTTATTATTATTTTTTTTATTGTACATTGATAATATCCATATTATATCGAAAGTGTAGTGCACAACACCAGTTACCATTTTGAAATATTGCACTTTTATCACTGAAATTTTAAAACAAAATAAAAATCAATAATCGATATTAAAACGATTAATGATTAAAGTAGTTTTGTAAAAAAGTTTCCATAAAAAGAAAAACAAATTTTTATAACCAAATAATAATAGCCAACATTTAACCAATAAAATTAGAGCATTGAAAAATTGCCTTGATCTAGTTTGATATCAGAACAAGAAAGATGTTCTACGCTTGTTAATGTTTAATAGCTTATTAAATGGACAGTGACGTTAGATAATAATAGAAGATAGATATTAATCTCAATAACGTCAATGGTGTAACCGGAACCTCAATGACTTTTCAGTTTTATCGTACAAATGATCATAGAACCATGTTTGAGATTATCAATAATCTTTGATGATCACTGAATACTGATCGATCATTTTTTATATATGTGATATAATGGGAAGAAAAATCAATTTTCGATTGATTTACTTATTATCAGTTTTGTTCAACATTACTTCCGTTTTGATTCAATGTGGTTATCATTCAGTATAATATTTGGTTTTCTTTTGTCGTATGATATTTTATTCTATATAATATACGATATTCTTGTATTCCATTGACATAAACTATGCTCAGTATGTGATTTGTTATAACTCTAAGTATGTTTTATATATGTGATTTCACCCTAATTATTACTCAAAATGGGTGTAAAATCAATATATAAACCAGTGTATTTTAGACTATTTTTATCATGATCGTTATCGTGTTTTGGGGCTAATGAAATCATCACTTATACCAGTCTTTGTTTTCTTACTTTTGCATCGTGGGAATTGCAGAAGTCCCTCGTTCTGAGTATAAGTGATCAGAGATTTTTCCGGCAAGCAATCTGTGACGACCCGAATATAACAGTATGCAGGCTATTTTGATGAGTTAAGATAAACGGTGTTGCTACCTTGATGTGTCGTTTTGTGCCAACATTTACTATGGAACTTTGAATGAATAGTCGAGTTATAGTCATTCAATTAATCATCCCGTCAATTCAGACATTCGATTGCATATGTATGACACTTCATTGAGTGAAGACAATGATGATGAAGTCCATTTTAAAATATACTAATAAATTAGATAGTTTGTACAAATGTACATTACTTTTTCATGGTTTAAAATTGAAATAACTTACGTTAATGTTTCATTACATATTGAACATTTGAAACAATTACGATGTATCACTTGATCAACTAAATCATAACGTTCATTTACTGGCATTATTTTATGACAAATCGAACAATTTTCTATTGAATTTAAGTCACATTCCATTAGTTGGTTTATTATCTAAAAGAAAAAAAAGACAGGAAGTGAAAATTTCTAATCAGAATAGATAAACAAATATTAAATTTTAAACATGATATATATATTGATGGAGTTTTCTTCTCTGAGCTGAACGGTTTGGTCGTGAAGCTTTCATCGTTCGTCTAAACGACATCATCAGCACAAACTTCAGATAAAAGTAAAGCGTTTGAATTTCTCCGTATGGAGATAGATCAAATAGATCATCAGGCTCCACTATGATATGCAATAGTGTTTATGCCCATATATGCAAAATATCAGATCAGTCACAGGGATTTTACAGTCATAGATAATTGTGAAAAAGTTTATATAATCATAATACTTACTACTCATTTGTCTTCTTACTATCGGTTTGTATTTTTAATTTAAATGATTAGTTATGTAATCTTTTTCATTGTTATCATCGACTCATAAATTGCCTTGATTGGATGAGTATTTTTCAATTCTGCTTATGTATGTTATTTTATAATATACGAAAACACTCTTTTCACTTACAAGCTTTGCTTTGATTCAGACGATGAAAATTTTTGATCAAGAAACAACAATGGTAGTGTTGTGGTCTGTGGTCCTGTTTAGTCACAAGGATCCTTTCAAAGCCTGATTAATCTAACTTTACAGAGAGAAAAGTCTATGGAGCAGGCTTCATTAAGAAAATCCGAAAACCATGGATACTTGTGGGTGCAATGACTGACCAGATAATCATCTATAGGTGATGAACCTGTGCGGATGATGATCTACTTAGAAAAAAGAACTGGCTCTTTAATACATAAATCGTTCTTAACATGTAATTTCGAGATATCTTGTGTATGTCTAGTATAAATAGACATATAGTTTGCAAAGTAATAATGAACACTAACGTTCTCAACAAACTCGTATCAAGGTATCATTTTCAAGGATACTTGAAAACATGGATATTTAATTTCATTTAATCTAGAGGAAAATTTAGTTAGAATTATCTCACTTTTTCGAGCTTACTTTGGAGATTGTTTTTTAAACCGAATTTGTACGTTGACGTTATTAAAATGGACCGTATTGTTAAGTGATTAAATAAATTACAAACCGTTTGTCAAATGTATGTTTCATATAAAGCAGTATGAAACTGCAATGAATAGAAGTGAATTCAATTTTGTATGCTACAAAATATTCATGTTTGCTTCTAATTGTGTGTTCTTCCCCCCTCTCAAAGCCTTTTGCAGTATGGTTACTGTGCACTGTAGAACGTGTAAGTGAATAAAGTTAGTCATGGGATAGATAATTTTGTATGTGAGGTCATTCAGATGTTATGACTAGATTATTTAAATCCCCACTATCAGTGAAATTGTTGAGATGTGACTTATTTTCTAAATTAGGCAAAGTGGAAAATCTCCTTCCTAAGAGAATGAGGTAAATGATTTTACCGTAACTAGGTATATTTATATTATGACATTGTTACGATAAAAGTGAATTTTGGGAATCGTATTAAACATTAAATAAAATTCCACAATAACTTTTGGTAATTCAGTTACATTTCTGAAACTTAAAGTGACTTACAGTTTTACTTCTAGGCTGTGCAGATTCCACTGGCTTTTCAGTCCATATTCCAACCTCTTCATTACCTGTCACGGATACTGGACGTAAGTTACTCAATTTGATTTGTGGTACCTGTGATGTTAGCAGTGGCGACAATGTTTGTCTATTCGTTTTATGAGGCCCAATGGTGTTCACAAATTGTAATGAAGTTAAGTCTTGTGTAGGTTTATTAAACTGAGAACTTTCTGAAGGTATAGGTCTACTAATTACCGGACGTGGATTAGATTGACTTCGTTGTTTCTTATCAGATTTTGTTCGGGGACGTTGTAGGTTAATTTTTGAAGCAGCTGAAGTGAATATTCGATGAGGTTTTTTCAAATTTACATTAGTTTTTAATCCGTTGGCGTTATTTGATTTATTGTTATCATAGTCGGTATTATCACGAAGATCAGGTGTACTTTTTAAATGAAGTTTACGTTCATTATCTTCATAATTTAAATTGACTTCTCGTTTATTATTGTCGCGTATTTGTTTTAAACGACATTTGTTCGTCTTATTTGAAATTACTAAACATAAAGGCATTTCATAAAATCTAGTTTCTAAAGTTAATGTTAATTCGAACATTTATTTTCATATTATTATTTCAATAAATATGATTTCATTTTACCAGTGTTGCATAAGAATGAGGAATAAAATAAACCACTTCTAATACAATCATCAATCATGCAATATTGTAATATTATTAATGATATAACAGCAAGCTTATTATGATATGCATTCTACGTTATTTCGTGCAATCACTTTCAAAGAAGTATTATAATGTTTAGCTATTAGGTAATTCTATTTCACTCGAAAATAAAATGGTTTCATTCTACTAGATTATTTTCAGTTAGTTATGTTATTTACAACTAAGATATTACAAATTGAGCAGTCAAAAATAAAAATAATAAAGAAATTCAACTGATCGTTATGTATATTCTGATTGTATTTTGATGTATAACTATGTATCGTCATACTTTAATTGAAATTCAGCGCTTTCTAAATAACCGATTATAAAATAACAAACATTGTTGAACCGGTGTTTTTTTAAATTGGGAAATATATCCTTTAGTATTTACAAACAGAATTCCATTAACTTTGTTCACATTGTTATCAACTTTCAGGTCTATTAGTTCTATATGAACGTCATGAAAATTTATTACTGATAATAGGAACCCATCAAATCTATCCTTAAACAGGATCCTCTTGAGTGTAAAGTTAAACAATCAATAATCATGAGTCACTTATGTTGCGAATTTATTTCTTATAAACGCTCCTTAACTTTTTGAAGAACCTCATGTGCAGAAAAGCTGTTATCCTGGTACTTCATTTAGTTTGTTCCAAATATCAAAAAAAAAATGTAAAATTACGAAACTAATCAGTTGTTATACATTATTTAAAGATTATTTTTTGTGATGTTTTCATCTTAAGAAGTATTACATTTTCTTCCCTTAGATTCAACTAAGTTTTTAATATGAAATAATAATATTAAACTCTTACATTTTTTGATCAAGTTTATTGCTATCCTAATAAAAGGATTTATTCTGTTAGAAACCCACATTGGGGGGGGGTAGAACAGAATCAATTCTTAAAGTTCATTTAATCAAACAATAATTCATTTATAATTTAAATTCTATCATTTTACTTCACCTCATTAAGATAGGTTAATTCATGTAATTGTAATTATACAAAAGTGATATTCATATATATATATATATATATATATATATATATATATATATATATATATATATATATATATATATATATATATATATATATATATATATAACGTTTACATTAACTAATTCAATTAGTTTACATTTCATTATTTATATGTTATAATTTCTATGTTTCCCATAATGATTCTTATCAGAAATAATCTCTGATACATTCTTTGACCTCATTAATTCAAATGATAAATTACGTTAATCATAAAGGTAATGAAAGCAATAAGTCTGTCCAGTACTTTGATTTCTTTTCTCTCTTTTCTCACATAACATTCCAATCTATACAATGGTCTGCAAATATTTTCAATGAACTGTATTGTAAATGTAATTATCTTAGGATTTTTTTAAAAAAATGATCTTTTTAACCAGTGGTACTGTCTTATCAATTTAGAAACCTATAAATTATCTACATTTTGAAAATTTTCTACTATATCCATGAAACTTACCAATCAATAGCTTCTCTTATGGATAATACTTTTATTTATGACATATTTCTTATAATATCAAGTCACAGATTTTAGTACGAACATTTAGAATGTATATTATGTCATTGTAATATTAATGAATGGACAAGTCAGTTGTGTAGAAGGTAAAAGATACACAAACATTTTGCGAATAAACACCAATTTTTATTAATCACATTTAATAGCCTCACATTAGTAAACACAGTACAATAGTGCTGACTGTAAATTAATTCACAATAACTATAATTTATCTTATTCAGTAAATTGAGAAACACAAGAATACTTCAATTTCTGCCTCCTAACATTTTATTCATATGTTTTCCTTCTATCACTGTTAGCGTCTAAAAAAAGCAGTGAAACATTAAATGATTGTTATTCTCATTTGATAATAATTATCTTCTATGATAATTAAAATAACCATAATAAGCGTTTACAATCACATGGATACATAACCATAAGAGAGAGAGAGAGTGAAAAAAAATCATGCAGAACAATCATAAAAATGGCTTTTCAAGAAACAATACACATGACTTGTTAGATTACTTACCTTTATTTTTCATATCGTGAAAAGAAGTTGCCTACGTTTTAATAAAAAGTATAAATGCAAACAAATAGTATACTGTTGGTCAGTGATTAATGATTAAAGTATAAAACATTAACTTTTAAAAAAATACTTATAAAAATCTCTCTTTTTATAAATTAAATTGTAAATATTACTAAATGAAAAATAACAAATGATAGTACTTTTATAAGCAAAGATGGATAGTGGCTAGCAGTGGGATACAGGACGAGAGTTTCGTCCTGTTTGGGACTCGTCAGCTGGATGTTCCTGCATCTCAGAGTTCATGTTCACTCTGGGACTCGAACCCAGTACCAATCGCTTCAAACGCCATCGCCTTATCCACTTAGCTACTGAGTCCTGATAGCCACTTGCTTGTGCAATGGGGTGAATTAAACTTCACCCCATATTGTTTTTGCTTGTATCTTCCCACTGAGGTTTAAAACTGAAGTTGATCAGTCTTTTATTGGCATATGTGCATACTGTGCGTATGCCTCGATATTGCCTTAATTCACAAGCTTTTATAAGCAGTCTTAAACCCCAATGGAAAGATATAAGCAAAAACAATACCAATTGAATTTCAATGATAATACTATTGAAAATTTAATTTTTATCAATTTTGACAAAGATTTTATAAAGTTAGTTTACTGTATTAAGTATCTTATCTGAGAACTTTTCTTAACTAAGTTATCAACCCAGTTTTTATTCAACTGATGTGAAATTGCATTGAAAACTATATT
Source organism: Schistosoma margrebowiei (assembly GCA_944470205.2). Classification (NCBI taxonomy): domain Eukaryota; kingdom Metazoa; phylum Platyhelminthes; class Trematoda; order Strigeidida; family Schistosomatidae; genus Schistosoma; species Schistosoma margrebowiei. The sequence goes on along the minus strand of OX104028.1, from coordinate 38,658,987 downwards.
TTAATACAATTTTTAACTGTCAACCTTTCTAACCTTTTGAATGAACTATTTATTAAGTATTTACATTAAGTGTAGTGTGGTTAATAATCAGTTTTGATAATTCACTGTCATTTTTGACAAGTATTTACTCTTAATTTGAGTAAATTCACCGGTAAGTGTTCAATATTGACATATTTAAGTAATATTCTCAATTCATGAAGTTAAAAGAAACTGGACATTTGTAAGTGATATTCTTTACACATTAACATATATTTAATTATTAGTAAAAACCATCACAGTCCAACTTGGTGGCCTTAGAATCAAGCACTCGTCACGATGCCTTAACATTTTGGATTTGATCACTGGTGAACTCATAGGTGAACACCGATGAAGAACCCCATTTCAGAAGAAAATAACCATCCAGTGCTTACCAGGTTCATTGGGTGGTGTATATTGTCTAAGAAACATCTTTTAAAAAAATCATATATTTGTATTTTCTTAAGACTGATTAACATGATTATTTTGGATTTCTTCAATATTTCTCCGTTGCTTATAAACTAAATCTGAGTTCTCTGTAAACATCAGGTCATAACGGCTGCTAGTAATATGATTTAATAACCGAACTGATCTATGAATATACGCGAAACAAAAAAAGTAGACTTACAATGACTGAATTTGCAAGAGAGAAGTTTTAGGAGTACAGAAGCCAACATTATCTCAAATATTTCTTATCGATGTTTATTTCTTAAATGTCTTAATCGGTACAAGTTGACAGAGCTTCTACTTCAAAAACTGTAAGTTTATCTTTTTTAATAATGTTACATCAATATCTAGATCCATTTACAACACATAAAGAGTATATCTGATGAGGTTTTTAGTATGATAATAGATTATATTATTAAAAATGAAGCATATTCGAAAAACACTCTAATTTAGTTACCAGCTAGTCATGAAATATGCAATCCATGCTTCATTTTATGTAAGTCTACTGAGCTTGATGTAATCACATCCCAGTATTGATGCTGTCATTGGAATTAAGCGATTAGAAATAATAATACGAATAATACGTATTAACAAATTAAGTCTTCAATAGAATTTTCTTCCAAACAATAAATATAATAGATTTTTTTAATTGTTTAATCCAATAAATTTAATACTTCCATAAAGAACAGTACTGAGATAAAAACGAATGTCTAGAATTATCACTAATGTACTCAATCTCCAAATCTTTGCATGGATATAATATGAAGTAGGCCCTTCATTGGATTCAAGAAATGCAGTGGGTATTTTGCAATATCGTTTGTATCGAGAATGAATAAAAACTCGCTAAAAATACCAGCGCTTAGTAATGATATATCTATAAAAAATCAAATAAAATTAAATCAGTAACTGTAATAGCTATTGTAACGAGGCTGTAGTTTCTCTAAGAAGTTGGAGAATTCAAGCTAAAATTTGTATTCATGTACCGTTCTAATGTGTAACCTCAGAAATACATCAACTAATAGTATAGTTACATGAACCACCCAAAAGAACACTAAAGATCTTTAACTATCACAAGAAATGACAAATATCATGACTTCTAATCCTAACTACTAATCAACCTTTAGTTTCTAATTATGCATTATGTCTCCTTAGCTAAATAAATCAAATCGGAATATCAATCTTATTTCAAAGCTGACAGTTGAAAGCGATTATTTCGAATATGATTTTACTCAATAGTAATGACAATTTTGTATTCAGCTATACTTTTGATTTTTTTTTATTGACTACAAAAAATAACGTCGATCTCTGATGATAAAATTTACCTCTTGTTATTTATAAAATGGAGTCGAATACAAAAGTTATCCTATCAACAAAAAATAAACTTGTTTTTAATCAGTACAGGAATAATGTAGTAATTATAATGTGTGTAGGTAGAAATGAATAAAAAGATAAACGTTTGCTCAATATTTCTAATTCTGTTTTTTTAAAAACGAAAGTACAATATCTACACTTCATGGGTTACTGTCGAATTTCGAATATAGTTGAATGAATACATCATCATCATCATCGGTTCATAAAGATTATTTTCAATGTAACTGCTAGTTTAAGCGAAACACTGATGTATTAATGACTTTCAACAATTTCAGTTACTAATTTGTTTTTTTAAATCTGTATCCTTAAATAGTCTGTAATTAAAAGTAGTTTGCTTTATTTATCAAAACTGTGAGTTCAAAACATATCTCATTTGTTGTATATCTAAAACGAAATTTACATTGAACACAATTAAATTATATTTACATATAAATACTGAAGTACTGTACAACACTTACAATTCATTGAGATCATGAAACGATTGATGTTAGACCACCATTGAAAAACTGGTAATTACCATGTACTCACTAGTGTCCGCGTCGGGTAGAAACAGGTGTCTACCTCAGTACAATGGAAGATGGTCGGGCAACTTCATGGACTGGTTGAGGTTAGACATTAACATCATTTGATGCCGGCTCAGTGGTCCGGTAGGTTAAGCGTTCGCGCGCGAGATTAAAGGTTCTGGGTTCGAATCCCGCGGGCGGGATAGTGGATGCGCACTGCTGAGGAATCCCACAATAGGATGAAACGGCCGTCCAGTGCTTACAGGTTTTGAATGGTCGTCTAACATCAATCGGTTCATGATTTCAATCAAAAACTTAACAATCTCCTCAACCCCTAAACTGATACATACAATTCAATAAAAACACTTTTATGAATTTGTTATCATGTCTTTTGCTTTTTATAATCTACTAATCAATCTTGAAATTTAATTGATAAACACAGGCACAAACTCTGAAATTTTACAAATAATATATTATAAAAAATAATCAACTCCACTAGAGAATACCACAAGCTGGTATTTTGAGTTGCATTATTGACAAAGATAACTATCATGAAAATTATATAAGTATCATGCTTATGATATCTTAGTATTACTTATCTCGGAGTATTTAGATAAATTGAATAGTAGTGTTATGAATGGTCACCTTGGATTAACCAAATTAACGATAAAATAACTCAATACATGGTCACGATCAATAACTGATGATTATCTTACTGAGTTACGAAGTATTTAACTGACTTGTCAAAGTAGAGTACGCTTGCAGTGATCAATAATAGCTATAAATATGATCCATGGATAACCAACATCTCACTGAAATATAATTAGACTTCCATGGAGTGAACTTTGAGTGCTCTCGTAATAATATTATAAAATATTTTAGCTACATACGATTTTATATAAGACTTATTATATCACATACTTTCTCTGAATTAATTCAGATAAACAAATCATAATTAATATTCATCTAAAAATAGTCAACTTTAAATTGAGTATAACGCATTGTTTCAAGTAAACAACAACCTTTCAATTCAGTTTATAAATACTGAACATTTCATTTGGTTACTTGTTTAAAATGAATAATTTTCAGAAGTTAAAATTCAAAAACGATAGGGCGATAATCACATCCATAAACCAGCATTAAGAGAGGCAATTTTAAAGAAAAAAATTAGTCTATAACATTTCGGCAATAAAGTAGTTCGATGTTTCATTGTTATTAACTGGGACGCAGTTTATTGGATGCCGGAAGTTTGTGATAAAATCAGTCAACATATTTTACCTAGCTCACAACACGTACGATTTCAATTTATATTGAGAACAATATTAGACTGCAGTATGATAAAATTAACGGTCGACCGACACCAGCAAGCAAGATTTAAAAATTAAAACTAGAGAAGTAAAATTGTACAGCTAACATCATTTGACAATTTGTTATGCAAAGAGTAATGGATTGTTTGTTACCTAGTAAACAAAATGTGAACAATTTGCACTATTTTTGCACTTGCTGTTCATTTTTCAACTGTATTTGTGGTAGCTCATTTGAGTTTATAAACATTTAGCTAAAATTTAGAATAGATGGTTTGTAGCTAGCAGTGGAATTTAAAAGATGTGCTTGTTTCATTCATCAGTAGTCAACTGGATATATTTGCATCCTAGAGTTGATGTTTACCCCGGAATTTGATTGCAGTACCCTTCTCTTCAAATGTTCAACGCGTTATCTACTTAGTACAGATAGCCACTGGTTTCTTTCAACCCTTAATAATAATGATATAAGTTAGTTAAAACTTCAAGCATTTCATTGTACAAGTATTCGTCTTACCAACCAGAATAAATTATGAACTTTATTTGTGTCATATATATATATATATATATATATATATATATATATATATATATATATATATATATATATATATATATATATATATATATATATATATACTTCACTATGTATTATTGTTAAACTGGTCAACATTTGTTATATATGGAGCAAGTAAATAATGAATAATATGATTGTCGTATTACAAAAAGTTCGTTACATTTTTCACTCAATGTGTTATCCGTCTAGATTGTTGATATCACAACTTAGTAAATCATTACGAGTTGGTAGTAAAATCTATATCCCAATGAGTTAAGATTCCAATTTTTATTTCAAGAGATAGTTTTCAAATACAAAGCTTTTCCTTTTCCAACCGAAATAATGGATCCAGTTACACAAAACAATAAAAGACACATAAACAAAAGGAAGTTTTGGGAACATGTATAATGATAATATGTGTAGTTCCTATTGAAGTATTTTGCTTAATTTATAAATTAATAAATAGCGTTTTTGATTTAATTTAGAGATTCAGACATGAGTTATGTCTAGAATTACTGGCATTAGCTATTTGAAGATGAAACAAAACAACAAGACATATTTGTCTGTGTATAAGTACGTATATACATAAATCTTTTTGATGGAGTCACCTCAGCTACAAATCTTCTCCGTTATCACATAAATCATTCCTAGGTTAATGGATATTAATGAATAATTATCCATATTTCATCGTCTCTGTATATCTAATGAATAAATAACACTGATTTATCACAAGAACATTGATTTTCGAGATTATTCTCAGGAGAAATGATTATTATTTATGACAATTCATTTGAATGAATAAGATTCTTCCAGGGAAAAATATGATGCACTAGGTAAATGAAGTTAATAAATCAAGTAATTTGCAAGGATATTTCAAATGATAATATGTTCCTTGTTTAGTGTAAGTTCTAGCTGACATGTTATTCAGTAGTGTTTAGAGTTAGTAACAGCTATTTTAAATTCTTTTTGTTTTAAATCATTTAGACTAGAAAAAAGAAATTTCTAGATTGATAGAAGAACATAAATAAAAATAATATATTTGTAATATCCCAATGAATAGAAAATTAGATTTTCTGACGTTTCGTGACTTAGTATAAGTCACTTCTTCAGAGAATAAATAACCAAATTAAAATTAATCCAAGTTTAAATAGTACAACGGAACAATGCAAGAATAATATTTGATCAATCAAAAACAAATCTGAACAAGATGATGTCTTGTCATTTCTGTCAAGGTGATTCATAAGTGATATGTACATTGTTTAAGAATGAAAACTTGTGTGACCTTTATGGTAAGAAAGGATAAAGTTTAAATTTGTAATATGATAGTGTGAAATTGTAAATACGATCAGACTGAATGGTTAGGATAGATGGTCCAAGTAGGATGTATGGTAAGGCCTTCTTTTCTATGCATCTACAAATTAGATTGTATCAATTGTGATGCCTATTATATTGGAGAGTCATCTTTGCGAAATCTTGATTAAAGCCAAAGAACATATTAGGTACACAAAGAAACCTCCTAACAATCCTGTAGAATTGAACCAACTACAAATTAAATCCGCAATAGCAGTTCATGCCATTTTCAACAACCACCAAATCGATTTTAAAAATATCAAAATATTGCAAAAAGGCTTTTTCTACTACAAAGAAAGGAAGGTAGCTGAGGCGTTCCATATAATGCTTAATCCTACTTCTCTCAATAGGAAAGAAGGCCTTACCATACATCCTACTTGGACCATCTATCCTAGCCATTCAGTCTGATCGTATTTACAATTTCACACTATCATATTGCAAATTTAAACTTTATCCTTTCTTACCATAAAGGTCACACAAGTTTTCATTCTTAAACAATGCACACTTACATACACACACAAATTTACATACATATCACTTATGAATCACCTTGACAGAAATGACATCAACTTGTTCAGACTTGTTTTTGATTGATCAAATATTATTCTTGCATTGTTCCGTTGTACTATTTAAACTTGGATTAATTTTAATTTGGTTATTTATTCTCTGAAGAAGTGACTTACACTAAGTCACGAAACGTCAGAAAATCTAATTTTTCTACTCACTGGGATATCACAAATATATTATTTACTGTATGATACAGTTCATCTTTTGTAATAATTCAGTCATATATTTCGGTTGCTTTTTTGAAGAAAAGACTTTTTGGTTTACATGTTTATTGGTAAAACTCTCTTACTGATCACTAGTTAATATCCAATCACTAAGTATTCACCCTAAAAAAAAGCTCATAAAATAAATACCATGCACTTGTTTACGCCTAACATATCCATTTTAAAATGACCGTTTGTTTGCTGATCGCCTTTTAAAGGTCACATATATTTTTTGGAATAAAGCACTTTACGTTAGTGACCGATTTTATAAATAATAAATAGAAGTCACGGGGATTATTACAAGATATAATTAGTCGCAGTGAATATTTTATGCTCAGAATAAACGTTTCTCAACTATAGATGAACAGTCGGGAGTTGAGTATTATATTAGCAGTTCAGTTGAGATTTGTAAATCACCATCATGGAATGGATGACATGTGTATTAGTAATTGTCAAGCAGTTCTAAATGCAGTTGATGTTTGATTGGTACAAATCAGCTGTTCACATACCTAATGACTTCAATTTCTATTTTGAAAATAGATGTTTCTGCAAACCACTCACTCTGAGTAATTATGATCTGTCTCAAGATAACAGGAAAAGAGATGAACTTACAATCTCTAGATCTAGCCAGGGTCATATTAGTTAATCTCCTTGTGATAAGGCCGTATAGTAGTCATTAAGAAAACATCCTGTTACATGCCATTTAATAACATGATGATTTTCCATAATGTTTTAGAAAACTGCATAATTCCTAATCATATAAGTTGATTATTATCATGTACTTGCTCAAATTCAAATCAAGATTTAATCAAGATAATTTACATGACGGACAAATAATTCACAGTACAAAGTCACAACATGATTTCTATGTTTAAAAACAATTTTCGTTAACTAAACCACAAATGGGTCTGTTTAAGTTTACCCCTTCATGTAAGCTTACAAATAACTGAATGTTACCCCTTAAATATACCACATTCAACGTTTTCAGAGTTCAAAACAATTATAAATAATCCATAGAGTAAGTAATAGACTAAGAATATTTAGAATTTAAGAAACAAGAGTGTACAACGCTATCAACATACACATAAAAACGAGGTGATATTAAAACTCCTGAAAAATCACTGCGAATAAAATTCTCGACAAACATGACATTCTCATATTAGATAGATTGGTATGTAAACTACTTCAAACTTTTAAACATCTTCATAGTGGAAGTCTCTAAGTTGAATAATTCTAATCACTCTGTAGTGATTGAATCTTGTTATACCACTTAATTGTATCCATTATCATAGCCAGTGATCATTATATCTTGGCCTAAACAATAAGTGATGAAGAGTTTCCAACTAACTGGAACAATTTCATTACAATTACTCACTTACTTTATTCCTTGAAACAACTAGTGTTTTGTATGATTGAAATAAATTTAGTTTTAAGATGATAATTAATGTTTGCCCTTACTTTCATTACCGAAAGCATTCTCTTTTTTTAAGCATTTTAAGCACAGATACTAGATATGGACACTATATGTGTAAATCATTCTCATGGATAAATTACTAAGATGTTTGCTATGAGTACAATAACGCTAGTACCAGATTTTAAATACGAATCAAGCCACTAGTATACAAAAGACAAATGAACAGGAAACATAGTAAAATACTTATCACCGGTGTAATTTTAAATATAACTAACTGATTGATTTAATGATGACCTTGTCCACCATGGTATTGCATTGTCTACTGGAACAAATGTTAAGTCGTGTATGATGCGACCTTTTAACAAATTAATATCCTGTTTATTGCCAGTTGTTTTGACAAAAGCATTATGGCCAAATCTTGAAATGAAATCCTCACTGTGAATAATTAGCTGTTTGGGATAAGATTGAAATACACTTGAAATGTGTTTTTCATTATTTGGACAAATTGATTTATATGCGATAGATCGATAATGAGGTTTATCTGTCTTTTTCTTAATGTTATCCAGTATTAATGGCTTTAATGTTTCGTTACAAATTGAATTATTTATCAGTGGTCGATGCTTGGAATTTAATAAGTTAGATGTTGAATAAGAAGGCTTTATAAGGGGATGGTTTGTCGTACTACAAAGACTCGTAAGCGCTGGTTGTGTGACTAGATTTAGCTTTCTTAAAGATTGAAAATATGGTTTATAAGTGAATAAATTTTTATTTAAATTGTAGCTTCCTTGTGTTTTCTCTTCATTGCATACTTCTGACGGACTTCTCATACTAACTTCGTTGATGAAATCATATTTATCTACAATCCTTTGGAAGTCCTTATTTCGCTGAAAAACTGATGGCTTTTGATTGTACTGGTTGATACATTTTGGAACTTTAACGTTTAATGAGTCACTTGAGTGGCTATGAGGACAAAATGTACATTTATCGTCAGTACACCAAAACGGTGAATGCACATCATTGTGTGGAGGATGTGTTATTTTGTTGTCTTCATTTATATAGTTCAATGACCATAATGAGTTAACCGAGCATGGTCTGAGTTTATAAGATTCCCAAGGACGAAGTGAAGGTTTCAAGTTTGTCCGATCAACGCTTACTGGTCTCTGGTTAGTTGTATTTTGTATGGGTGAAACATATTTTGCACTGCTCTCAGTATTTGTCGGGATACTCATTCTTTTAACTGTTTCTGTCCCACGACCAACAACTATTAGGGAATTTGATCTTTTATACCATTCTCTAGCCATTCGTATTCTTTGTATACGTGGTGTATTCGAATGAGGGTTTATATCATCCCAGGATTGCGGACCAGGAGGATAAAATGGAGGTCTGCTAGACAATGATCCAAGCGAATTGGATCTTTTTACAGTTTTTTTATTTGCTTGTTTAACAGGAGTTGTATTTCCTGCCATATTGTAGTACATCAGTGGATGAGGAGCAGAATATTTATGCAATTGTCTTGTAGAGGATGAACCTCTAGGTATATTTCGATAACTATTATTCATTCGAGAGTTTCGAATTTCTGAACTAACTGAACATTTGTCACTTTTGCTAATATTTGTGGACTTATCTTCAGTCTGCATGACGGTGATAGGAATGTTACCATTATTCACATTGTTTAATTCCTCTCTTTTACCTGTTTTGCAATGTTGTTCTGTGTAATGTGTACTAATTGGAAACATTTATTTTAGTGGTATATTATCCATTACAGAGCATTTCAATATATTCATATTTCAATGAAATATAACCATTCGCCTAAATAATCCCTCATTTTTATATAGTCAAAATAATAGTAAGAATTATACAGTTAAAATCAATAAACAAATAGTAATAACCAATCAATATTACTTCACCAAGGAATTATGGGACAGAAAATGTTGATTACTTCAAGATTGTTTAACAGAATAATAAAAAGCATATTCATTAATATTTTAAAATATTATTCATGAAAGTTCATAGGCTTTAAAAGCCGAACATATGAAGTGATATATCTGACTGTTATGGTAGTTTAAGGACATGTGTACTCAGTAGTGGTATAAGTTTAAAGTACAGACTAAGTACTTTCTATAAGTGCTTGAATTTAGGAGATTTGAAAGTAATGATTTAGATGAAATAAAAAGTGTAAACATACAAAATAACTATGATAGATATTGAGTTCTTAAACTTCTTCAACGATCATTACCTCCAATGGAAAAACGACATTATTCGTAATGTATACAACCATTTTAATCAATAAAATGTTAAATATTAGATTCAACTCTAGATTTATTACTGAGAGAACCTAAAAAGTAATGAAATAATTGTATAACTACTATAATTTTCTTTTTGAAATCCATTTGAAATATTTCAGAAATTCCATTCTTTCGGGTACCTAAATAAAAAATTAAACGCCTAAACTCCATATATTTTATTCTGAATAGGATTTATTATTAATAATCTAATTAACACATGATATATATATGTAGCCACATAAGGACAAACTTTATTCTATGGAAAGTCATCAGTATCAGAATCAGTCCATTTTATGCACCCACTAATCAGTCAGTATATAATCAGAGAATGAAAGGGATTTTTAAGATCAACATTAAATGAAATGTACCAAATTAAGATGAAAGAACAATACCTGATCTACTGAGAGAAAAAGTGCAAACAAAATGGTAATAAGTATTTCAAGTAGAAAAAACAGTTAAGGAAAAGAAAAATTCCATCCTGAGGTATCGTTTACTAAACCTTTATAATCATACCTATCACGTAGTCAGTTGTCTACAATAAAATATAAATCCGCCACGTCATTAACAGGGCAACCATAAGTTATATTGGCAGCACAAGGAGTGATCTTTTCAAGCGCATATCTGAGCTTTGCACAAACCTATTTAAAGGTGGTTACAAATTAGTTAACAATTTTATTAGTAAATAACCGGCCAAACCTAGTCATCTGTCTTTAATAAAATCTTTATTCAAAATGTTTAATAAAATCATGACAACTGGTTCCGAGGTAAACTAGATATAAAATGTCTGAATTGAGGAGGTTTCGGTAGTTCATCGATTCAAATTTGGTCTCTGTGTTTAGGTGATATATCTAATTCTTTATTTTACCATTATCTTAATTCCCTATATCATTTTGTAGCTTTGCAAATTGTTTTGATATGTGTCTGCTTATTCTTCCTTATATTCATTATGTGAACCAGCAGCTTTGACATTTTTTGCTACATATTATTTTATTTTACATGTTAAACTTTACTCTTTGACTATACCTACAAATACATTTATACAGCTTTAGAGAATGGTATCTTTTGATAGAAAATTTTCTTCTTTGAATTGTTTTATTTTTACTCAACAACCCATTTAGTTCCTTGTTTTATTTAAGATATCTAAGTTAAATTTCAGGATAGTGTAAATTGAATTTATCCGTATCCACGTGGTATTGTTTGGCTTGTGTCTTCCCATTAACGTTTAAGACTGCAATTGATCAGTCTGTTATTGACATATGTGCATACTGTGCGTATGCCTCAATATTACCTTAATTCACAAGCTATTTGTAAGCAACGATGGATAGCGGCTAGAAGGGGAATCCAGAACGCGCATTTCGTCAGCTGGAGGTACCTGCATCTCAGAGAGTTGATGTTCACTCTGGGACTCGAACCCAGTAACATTCGCTTACCTCATTGCACAATCAAGTGGCTATCAGGACTCAGTAGTTAAGTGGATAACGCGATGGTGTTTTGAGCGGATGGTACTGGGTCCGAGTTTCAGAGTGAACATCAACTCTGAGATGCAGGTACATCCAGATGGCAAGTCCCAAGTAGGACGAAACGTGCGTCCTGAATTTGTCCGTTTTTATGATAAAAATAATGGAGTACATATAGAGAAATATTTTCTGGATACTTCATTTTGTTTTTAAAAAAATCCGAAACAAAAACCTTCTACAAATACATACAAGAAATACAAAATATAGATAGTGAAGGCATTGCATCTGAACTGAATACTTTATTCTTCTTCCATGAGCAGTGGTTGCTATGAACTACCACTGTTCAAGCAATTTCAACTTTGATAATCTCGACAGATATTAATAGTGAGAACAAAGGAAATACTTTTAATAATGCTACGGTCTAAGTTACATCATTATTATAAGAATTATAGATTCACAGAGAACCGATAAAAAGAAAACCAGTTAATCATTCCTAACTGTACACTTTATCATGGTCAATACGTCTAAAAGTACTAATTTATGTAAGTATATCAGGATCATGTGACTTACAGTAAGTTGGTTTCACAATAATGATTACTATAGTTGAATACAAAATACACAATTTGGTCTAGTGCAGTACAGATTTTCTCAAAACTAAAGTAGAATGTCAGTTAGTCAGCCAGTCAGTAACAACTTAAAACTTCGTACGTACGTACGTACATCAGTTCGAGTTGCCACACCACATTAGCACAGAGATGCAGTTGTCGATTCAAACCCCGTAGTGGTAGAGGTAATAAGAGTATAAGCAGTAATCGGAAAGATTAGTGTTTGGATATGTTAGTAGTCAATTACAAAAAATACCTTGTGCTATAAAATATAGCTGACAAAACTGACCACTTTCAACAGTTCTAATAATTCTGATCAGTGAACTACTTCATGTTGAAAGCTTCAGAATAAAATAAAATAAAATGAGATTCACTTTTATACTGTTTGGTAGTTATAATGAATAGTTAATTGATAAATCGAATTGTATGTTAAGAATCAAAATGTATGGTACTAGAATAAATTTCTTTATTTCTAATGATGAGCACATATAAAATATAAATAGGCAGCAGCTTTGTTTTTATGCATTCGACATTATAGATATTTTAGTTTCAGTGATTTTAAAATTGATCAGTTTAATTCAAAGATAAGATTGACTGATGGAGAAATGTTATTGAAGAAATAAATGACAAATATGAACATTTATAACTGTCAATTAATCTGCCAAGCTATCCAACTATCTTAGGCATAGTAATAATCTGATCAATAAGTTCTAGTAAGATCTTTTGAATAAGCCAAAACATTTTTTTCCTAATCAAACTTATTAAATCATATGAGAAATAGATTATACACTGAACTAATGACAAAAAATTGTTACATAGACAACTTCCTAATAATTTCACTATAAAATTTTTCTTCATTACAACGGCTATTAATTGAATAAAATCACTAGTCTAACTGTCAAGAAAAATGCGTAAATTTTAAAAAATTAAATGAACTTTAGCTAACAGATAAATATTGTTGGCGAGACTATGATTTATGGACGAATCATTCAGGTATAAGATAACAGGTATCGGATTTTGGCGAGAAATTCACTCATCCATTTAGTTAAATAGACTCTTGGCATTAGTTCGCGAGGAAAACCCTAATTCTAATTCCTAACCTTAACCATAAACTGTAACTCATCATTCGAATTCCTTACACTAATCTATAATCCTCATTTAGTCTTAGTTATTAGGTGGACACTCTCAAGGTCAGTCTAGTGTCGCTTAGAGGTCGTTCATAAATTATAGTCCCACCATATTCTTTAATTATAGGAAAATTATAAGCGATTAAAACTTCTATAAAAAGTCTCGATATCATGAAGTTTCTAAAAAATTTTCGGAACGAATGAAGAAATTAATTATTCTCTTAGCAGACGGATGAATCCTTTAGCAAAAAAATATTATACAGATATCACGGCTCATATGTCACAGAGACAGAAAACGTTCTGATTGTTGTGTACATTCTGTGTCATATTCAACTAAGCATGTGTCAAATTGATCTGTGGAACAACGTTTATTACTGTGTAATACTAAAACACAGATCAGTTATAACATTTCTACAGCGATCTTCTGATTTTGATAGAACAAATAATGATCTAGACACCATATATATGTTAAAACTTGTGTGATATGAATTATTTCAAAGGGTGCAACTAATTTTAATACCCTTCAGAAACATAATATGTCAATAGTACTAAGAATGTCCATAAATCTGTACTTTATGATGCACTTCGTGTATCAAAGGTGCTTTTTTGGTCAAAAGGAATCAAATAACAGGTTAATGTTCGGTTTTTATTAGTCTAAACGACAAAATGTATTACTGGTTAGTGTTGATAATGTTCAACTACAATGGTTGTCAAGCTGTAAACTCTGTTCGTTCACTTAAACTTTGTTTTGATCGTTTGATAAATCATATTTCAAACTTATTCAGCAAGTAAATATGCATAAAGTTTTAATATCTCCTTAATATAATTACACATTATTAAAAAAAACTATTCATATTAACACTTACGTTGTTTCCCGTTTTAACCGTTGGCATTATTCAGTCAATGATGAAGGTATTTTCAAATAAATAGATAAGATGATTAGTCAATATTAATGAGATTTATGAACAATCTGATGTAATACTATTGAAGATTTGAAAAATATGAGAAGTGATGAATAACTAATAAAAGAAAATATATGTCAAAAAAGATTTTGTTGTTGTTTCTATGTGTATATACTATTTTAATTAGTTTCGAAGAAAATAACAATAAATGGATCCAATTATAGTAAGATGAATTATATCGATTGAATAATGATTAAAAAAATAACAGAATTTGTCCAACTGATAAGTCACAGTAAGTCAGAAAGTATAGTGTAATTATAGAATTCTTTTTTATTGCCACTATTAATTAACACTATTTCTCTGTTCGACTGATGCTAGTAACAATATTCTATCAAATAAAATACAAGTTGATAATAAGAAGGCAGATGTGAATCTTCTATCCCTTTTTTTTTTGCTTTAAACCTATCATGTTTTCTATCCATTACTATTACCACTAATATTGCTGCTGTTACTTCCACTTATTTCCCTAGCCTTGATGTTGTGATGCATTTTATAATAACGACAAGCACCATATTAATAAATAACAAATTATAGAAGCATCAATACTAACCACCTACGCATTTATTTTGCCTACACAAATATATGTGCTTGCGAAATTATCAATATACGGAATTGTTTTAGACAATTCTATTTCACATTAAAAGATGAACGCACACATTAGTTGACAATATACATAGTTATGCAGACACACAAGATACATATATATAGAACACGTGGATACACGGACACAAATAGGTCACAAATTGTGCTTTTCTCACAGTCATATCTAAAGTTTTAGAGAAATATAAAATCATCATATATGTATCGATTGTTAATATAGTCAATAACAATTGACTATATACTTTCTGTAGTTTAGAATATTGCCTATTAATAAATGATTACCTATTAGTTGAAGCTTATGTTTATTAACTGTTTATGTCATATATTTTTCATCCTAATTTTGTTTCTTCTGTAAACTGACTTATTTCAATCAGAAGTCTTACTTTCGATGTTTCTTTAATTTATGTGATAAAAAGCTAATAAACAAGTAAATAAAGCATTTGAAGTACTACATTGTCCAATAATCGCTTCTATTTCACTAAGTAGTATTAATAAAGCTAATTTAGCATTTATAATTGAATAGAATGTTTCGGCCTTAAACTTAAAGTGGGATGATTCATCAGACTTGTTTTAGAAGTTGAGCACTTTTAATTAAATAGTAGTATACTCATGTTTGAGTCAAATCCATACTTATGTTTGCTGAAGGAGTAATAAATACATGTATTTTGTACACTCATTGATCTGGACAGACAATCAGAGGAACAAAGTGAGGCGAAATGACGTTCACTGGAGGAGGAAAATGATCCAACTCCATTTAATCAACAGTTAATCGATATCAATAATCACACAAAAATAAGTTACAGACATGTGATGAATAGGATTAGAAGTGTACACACAGACACTCTTATAAAAATAGTCAAGGTTGATATGTGAATAATTAACAAGGTCAAAATATGAACTCAAGAAGAATGGATAGATTGGCTTATCCAGAAGCCAGAATAAGCTATGTGTGCTCGACATAGGACCAACCACTACAATCTCATCACAATGTAAAAGCACATATCCGTTTTTAATAATATCCCTGTAAGTTATTTTTAAAATGTATTGAGTATATTTAAACAATTAACTTACAACTAAGTTATATTAAAATTTATTGATTTTAGTAGAAAACACTTTTACAGGATTGAATATGGAAGTAAATAGATGAGTTTAGTATGATTTCTCAATCACACCGTATAAAGTATACTGATTCAAGTTAATCTTCCATAGCATTTGTTCCTGTGATATGTCCTGGATACAATATGAAACTTAACACTAGCTGGATTTTCTTTATTTGTTCATCTCAATTTTTGTAAAAACAATATCACAAGTGACATAGAATGATAATAATACAATTGGTTTCTGATGAAAAGTATGGTTGGACAAATAACTTACAATGAATTCCAAATTTCTCCTCTGTTCATTATGATTGTTATTGCCAACTTTTGACATTTAAAAAAAGGTAGACTAAATATTTTTAAAAAAAACAGTTAGTAAATGTCACAGAACATGTGGATCATTTTTAAAAAAACTTGTCAAATTTTTATGATCAAAATGTCACCATTTGTTTGTTTGTTTGTGTATTTTTTTGATTAATTAGGACAAAACAACTATCTAGTACTCAGTAGTTTTCGATGTCTCTTCAACTGCTGTCAGGTTGCTAACAAAATTTCTCCGAACCTTTGTAGTTATATAGTAACAATTTTTGGTTTATTAGTTCTGTACTGTTCTTGAATGTAATGTGTAAACATTTTGGGAAGTTTTATTTCTTAATCCTGAAAACTGTCTGATGTTCTAGTAAGAGATTTTAACGTTTAAGGTTAACCTAGTAGGTGATGCACAAAACAATAATTGACAAATTGAAATTAGTTCAAAACTGATTGAATTATTTACAATACTACTATTTCACTAATAATGATGAGGTAAACTTCACACTAATGTCATTTAAATGAAATTAATTTACTTTAGGTTTAATGTGTTTATTATTTTAATTATCTTCCAACCATGGTTATTTCTATAAATATTCAAACAATAATGCAGTAAGAAGAATGTATGATCTTTTTAAAAGATGAGTATCATGAGTAACTGTTGTTTAAAAACTAATGAACTGATAAGTTTGAGACAAAACTCAAGTTTCAAATTAGAGTACAACTGAAAGTAACAAACTAACAAACTTTATATTTAATGAAATAAATTGTAATCAGAGAGGAATTTCGTGGATATTATAGTAATTTAGTAGATGAATTCATGAGTCAATTGCAGCTAGATCAGCATGAAAAACCTGGAAGCACTGAACGGTCGTTTTGTCATAGTATAGTACTGCTCAGCAGTGCGTATCCACGATACCCACCCGTCAAGTGCTTCTAGGTTTTCCATGGTGGTCTAGCTTCAATTGACTCATAAATTCACCTATTAAGTAAATTGTATCAAAATTGTGAATATCGATTTGTTAAATATCAAGATGAGTACTATGATATTCATTGAAAATATTAGAAATAGAACTTGTCCATTTTTATCTTATGTGTAGGCAAGTTGAACATTGAACTGACGGATAAATATATCTACAGATGAAAATGTTGAAATGTTGTGACCTATAAATTAGAAGGAATGAAAGAATTCGTATACAAATCTAATCTTAACTAAATAATAAGAATAAAACTAACATGTATGAATATTAGTTAATTGATTTAGAATGTTATTGTTACGTGATGAATCTCTTTTTTGATGAAATAGCGGCCTGCTTGAATATCTGCGCTACTTGTTCCTGCTCTCTAGACATTATAACAAGTTATCTGTTTCGTTTGTTTGTTTTGACACATCATTGTGTCTTTTAATCGCATAACCTAGTCAGGTGCGTTTATGAAAAGTTTACGATCTTTCACTGTACAAATTACAAAAAAGTACAATCAGCGACTTTGTGATGGCTGGAAATATTCATTGAAAAGAATGAACATTATTCAGATGTCGATACCTGATACTGATAACAGCATATCGGTGATCACTCAATATTTGTTATCAGGATCGATCAAGAAATAAGAAAAGAGAACTTGTTGAAATACTCTGGGCTGAGAATTCTATATTGTACCATAAAATAGAATTGAATAAAGCCAATAATAATAAGTATAAAATGAAAAAGTGCTTAATTTTTGACAAATGAGTGAGCTTTCATAATATAGGGATATACAATATTCTAGTTCCGTTTAGTTTTAGAATCAATTGATGGAACATATTTACCTATTTGGTTTTGTCAAGATGTATCAAACTTCTAGAGTAATTTTCACATCAGACTGGAATCATCCATGAAAATTCAGATAGCTAGAAAGCCCTGATTTAATCCTCAATTCTCGTTTGAGGCTTCCTAACAATCTACATTCGTGACCTCACATATGTCTACACTCAAGACGTTTCGAAGTCATACCATATCAGTAAATTGGTAATTAATGCAGAATAATAACACCATCATCATTCTCTAAAAAATAACCAAAACTATTTATTTACTGTATATAAATATCTACTTTGAAAAACCAATCACAAATTAAATGAAGAATTAAGATGATTGTATAAAAACTTAACATAAAATATTTAGTGGAAATTTCTTTTTCTTAAATGGGATGAAGTTTACACCATTGATAAAATCAAATCTTGACCAATGTTTATGTCTGCGATCAGTCCACTGTACGTTTTTTTTTCAACGAACAATAAATATCAACATTTGTCTACTGATAGCTTTACATAAACATACATACTTCTGAAAATCAATATTTCCTAGTTTATGTTACACGCTTCCATTCATTCTACCCACCTCGGCATTGGTAATATAAAGTTATGTAAATGCAGTATTTTTAAATGTATTTTGTCTTACTTTTAGACCTACTTGCCCACGCAGTTTGATTTCATGTAAATAGATGACTGACAGGAAGGTTTTGATATAAATAACATACATCCTTTAAACGTTTGTCCGTTACATACTCATATCTTAACAGTTTGGTGCTATTTTATATAAAAAGTCGTTTAATTATTGGTGTACAGCTTCTTTTCGATAAGTGATGTCTGTATCATTCTTTAAGTTGGTCACAAGCATGTATTAGAATAACTCGTTTGATAACAATTAACAGGTAAGCCATAATGTCTAACACAAACTAACCTATTTTGCAAAATTTATGGTACATCAACCCTATTTCCTTTAAAATAATCCACCAGTATACTTGTTTCATTGTCTTTTACATTGTTTGAAACATCGTTTGAAGTCTTCAGAATTCAGAACTATTATCTATCTCATCATCTTGAATTTTTTAGCTTCCATATCTTATCTGAATCATCATACCAAGATTGATTTACTTTTTCAGAACTAAAATAAATCACACGGGAATAAATTTGGTTAGTAAATAGAATGGTCTAACTTACTGTTTGAACAGCAGGTCATAAAATATTGGACAGTCATGAATCATCTTAAGTATTCACTGAATTGGATATATCTAGGTAGCAGTACACCAAACCATATTTTGTAAAAGCTTTGAATCATACTCATCGACTGAATAAACTAATAGGTTATGGTTTTACATAACTATAGGAATGTTTGAATCCACCTTGTCATTTGAACAGTTGTTCAACTTCTCCATGTATATGGATTTTATAGCAACAGATCTACGAAATACTAAGAGACATTTCATTTAAGCCTAGAGTACGAAAATATACCCTGTTTAAAACGAGAAGCTTATAGTTACATAAGATTATTTCAGTTTCTTCTGAAAGTTATAGTGATCAGATTAAATATATAATTTTCTTTTGCAATCTTTCACAACACGAAAATAAAAACATTTATTGATGTAAATGGATACTACTAATCAATATTTAGTAGTCGGTAAACAATAATACCAAACAAGAACCTTTTATTATTAACCAATAAGAAATAATTAATTGAACTTACTAGACATTTTAAACAGATTCACATGGTTAGAGATTAATATTTTAGAGACCTTCAGTTACAAAACACAATCAATTATTGAAAAAATGCTGAAAAACTTAAACATTCAGAAATCAGTTACAATCCTATAAAGAATATCCAGTTTTTTTAAAAGCAGTTAAAAGAGCATAAAGATTACAAACTAAAACATTTATCTCTATAGTTTGAAATTATTGTAATATTGTGTTCATGTTAATAGATAAGTCGTGTAATACTATGATCAAGAGTATTTGGATAATAATAAACACAATTCAAATGGTTTCTAATTTACTCACATATTTGACATTTATTTATTCAAAGAGGCAAACTGAATTATAGTGGTAGATGTAGGAGAAAATATAGATATATTGGTAAAATATATTTGTAATGATTTTGTAAATGATTCATCATAATGTAATGAATACTAATGTTTAATGAATATGAGCTGTTTACATTTCCCTTATTTTATTGGCATTTACGGAATTAATTAGAGTAAATTGAACTATTCAACAGAAATGAATGACTATTCTTCAATAAAAACAAATAAATAACTTGTCCAATATGATTGTTTAAAAATTTAACATGCAACACAACGTGATGGAATTATGGAGAGTTAAAGAAACTGAATGATGAGAAGGTATTTGAAAAAAATAATACATTGAAAGATATCAGGTTTATGTTTAAGTCAGTAGTTTTGTGTCTTTATTGAAATGAGTTGAGAAGCAGCTACAATTTCAATAATCAACAATTAACGACTATTCCTTTTTCTTAAACCAAGCTGTTAATCGACAAACGATGATGCAAATAATAGTTGACTGCGAAACGATATGAAAGCACGCTAAAGTTAAACTGCCACTTACTTTAGTTAAAACTTAGAAAATAATGAGTTGGAAATGTATGCTTAGAGGTATCGAGTTAACCAGTGTAACTCTCATTATATAGTTTAAGTTAATACTAACAAACTGAAAGTCAATGTTACAGTGTCTTCAAATAAGCCCCAATTTACTTTTTAAGTAAAAAATAACATAAAACGTGAATTTATCAACTCCTCGGAATCTTAAGTACATTTAAAACAATGTTTTACCGAGGTCTATGTACGTTCAAGAGTTTCTAAGCCCACCTAAAGATGTTAATGGTAAAGAACAAAGTCAAAATTCTACTCTTTTTTCCAAAATAAATACGCTGCAATATCTACCAAATAATACCTATTGATAAACCGCCAAAAAAAACATTTCAGTGATAAGGATAGACAATTATTTTGATTGAATTTTTGTTCTCTGAGCTGGATGGTTTGGTCGTGGAGCTCCATCAAAATCAATCGCCTAAGCTACAAATCTTCTCCAGTGCATAAATACTACTAAAAGCTAATGACTTATGCTGTCTTTTAATATTCTATTATCGAATGCAGTGTTAATAGTTTGGTTGTTTTGAGCAGTAAACAATCAGCCAGACCAATACTATCCACTTAAAAGGGTGACAATCCAGTCCAGTAAATCATGCAAACTTTTGACCGGTATAACACAGTATCGATTCTTTCAATTTTTTAGATACAAGCGTTGGCAACGGCAGTTAACCAACAAGAAACCAAGGTTTATAATATTATCCTGATTACTTGCAATCTTCTAACAAATTGATAGATTCTGAAAAAAAATATTTTCACTCATTCTTACGAAATATTTCCTATCTTTCTATAAACACCTATACTTGAAATAGTTCTTCTATCAAGTAAACATAGTAGTTTGGATTATTTTAATACGAAAATTAAATAATAAGATGATTCATTCAACCATTCCACTAGATGTTTGAACAAGGGGGAAACATGCACAAACGTATTATTATGTGCATACTTTGGACAGACATATTTTACAAAAGAATAATCAATAAATTTGTGTATTTTTGGCGTATAAGAGAAAATGTTTTTCATAGTTGATCAAGGTGATAGTTATTTTTTCAACTAGAAGTTAGTTTCATTTTTCACCTGTATTGAAATTAATTTCCATTTTGTGTACTGCTGGCATTCTCATCATCAATCTTCTTTGTTTCCTGAGAAAATATCATTTAAAGTTGTAAGTTGTAATAAAGAAATTAATTTAAAAAGATTATAAGGTTGATTCATAAATCTGGTGAACAAATAGTCAAGATAGTAGTAAGACGTTGGTAAAGAATAACTCTGATTCATAGTAAAGATAAATGTTAATGTATCAATACTTTTACATCTATTCTGCATTTGTTTACTGGAATGTACAAAATTAATGATGAAATCACCATTCTAATGGTTAAAATGTTATGTGAATGCATTGACTGATTATATCATTTAAGTCAATTAATTATGACTGAAATCCATGAATAAATTGTTGTTCTTGACTATGCTGAAGATTATTCAAAGTTTAATGAAAGAACGTGCATTTCCTCCATTTCACTTTTAAATATTTTCACTATTTATTTTGATTTCCTATAAAGATTGATTAGAAGGTTATATCCATATTAAAGCATATCATGGTTATCATTTGAATAGGAGAAAAAAAGGCACTCACTTTCTGCAAGTATATTTGGAAATTAGAATATGCAAGACGTTTTCGAACTAGGAATGCACTGTTAATAGGTTTACAGTTATGGATTATATTCAATTAATACGTACATTTTATTAAATTCCCCTATAATGACGAAAAATATCTCTTTCTTAATTCTTTATATTCATTGGTTACTTCGCCTAATAGTGATCTACTTTGTCAACTACTTAGACCAACAATCTCTGATTCACTAACGTGAATATCTTCTAAGATATTCAAGATTTGATAGTTAAGTAATGAGTTTCTCTTTATTGATAACATTAACAGTCAATCATCTAATTAAATGTAGAATGTTACTCCTTCAATAATAAGCAACATGTACTTTTGGTTTACGAACAAAATTATATTTGATGTCGACAGGTAAATAGTAAATAAATAAACTGAACAAGTCAGTTAAACTTATCATCAGATATTCATACTTTCCATTCTATGTATTTGTAGTAAATTTTATTGTAACAAAAGCTATTTAAAAACTCCTAAACCTAGCACCATCAATGTACGAAATACATGGTAATGAAAGCAAGGAATCACTTCAAGCTATTCAACTGAAGTCAATTCTATATTCCCAGTCAACTGATAATAGTTTCGTTTTAAAACATTTTACATTTAAAAGTGAACACATGATTTTCATTCTTATCCTTATATGTTAAACTACGTTTACTATACATTGTTTGGGTGGTTAGAATTTTAAACCTGAACTGTGTTATTTTTCTAAAAGTGTTTCACAATTATAAGTTGAGATGATGATGGCTAGCGGTGGAATACAGGATGCGCGTTTCATCATATTTCGAACTCGTCAGCTAGATGTACCTGCATCCCAGAGTTGATGTGCACTTAGGGACTCGAGCTCAGTGCCGTTCACGTTAAACGTCATCGCTTTATCCACTTAGCTATTATGGAAAAATCACGATTAATAAGAGCAAATTAATAATTTAAAATTGTAGATAAATATGAAACACATTTTTGTATTTGTATTTCGTATTGTCTGAATAATTTTTTTTATGGTTAGCGTTTTTTTAACGAGTTAGTTTTCTACGGGATGGGGTCGCTAACCCCATGCCCAACCCTCCTCCTTTATCCGGGATTGGGACCGGCAGTAGCCTCCGAAGGGACTCCAGGCGAAGTTATTGTCTGACTCCAACCAATCCACTAAAATCTTGGATCTAAATCCTGCAGGTGGGATCGTAAAGGCGAACTGCTGAGTGGTCTCATAATAGGACAAGACGGCCGTTCATGATGTTCTAGCTTTAATATACTCATGAATTCAACTATCAAATTCCTAAATTATAGATTAACTTATATATCTATGAAATAATTTTTTTAAAGTTTTGAAAATATTATCATTTAAGCGTGAACACATGATTGATCTTTATTTATTTAAAGTTATACAAAACACTAGTAGTTTTCCTTTTTCTAAAAGAAATTTTATTTTTCAAGAAATAAACAAAAACAAATGGAAACACAGCTGTTGTTGTTGTTTTAAATTTAGTTTAATGATTATTTTGTTATTATTAATATTAATTATACTTTATTAACTGATATTAACCATAATATACTTAGATATATATAGTTACCATGCCCATGCATAATAGTTGTTATGCCCACTAAATTTCTATTTTAAAATAGGAAATTGAAAGGGACATAAAGAAAATTTTTATAAAATGATTGATTTTATTATACCCTATTGTTAGTTAAAAAAATAATCGATTATTAAATTGTTATTAATTTTATCAGAAGGGGTTTGTGGAGATTTTAGAAATTTTCACAGATTTAAATCATGAGTCAGTTGAAGCTAGACCACCATTGAAAACCTGGAAGCACTGGACGGCAGTAGGTCCTGGGTTCGAGCCCCGCGTGGTGCGGGATCGTGGATGCTCACTGCCGAGGAGTCCCATACTAGGACGAAACGGCCGTCCAGTGCTTCCAGGTTTTCAATGGTGGTCTAGCTTCAACTGACTCATGATTTAAATCTGTGTTATTAATTTTGTTTAAAAGTTAAATTTCTAATTGAAAAAAAGAAATCTTTTACCACAAGTAGAATGTATGATAGATACAATGGAATTCAATAAAAAAAAGTATAAATGTAATCTTTTATAAGCTTGGAGAATTATTTGCTTTTAAAATTATTATCAATATTCAAGAAGCTTAAATTATAGATATTATGGTGTTATGGTAGGAGAAACTAGTATTCATGAATAATGAAACGTTTGTTATAAATGTGTTAAACTTATAATAATTTCCTATTCACTACAATATTGGTATCTTACTACTCTTGTAATTTGTGATAATTGATTATGCAATATGGAATTGTAAAGAATAAAAGAGAATAAAGTTTATTTTGATTGAAAATTTTTGTTTTAATTCAATGTCACAAGTTTAAAAGTTTGACCATAGTAAAAGTCTAAAGACTTTACTGGTTAGAAGCAGAGTATTTGAATGAAGTAAATTTTTTGTACTATACAGTCTGTATAATATTTTGAACAAGAGCGTTTATATAATAGAAACTATTAATTTAGCAAATTTATTCAGTTAAAATGAAAACAATGAAATAGCGTCATCAACTGAGTCATTCAGTATCAGTCTACAAAAAAATAGATCCTGGAATATAAGCAGCTTGAAGAGCTTCTTGATTTATTAAAAATCTTCATGTCTATTGCTTTCTGTAAGTGAGATAAATAAAGAACAAACTCTTCATGCCTTGTAAAAGAATGTACTATCAAATCAGTAGTAACTACTTAAAAATATCCGATATCACTGCTAATATGTGATTGGTTTATGAAAACACTATCTCGTGATTTAAATTAAAAAAACATTAGCAAATGAGGACAATCGATTATCTAACTGAATATAATAAAACAATTCATATCAAATTTGAGAATAACTTGTACTATATGATATAAATGCATTTTATCTTTTGTAACGGATAAAATACAAATGAACACTAAAAGACAAACGAAAACTATACTATAAGCAAAGATGGATGGTGGCTAGTAGTGGAATCCAGGATGCGCGTTTCGTCATATTTGGGACGCGTCAGCTAGACGTACCTGTATCTTAAAGTTGATGTTCAGTCCGAGACTCAAACCTATTATCATCCGTTTTAAATGCAAACAAGTTATCCACTTAACTAAGAGACTGATCAATTGTAATCCTAAACATCGATGGCAAGATTCAAACAAGTAATATATAAAATGATGATACTGTTTAAACAAAAATGTTAAACCCTAATGAAATACTATCTCTCAAGCTTATTGTTTTTAGTATTCTTTTAATGCTATTGAAACAAAATGACCTGTTACAATGTACAAGTTTAAAGATTAATTTTGAACCACTACATCATCGGGTTCAGATCATGGTAGTTCAAACTGCCTAAATGTTACTGATTCCTGCATGATTTTCTCGTTTTTGAAATTTAGTCTGATTTAATTATGATACAAAGTTAATCCACAAATTTGAATAAATTTAAATTTTCTGTGTAGAAAAACATTCTTATAGAGTTCATTATAGTATAGAAAATATAGATTATTTACTCTGTTACTAGCACTATTGGTGTTCTAAAAACTTGTGAAGTACAAAACATTTCCTGAGTTTAATTTGTTGAATAATAAATTTCTCTAATCTTCAAATGTTTTAACTCGTAAGTTCCAATTTGAAATAGCAGAATCCGACGTTGATTTCTCCTGATTATATGAACTTAATGAAGTTGAAGCTTAATAGTCAAGACAATCCTGTTTCATTCAGTAAATTTTAGGTTCAAACTCTGCTCTACTTACATCATTATGGGTAACTAAGTAGTTTTACTAGCGCTCACTCAAAATACTTGTCGTTTAAAGTACAGTACATTGACCTGTATTTCTTAAATGTATTACATAAAATGAGTTGATCCAGAATCATGTTCTTTTTACTCTCACTTTTCAAAGTTGGTAGAATGTAAGCAAATTTCTCATCTTTCAAGCTTGTAATCAACTTCTTCCTATTTATTAAAATAGCCTGTAAATTAAATTATATCTAGATATAAAACTCTATCATAATTTTTGAGAAATATTGTTTCTACTAGTCAGTCGTGTACGTATGTTTATATTAATTGGGATATAAAAACAGAATAAAGGTTAAAGAAGTTATTTTTTGACATCTATATTAGATTAAAAATCTTACGTTCAATGATAAATGGCAATAAAGTGTTGATCTATTCAAATTAAATTAAATTGATTGTGTCTGAAATTTAGTCTAAACAAATTTAATTATATTTGGATAATTCATTAAAATTAATTATTTTACATCAGATTATTTTTGCAAATGATATCGAAACAGCATGTAATAAGCTTTATCTTTTAACAATCTATTGACTTCTTGTGTAGTGAACAGAAGACGGGTGGGGACAATCGAATGTATTTGACACAAAATTACAGGATTGTTCGATCCTCGTGTCTCTCTGCTACCAGAAATTCTGTTCCTGACTAACATCATATGCTACATATGTCGATATAAGTAGCACACGCCACACTCGTCCTCCCTTTAAAGCAGTCGTTCTTGTGGTGGTTCAAGCCCGCCGTGCCACATCCTTCTTTTCTGCAGTCTGTGCCACGTCCTCTGTCGAAATATCGAGTCTGCGGCGCGCCGACCTCCATAGCTCCGTCGACCTGCCGGGGCAAAAACATCCGACATCCACCCGGCACCTAAGACGCTTAACACCCGTGCTCTACCGGCCTGCCGAGCCATCTAGATCCGATGTCCGCCCGGCCAGAACACTCCACTCGACGCCACCTCTCCGAACCAGACTGCCCCAACCAGCACCTCAGCTCCAGGCCCGCAACGGCGTACGCAGAACAGTACCCTTTCTCTCCTGGTTGGCAGTGACACCAAATGTAGTGTACAGAACACGGGTGGGGACAATTGAATGTATTTGACACAAAATTACAGGACTGTTCGATCCTTGCTACCAGACATTCTGTTCCTGACTAACGTCATATACTACTTATGTCGATATAAGTAGCACACACCACACCTGCTGTAAATATTCATATTTTGAAAGTACACTTTATCATAAACTGAAATTAACAGTAAAACTATTGAATATCAAGAACTGTCGAACAATAGTTTTGACCTGATTTCATAGGTTTTTAGTAGTATGTGCAAACTAAACAGTACTTAGATATTTCTTAGTTATGAAGAAGTCACTAAGGCACTAAATATGAATCCAGTTTTCCACATTTACAAGTTCAGTCAGTTCGTATTATAGTGTCATCATTCAGCAAACATACTACAGATATTTCCTGAACATAACAATGACTAGATTTATAATTGATATGTAACCAATTTGTTCTTTACTTAAGTATATTGTTTACACTATAGTATATTTGTTAAACATCTTGGACTGTCTAAATTATCTCTTAAATAACTAATTTTTCTTCCAAATTAAATATAATTTCGTGCGATAAACGAATAATACAGTCCAAAATATTTAACATATATACTACAGTGTAAACAATTTGCTTAACTAGAATGACCAATTGGTTACAAATTAATCATAAACCAAGTTGTAATTGTGCTCAAAAGATTTCTGTAGTGTATTTGCTGATACGTTTAGAGTATATCGTTTCAAGTTACTTCTGTGTACACATAAAGTGAAAACTCATCATTTTGATTAATCTTCTGAAGAGATTGATGATTTTTTGTATATTTCACGACTTCATGTTTTGACCTTTACTATTGTACTTTATAAGTCGATATTCTATTCTATTCTGTTTAAGTATGAATCTTTTATTGATGCACGGTCTTGTGAGTGTAAATTATACGTTGAGCTGAAATCGTGAGCCAGTCCATCTTTGTTACATACTCAAACACTGCACACACTGTCGATACTGAACTAAACATACCTTGTGTTACTAGTATATTAGCTCTATATTATTTGATACATGAGCACCAAGTACAGATCGAAATGAAGTCGAACATATTCCAAATAGAACAGTAATGAATGGGTTAATTCTACATACATTATTTAGTTGATCCAGGTTACAGACACATTTTGTTGATGCATAAGCTGAGAAAGAAAATCGACTTCAGTAATTAAATTTTTAATCAATGTATTTTGTTATTTTGATAGCTGCGATAATTATTTTATTTATTTATTTATTTCAACACATAGATAATGGTACAAAGAGGCACCAAATACATATGCGCCACACAAATCTCATTCGATATGTGTGAGGGCTGTGATACTGCCCGGGTGCCCAAACCGGAGCAGGTGGTTTTCTTAGGGGGCCACACCCCGAGCCTTCGACCTGAAGGTCTGATCCACAAGGCAGTGGAGCATCGTGAGGAGATGCAGCCCCATGGAAGCCGGTGACCAACAATTGGTTCATTCGCCATTTGTTCCCGCAGGATACTGGTGCCCATGTGCACCATTGGTTTGGAATCCGGTTAAAGCGCCGGACATTCGCTTTTCGTCCTCTCATTTTCGTAAACAACACCCCCGCCTAGAGAAGGCAGTGAGTAGGATTTCCCTGGCGGAGGCTATATACGCGTGCCGTGTGAGAGTATTTCGAGAGGGAGAGCGGACTCTCCCCACTCTCGGCCGTACCAGGGCATTCGGGGGCAGCTGCGATAATACTGAACAGTACTTCAGTGTGATGGCCAAATAAGTGCTTATCAGACTTCTTGATAGAATAAAAGATTGAATTATAATTTTTAGGAAGCAAATTTATTATAAGCACAAATGAATGATGGCTAGCAGTGGAATCCAGGATGCGCGTTTCGTTTTATTTGGATGTACATACATGCTTGTGACCCAAGGTAATATCGAGGCGATTCGAACAAAACGCACACATGTCAATAAGAGATTGATCTAATGCAGTCCCAAGCATTAATAGGAGGATTCAAACCAACAATACAAGATTAATTTAGTAAAGTCATTCGTTTGAAATAATATTTAAAAGGGGTTTAACGTAAATGAGTATCTAGAGATAAAAATAAGATTAATAAATAATTAACAAGGTTGATCTCCTAAACAATAATGTTAGTAATAGTTTTTTTTATAAATATTATGCCATGAATAACAATTTGCACATCCCTTATTAGCTCAATCAATGAAGCCAAGAACTACTAAAGCGCAATTTCAATTTTATAATTACGTAATTGTACTTAAAATAACAATTTATCAGTATGTTAACTAAAATGCTTTCATAGTGAATGATTATAAGAAAAGTAATGGCAAAGTTTAGTTAATCGATTACATAATTATAGGTAAGTTTATATCAGTCAGTCAGTCAGTAACAACGTAGAACTTAGTACGTACGTACATCAGTTCGAGTTGCCATACCACATTAGCACAGAGATGCAGTGGTCGATTCAAATCCCGTAGTGGTAGAGGTAGCAAGAGTATAAGCAGTAATCGGGAAGATTAGGGTTTGGAGATGTTATTTAACGCGTATAATCCAGTGAAATAAATTTGGAAAGAGGAAAAAAAGGGACATGAAGAATTCAGAAGATTAGAATTTGGGAGAACATAGAGAGTGGATGAACCTGCGCCATTGCAAACGATTTTGAGCCATGTCATTCAGGGTCTCTAACCATCGGTTGCTATCATCTCGCAGTCCCCAACCAGGTAGTCTACACCTACCAACATGACTCAGTCCACTTGTCAGTGACTTCATGGATTTGTGCCATGTTTTGGTTTGGCCGCCCCTAGCTTTCTTCCAACCTACTCCTATACCACTGAATATAGCACGTCGAGGTAGTCGGTGGTTGGGCATACGTAACACGTGTCCCAGCCATCTCAACTGATGAAGTTTCACTACTTCATCAATAAGTAAGTTTATATAGAATAATAAGTATAAAATCATGATTGTCAGTAAAGCAAATATAAGTAATATCAAGCTGAAATAAAACAACGGTGAATGTACTATTTAATGAATGAAAATCGAAACTTGTGAGACAGAGAGAGAGCGAGAGCAATAAGTAAAATCTAATAACTAATCTGAAATTCTAATTGATACACTTAATTATTTTTTCTATGATAAACACTAAAACATCATTAATAGTAATAAATGGAAATTGACTAATTATATTAATTAACTTACTTTTGTCAGTTAATTTTGCATAATGCTAGAAACAGTAAATTACCATGGTATGTAATTTATTTCCTATTAAACAACGAGTTTTTATTGACACAGGATTTCATTGAACAAGTTTTAAAACATGAATGAATTAATATCGACCTTCATGGAAGGTTGATTCATACAGAATTTAATATATTAAAAAGTTGACAAATTTTACACAAATCTATATAATTTATTTAAAACAATGGCTATTTAAGTTAAGTTGGGAAGTCTTTCAACTTTAATACTGACATTCTTGCTTCTTGAGTGTAAGACTATGGAGGGAACAAGAATACATAATAAGCTGTCTTGCTAATCTGAAAGATACAAAGACACACTTATGTGCATAATGTATGTCCCTCAGATAAATGAGCCAAATATCGATCAGTAGCTTGCATCCATCATTTAGCTTTTGGCGCAAAATTATGTAATATCCCTGGATTGACCAGGCTTATTACCTCTCCTTTCTGAAAACAGGTCATGCTCTTGGAATTTAGTTGCAAGATGACAAGTGAGTGACCCATTCTTGAGGAGTGTTTTCTAGTCCGATTTTCGATTCTAGTATCTTGAATTTGATGATAGCTTTAAGAGAACTGCCAAATTTCGGAAGCTAAGGAGTACTAAACAGTCGTTTCGACGAAGTATAAGATTTCTCAACGGTTCCTGGACATTCGTGAGTAAGGCCATCAAATTTCTCATATTGTCGAATTCAATGGATCCATTATATAGTGTTAATTTTAACTTACATCTTCCATGAGCTACAATCTCTTAGTGAGTTTTGGTGACTTCAGAATTCATGACTTCCTACTAGGAAATAGGATACTACTTCTCGAAACTACTCACTTGTTTACTAATGTTAAAGATACAAACCACCGAATTTCGTTAATTTAGTCTAAGAAATCCGTGTTGTTCATGAAACTTGAAGTTCTTATGCTCGATACTACAAGTGGTTTTATTTGATAAGAAATCACAAATTAGTTTCAAATATCTGTTCAGTACTTTCTGTTATTTTAAAAGCCATTACATAACTTACTGTCAGTAAGTAATTTACACTTCTTTGTAGATGGAATGTGGTAAGCGAAAGAATTTGGGTTATGTATTTCATCTTATTCGGGACTTGTCAAGAGGATGAACATTCATCCTAGAGTTGATATTCACAGTGGAATTTGAATCCAGCGAGCTTTTTATTGAAGTGCCTAATGAGTTTTTCTTTTTCAGATAGATATACATCATCTGAATAAGTTTTTATTAAATCTTTTATAGATTGAAGAGTTATTTGAATTATCTTTTTACCATTAAATTGATAAAACGTCTCATTTACAGAATTGGTGTGTTTGATAACAAGTTAAAGTAGATAAGACGGAATGAAATCACTTTATTTCATATTGCTTTTAGTTCTTTGCAAAAATAAATCAAAGGAACTAATTATATAGAATCTATTTTAATAAGCTATGAAACAAAGCAATAACTTATATCACTAATTTATAACTCTCCAGCTAATGGCCTGCCTGGGAGATAAACTTTTAATTTCAGTCTCAAGTTTTATGGATGACCAGACGAAATGACTTATGATATTAGAGCCAGATATGCTTTATTTGAACACTGAATTATATAACGTTTACTTCTGAATCCTTTATCATCAATTTATTGAGATAAAAATATGCTGATACCATTGTGTTATTAAACAACAAAAGTTCTCCACATGATATCCAATAACGCTGTAAATTGTGACAATTTAGGATTATATTTGTCAATTACACTGCATAAAGGAGCGATTACACGATAAGCAGTTTGCAAACCATATTATTTTCATCATCTTAACTGACACTTTATCATTTCACAGTAAATGTAAATAAAAGTAGGTAAATTAATCAGTTTTCGTCATCATCCTCTGTGCAGTTCTACTGCAATTGATATTTAATGTAGTATTAAGGAAAGTGGGCATTTTTGAACATCTGTGTTGCAACTGAATCAATTATACTAGTTTAAGAAATAGATAATCGCTATTATATGTCACTTCATTATATTTCATGGTTTTACATTGAGATAAGAAATAGTGTGGAACACTTTACATAAGTGAATATAAAGGATTGGAATGACAAAGGTTATCAAAGCTTATATATATATGCAAGATCAGGTCAAAAGTTATCTCAATGTAAAATTCTAATACATATGTGGTTGTAAGCAACTGACGAGAGCAGCACATAGTGATAAATGTAAGTATTTCAATAGATGGTACCTGAAATCATGAAGCCGATTTACCATTAGTTAACGATGGTCCTCATTTTCATGTCCATATAATGACCGGTGATAATCACCTTGTTTTCAGATTCAAAGTCTTTACGTAATCATTAGAACGTACAAATTAAAAAAAAACTAATTACCCCTCTTCATTTATCCCCACGGAAAATGTCCTTTAACAATGCAGTCTACTTGAATATTTATAAGTAAACAATATAATCTATCAAAAAATGAATAAACGGTTGGAGTAAAGTAAAATCATGTAATCTTGTAAGATCTTATCATCGTTGCTGAAAAGTTCAAATCAATGTAGCCTTATCCTTCTAAAAACATTTTTCTTCAACCTTTTAGAGGCGATACCAATAGCTTATGATTATTTTGAGTCATGTCACAAACCACCGTTTGATTACATACAACGGACCTTATAAGCCAACATGAACTGATTTGTGGATCAACCGTGCTTGAGCGACGAGAAAACTACAAAAATAGTGGTAACAATACCATAGCTACAATAATAAATATGGGACGAAAGAAGCCAGCAATAGTAATTTATATATCAATATTTAGTTTCGTTATTTCTACAGTCAATTTTTATTCTGGACTGTTTTTCTTGTTAGGTATAATGTAAATTATTATTATTAGTTTAATTCAATATTATATTTTTAGTACAATATAGGACTCTCAGCACAAATTATTTCAGCAAGTTTCCGTTCCTTATTTCTTGATCCATATTGACGATCAATATTAAACGATAACCAGTTACATGTTAGCATTGCAGAAGTCGACATCTGAATAATATTCATTCTTTTAAATGCATATTGTCAGCCATCACGATGTCTCCGAATGTAAATTTTTGTAACATGTACAGCGAAAGGTTTTAAACGACTCATAAGCATACCTGAATAGGTTATGTGATTAAAAGACATAATGATCTGTTAAAACAAACAGATAATTTGTTGAAATATCTAGATGGCAGGAACAGGTAACCCAGATATTCAAGTAGGCCGTCAGATTGGGAATTTCCGTTTCTGGTGAAACTGAAAGCTAGCAAAAGAATATGGAAAATATCAATAATGTTAGTTAGCACCATTCGGACAATAAAGCTGCTGAATGGGACACGTCAGTAGTCGTTAGTCAAAACGTATTCTAAGAAGAAATTTATACAAATTGTATTCATTCTAAGAACTCGACAATAACTATAAACGAAGTAGTAACGATTATTAATAGAGATGTGTAACATATATGAAATTGTAAAAATAAAATAACCAGTAAAATTTCCAAATGATTTTTAGACAAACCTTTACATAAACAAAATTAATAATCAACGACTGCATAGATTATTTCATTGTTCTACTGAATATACCTCTAGCTAGTTTTAATCTTAGAGTTCTTAATACTTACTAAACCATTGGATTAATATTCACAATTGGATCAAATACTCTACTTTCTGGAGTACGGACTTAATCAACATCATCAAGATACCCTACAACTAAAAATGAATATTCTTATCAAATTATCTAAATGAATTCTCAATATGCAAAAAAAAACTACAAAGTCAATAATGAATTCAAATAAGTGTTCCATAAATACCTATTGCATATTCTATGTGGTATACTTACAAAGTATAAATAACAGTTGAGTTTTAAAACAAGAAATAGACAGTTACATATTAAAAACTGGGTGATGACTGTATAATGACTAATATCATATATATCAAGTTCTTCTTAATGACAATCAAATGGTATTAATAAAATTGCAATAGATTCACTAGTCTATGCGACTCGATATCGTATCCGCTGTGTTGTGATGAGACATTTACATCATCAATTGTTATAATGTGATGAATTAGGTCATATCTTCATTCATCAGTCTTTATTGTTTTTTATACTATTAGAATAATTCCATTAGAATAATCTTTAGTTGATCATATTAGTATCGTGCTGTTTCGGATAGATAATACACAAAATACAGTTTTATATTTAACACTTTCGTTAACGTATTTATTTGTTTATATTATACTTTACTTCATATAACTTTTAAAAGTACAAATCAATGATTAGAAGTTAAACGAATATGATCTATGATTAAACAAGATGCATAGGATCATACTTGTTGTTTAAAAGAAAAAAAAGAAGTACAATACAATTCAGATTATTTGATTAAACGAATTCAATTTCAGAATTATTTTTCTAATATTTGTAACTTAACTAAAGGGATCATGTTCAAAGTGGGATTGAATTAAAATATCCAAAATAAAACATCATATTATTTCATTATAATGAAATTATCCACAGAAACAGAGTACAAATAAATAAAGTAGCACTACAAAACAAAATAAACTTTATATTATATAATATTGTATTAATTAACTTTTAAAAATAAACCTTATTATGATCTTAACAAATTAAATTAACTAGAATATTAAAACATGTATATACGAATAGTGTATTCAATCAGTAAAGGACAAAAATGTAAGAAATCAAAATAAAGAATAGCGTAAAATTAAATTTCAGTTATGGAGATTGTTGAGTTGCAATTGAGGTCATGAACTGATCAATTTTAAACTACTAGTGAAAAACTCGATAGCTGTTTTCTTCCAATTGTGAGACTTAGTGTTATAACTGTGAGACGGCAGCTGATTAGAGGGGAGCGAATTATCGATCGGACCAAAGACGCGCAAACACGTAGAACGACCTAGGGTTCTGATTGGTCCCGCTTCCCTATCTAGCCCAGCAGTTGAGTCCAGAACGCAAGTCACAGACTCGGATATATGAATCATTATACTTCAAACATACTTTGTTTATATACCAGTCAATCAGACCACAACGTACCATAAAATAGAAAATAACATAGTACAATATTGACCAGTAGGAAAATAACACGTTAAATAAATAATGACCAATAAGATTATACCATTTCATGTCCAAGGATAGCATTAGGCTTGATAGGATAATTTTTGGGATATTTTCCTGAATATCCCAACACTTAGCTGTGCTCATCCAGGATCTTGTACGTAGGACTGGAACCCAAGACCTTCGGTTTCATGTGCGTATGCTTAACCTCTAAATCATTGAGCTGAAATTCAACGGTGTTAATGTATAACTTCAACAGCTATTTAATTTTCCACTGGTAGTTTAAAATTGATCGGTTCATGATCTCAATCAAATTTCATTTGATAAATTTGTTATTGTTATTTTTTTAAAGGATAAAATTCAATTGACAATCAATCAAGAAATTTAGACAAATTTTATAAAATCGAACACCATTTAGTAGACTACTATTCCCAATTTAGAAGTAATGTTTGCATAAAAATTCCTTGTACTAGGTTAAATTCAGTAAGCGAATCAAAGTGTTAGAAAATAAACCATCTTTCCTAATATAACTTTTATTTTCATATTCAAAGTCAAATCTATCTTGGTAAAAAAAATTTTTGACACAGACTAATCTTTGTTTCGCCTTTTTCCCAAAACTAGTGTATGGATCAATTGTTACAAAAAGAATTAGTTGTGAACATAGTAATTGTCGATATTGAGTGAAAAAGATCTTTTTCAATTTAGACTGAAATATCACAAATTTTCAAGTGAAAAGAATTACAAATATACGACTGGTCGAATATTATAACAGAATGGTTATAATAAATAAAAACACAAAAATATAATAGTCTTTATGATGATAATAGTTTGAATACTAAATGATAGAGTGTTTCATTTGAGATTCATCAACTAAATGTACGCGTATGACATGGTAAAACGAATAGGATATTTTGTTGGTAATCGTAAGACTCGATAGTTTATAGTTATTGATATCCATAGCTGAATTTTGCGAGTTTCTGTTGACATAGGGGGTTTTATCCATAAGTTGTTTATTCCTTAAACAACGGTTAGAAGTGGAACCTGTAATCGATATTATCTCCTTCTAAATATCACAAACTCGAAAAATAAACCCTCTAAACTAAAAAATGGATATAATATCTGTTGAAAATGATGGTGAGTGTCATAACATGGTAGCTTAGTAGTACTGGATTTAAACTGTTATTAGTACATTGATTTTTGGATGCAACTGCAGTTACTATTCGACGTTATTCAAAATAAATACAGTTCAGCATACAGATTGTAGTCCTCTTTACTTTGAATGAAAATCTTTAAAAAACAACAGAAAACTGAGTCACATCAGTATTTCATCAATAATCACATGTGATATTAGACTACTGTATTTCAACTCATTACTTTATAAACATTAAACACAGATGTCGTTTCAAGTTGGTATTAAACATCACTGAGTTTAATTTGGTCATGCTATACAGATAGATAATGGATATATATATATATATATATATATATATATATATATATATATATATATATATATATATATATATATATATATATATATATATATATATATCATTAAAACAAAACTTATTATACTTTTTATTATAATTACGTAAAGTTACGATACATGTAACCGTCAACTGTTGTTTACATTATCTTGAGTGAGACTGGAATTTATTGATAGGTGTAAATGATTATGCGTAGATAACTATAGGTTCTCACTGAAATTTAAAGTTTATTAGCAACAATAATTTATGAAGGAGATTGTTTTTCCCTTATAGAAACATATACTGCAATTAAATTCACCTGATATTGTTTACTTGAATTTTCCCATTGATGTTTAGGACTGCAATTAATCGGTCTCTTGCTGGCATATGTGCATACTCTGAGGTTTGCCTTGATATAGCCTTAATTCACAAGCATTATATGCAAAGATGGATAGTGGCTAGTAGTGGAATCCAGGATGCGCGTTTCGTTCTATTTTGGACTCGTCAGCTGGATGTACCTGCATCTCAGAGTTAATGTTCACTCCGGGACTCGAACCCAGTATCGCTCGCTTCAAGCCCCATCGCGTTATCTACTTAGCTACTAAGTCCTGACAGCCATTTGCTTGTGCAATGGGGTGAAATTTAATTCACTTGGTATTGTTTTACTTGAATCTTCCCATTGATGTTTAGCATGGCATAATTTACTGAATAGAACAACTATTAACTTTTTTCAATACTTCTCGGTTTACATATAAAGTGATATGAATTAAGTAAGAAATAGTACAATAGCATGGTAATTAAATTCTTCGTGTATTTACAAGGTTAATAATAATAACAGTGATATATGAATGATAAAAAACATAATATCTGAATCAAGTAAATTTAAGTTATGAAAAGTTTGACCAATGTACATTTACTTTACCACTTTACTACT
Source organism: Schistosoma margrebowiei (assembly GCA_944470205.2). Taxonomy (NCBI): domain Eukaryota; kingdom Metazoa; phylum Platyhelminthes; class Trematoda; order Strigeidida; family Schistosomatidae; genus Schistosoma; species Schistosoma margrebowiei. Next base: position 38,621,144 of record OX104028.1, on the reverse strand, counting down.
ACTATTTCCGTTAGTATTATGTCATCTACATTCATTCTAATTATTAATAACACCGATTCATTTAACGTATAAACTTCTTTCGTATGTTGAAATGTAATAATATATCTGATGTATAATATGATTATAATAAAACCAGTAGTTGTTATTTTAATGTTATGTAATGACAAATATGAAGACTAAATAACGTTTACTTACTAGATTTGTAAACTTAAGCTTATTGAATTTGTTGATATGCCTCAAAAGTTAGAATCAAGTGATAAAATATGTAGCTAAAAAGTGGATAATGACAGAGTAGTGAAGTTAAATACATAATTTGCCAGGTTTCAGAAAAACAATATACATTTACCAAGTTCGAAATTCAATTGATTTTACATCAAATTAATGAAAGGTATTTAAGTATGTGATCGTCTGAAACCGAACAATTTGTTGGTTAGTAAGACGAATTTGTTATGATCCATATAAGCAAGTGATTAAGTGTAAATGATTAATCACAAATATACTGTTCCTGTTCGTCAAAATTGGATTTTATTTTACAGTATGTATATTAAAGCAGAATACGATCATTATCAATAGTACTTATGTAATGAACGAACACACAAATGGGAACAACCAATTGTATTTAAATATAAAATTACAGAATCTTTTGGTAAAATATGAGAACATACACTGAATACTTCATTTGCGAATTTCCGTCATTTGTCCTTGACATTCTGTATGTTTCTTTCAGTTCATAATTTTTTCCGATTTCCGTTTCTGTTTTCTTCAAGTCGAAAGTCATAGCCTTCTTCTGTCATGCATTCCTCTTCTGATTGGTGCTACATACTATTTATATCGACAGACATACGTAGCATACAGTACACTGATAATACTCCTGATATACTTGAATTGAAAACATCATACGAAGCAATTTCTATATATATGAGTATTTACTTTCTCTAACTTGGATATCTTTGTATGGTCGATGAAAGTCAGTACAAATGTCACTAAGTAAAAAAGTATTTTTAACACTATTTAATCTTTGTAATTGAAAATTGGGAAAAAGCCATCAATTAGCTTTACTCAGAATAAAATATTTTAAATTACCGATATTTTAAAAATTACGTAAGAACGTTGTAAAATCGTGTAATGATTTTCGTAAAATTGTTTCTTTTTTATCAAGCTTCAATTCAGGATACGAAATGTGACTGACAATTATTGTATGGCGGTTGTGATTCCCCATCCCTCGTTGATGAAAACTTGTAAAATATGATTAAAACTTTTTTGAAATAGATGATTGAACTTGTTTTTGAAAGTGTGTGCTCATGTTATAATGAAAAAACATTTTGTCACCTGTAATAATTAGTTAATTGGCTGTAAATTCTGAACCTTTGTAATCTGATTAGTTCAAATCCAAGTAGCATAAAGTGCTTTGAATGGATGGAAGCTTTGCATTTTAACATTTGAATTGTGTTATTTAATAAATCCATCAAAAGTAAAAATTATTTAAAACTATCCATCGTTCATTCTATGTAGTTGAGCAGTTTATAATTAAGAAAAAATAAACTTCACTGTGTATGCAGTAATTTAACTCAGTTATTGTGCTTGGGAATTAAGAGTTAGATTTATTTTTTACTTTACGTCAACAGAAAATGTTTTGTAGATCATTATCTTAATGTTTTGATGCCTTTTGTGAATAAGATAACATACGTTACTTATTTAGAAAGTCTGGAATCATTTTTCGTTAAACATACTAGAAGGATACTAACAATTACAATGTAACGTATTCGTAATATGTGAATATATTAATATTAAACCTGAAACAGTTTAATGTTACAAAAAATAATAATAATAATCATTTTTTTGACAAGTAATTGAAAAAAAATTAGTCGTATTAAGTACAAATTTACAGATCTACTTCTCATATAATAAATTTTTATGTCGATTATATTCATAAATGCGAATAAGGTCAATTGTATCAATTGGTGTTTATAGCAACATTTCATTTCGATGTAATAAGTAAAGACTTACATTTGTCTAAGTGAACATTGTAAAAAAAATATTAAAACATTCTTAGTAAATTTTGCATGTACTATGGTTAGATATTAGTGTTCATTAGATGATATAGACATTTCTTTTCAATTAGTTTGTCATTCATTATACCTCGAAACTAATATATGTATATATGATTTACATAAATGAAATAATACTCATCGAGTAGATAATATTACGTATTTTACTTATTCGTCTCTTGATTCTTACATAACTAATATATTAGTGGCCATTCATCAAAATATTTTGTTAGTTCCTTCTTTTTTATATATTATACAACGTAGCATCCAATATGCAGTCCGAAGAAGCACACTGAATATAGATCTCCGCGTAAGTGTTTTTTTTCTAAGTGAGTTTTTGCAGCTTCAACACTCAATGATTCGTATCAACGAAGTTCGTATTGCTTTGTCCAAGGAGCGTCGTAGAGCGTCTAAACGAATTTAACCACTTGTGTTTCACCAGCGACAAATGACCTGACATTACGAATAGGATGTACGCAACACAAAATATGGTGAGAGTTTGTATACACTTGAGTTACAACAGCAGCTATTACAGGTGAGTCATCTGTGACAATACCAACCAACTCTTAATTGTTAGTTGAACGTCTGAAGAACGACAGGAATTACGACAGAAAAGCAGATTTTCGCGACTTATAAATGCAATAAAAAGAGGTATTGCCATTAAATTCATATACAATACAACTACTTGATACAAATATAAATTTTCATTATTGGTTTGGTAGGTCCCGTCAAAATCAACATTATCGAGAAAACGAGTTGTCAAATTCATTTGATCAGCAGTTGCAAAGAAAAAGTACCGAAAATAATCTTCTTCATCAATTTCGTACTCACAAAACCAACCAAGTGACATGATGTGAGCTTTCAATTTGGCGCAATCACCTAACATCGACAATATAAACAGGTATATTGCTTACCAGGAAGGTTGGCCTGTGAAAACACTTTGTGGCATATGTTAAAAACATCTTGGGGATTCTGGCACTTACCATAAGATTAGTAAACAAAGTGCACAATGTTTAATGCTGACTTCCCCAAAATAAGAAGAGGTCGCATTGTTTCAAATTCCACGTCCGTTAACCTACGCATCCACAAATTGTTATCGTACCCCAGGGAATCTCACTCATGATTGTAATGCACATTCCCACGAACAACAGTCCAGTAACCCTCAATCAACTTACAATTGATGAAGGCCCGACATTGACTGCTAATAACAATGCTTCATGAACAATATAGTAACACTATTCAAATTACCTCCGTCTAATTGGCTGTGAGGATCCGCTAGGTGTTTTACGGCCATTTCACGACAATACAAATTTAATATACGGCTTCTGATCCTTATGGGAATAAAAATCGCTCACTGCATAATGTTTCGATGGCTCTCTTTAAAGCTTCGAGTGATTGGGACGCTAGCAGTGGTTTAGCATAACTGACACTGTAGATTTAGCTGCTTATCAAGTTGTTTTATTATTTCTCAATAATTGAATCTAAAAAAGGCTTGACATATCAACGAAAATCAAACCTTACACGAAAAATGTAAAATAGGACACTGAAACCTGGTAAATGGAAGGGTCATCCAAGCTAATAACACTTTTAACTTTATATATATAATTAATAACTATTTTTAGTAACAAGCACAAGACAGAATACATAATCTGTATAGAAAGATTGAAATGTGAGGTTCGTCTCTCTCACCATCTGTCTGTCAGTTCAATAATTTTGTGAACCTAATATGAATGATAAAGGAGTTGAACTTTAGATCCCGTTGTTTAACCTCCACTAATATAATCAACACAGTGAGGGAGATAAGACTTGCATGCACCAAACTCTTAACTCTACTCAAACAACTAACAAAATCAAATAAAACTTACTATCTTTTATAGATCAGCCAGGAACAGAATTCTTATTCGTTAATAAGCTTATATAGATGGCATAATCCCACATTAGGAATAATTCATATTCAAGGATGACACTCAAATAAAACTCGTTAAACATACGAACTTATATTATATTGTTACTCCACTACTGATTAAACTAAAACGTCGGACAAATACGATTTAGCTCTGAACAGAACAATTCATAATGGAAAAGTCAACTGTTTTACTGTCTGTTCTTATCAAGTAACGTTTGTTTCAGCGTAACTGATAACCTTGATATGTCAGCTTGTGCAGAATAAGGTAATACGCCAAAAAATTGGTATTTACAAAACCATTTAATGTAACTGACTTTTCTCCTCTTATCAAATAATTTATAATAGAGCAAACTTGCCAGATTAATTCGACTGCATACCGAATTAGTGAAGTAATTTTGAATCAACAGTAACTGTAAAAAGTTTATTTCCTTTTAAACATAATTTTGTTCTAACCAACTATATTGATTGATTATCAAAACATTTAAGTGAAAATTTCAAAGTGAGAAATACTGAAGAATGATTAATTTACTGATGTATAATATTATGCTACTAATGTTCCATGAACAATAATTTCATCATAGATATTTATTATAATTGGTGATAAAATATGAACTATTTCTAGCTAATGAACACAACTATTAAAGGAGTTCAATTATCAAAAAATTAACATTAAACGCCTCTTCGGAACCATAGACATTAAATTAAAAAGGGAACTATATCTAACCCAACCTAATCGTATTAAATTTCTTATAATTCTTTACAATATCTTTAAATAATTATTTACAATTAACTAGAATGAAACGATTACAGTATAATAGTGAATGAAACATTTTATTTATTTATTTACTCTGAAAAAGTGGTTTACATTAAGTCACGAAATGTCAGAAATGTAACTTTTTTTCTACTCAGTGGTATATAACAGGAAATATATGTATTATGAAACACTTACATTTGTCAATATTTGAACGAATAGTTTCGTAGAAATTGAATACCTAGTATGGAGATATTATTTGTGAAAATTATACTTGAAAGTTAAATCAGTAAATCAGCTACAATGTAGGACTAAGCACATATATGCATCAGTTCAAGTTGCCATACCTCATTAGCACAACAAGATAAACACCGAATTCAGGAGAAGTAGTTAATTCAATGTTGGTAAATTATTGAAATATAAATAGAATCAAACAGTTCTTCAATACTTACCTATTTCCAATAATTATCCATCTAGATTTGGATCATGTAATGAGAAAATGAAGTTTATCACAATTATTCACAATGAAAATCTGATAAGATATTATACTATAAAAACTTACTTGGTTATATAATTTTGTCATCTTATGATTCATTCAAAAACTACTCTTTGCAAACATTCCCCCCCCCACATCATATCAATCTAAACTGATCGTACCTTTACAATATTATAAGAAAATATAAATTATTTACGAACGAAAAAAAAAACATTTTTTTTATTCGAAACTGAAAAGATCAGCATGATATCAATAAATAAAAATATTCTACAATTCAATAAAGCAAATAATCAAAGACATTTAATTAGTCTTTTAACAAACACATTGAATTACATGTCTATTTTGTTTTTGTATATTCAGAAGAAATAAAGGTAGGAAATGAGATGATTAAGATGAAAAAGATGAAGAATATGAAAAATAAGAATAATAATAATAAAGAGAGAAAACAAAAATATCAACTTTTCAATGATAATAATATTAATGTCAATTATACACTTTTAAGACAGTGTTTCTTAACACATTTAATGTAAGATGAATCGAAAATGTCTTCAGACATTCTATTTTCTTATTTGCTTCCCTTTATAACTAAAATATTTCCTGTAAATAACAATTAATAATAAATAAATGGAAATTAAGAACAAAAGATTTCATGTGATAATGAAAGAAAATCTTATTCTACTCATAAGAGTATACATTGAATGTATGATTATTTTAATAAGGAGCGAAGTTGAAATATATAACAACAGGAATTGGAGAAGCATCATTGAAATAAATTAATTCCTCTCTGAAATATATTCACAAGAGAACGAAAGGAATTTCGAAAACTCTAAAATGCACTATTGATAAACTGTTTTGAGCTTCACATCGATGTCATCTGGTGTGTTATAATGTCAAGTTAGAATCTAATGGTGATAGGTAAAAGAGGGAAAATGGGAAACTAAAGTAATGAGAACCACAAAAAAAGGAGAAAATGCCGGTCAGAAAATTCTTTAATATGGTGAAAATGAAATTTAATAAAGGGATATTCAATTTCGTCGCCAACCAGTTGTTATATGAGGATTAGACCAGTCGGCAACCGGGATACTAGCACTCCCATATTGTTTAGCAGAGGTACGATTGAACACAGGAAGTAGTTCATCAGCTTCAGCAGCATTACGTTTTAAATATACTATAGCATCAGTTCCGTAGCCTTCTACGCTGGATAGTATAAGATCACCATTGAAATACTTTGCATATAATCGACTAAGTGGAAGACCATAACCATAACCTGCCATTGGAGCACTGGTTCCCTGATCAGGCGGTCTGGGTTCCGTTGACGATAAAGATGTTTCACCGCATCGTTTAGCCTGCCCGGCAGTTGTATAAGTGTAATTGAAAACTAAATCCATTTGAGATCGCGGGATACCACCACCCAAATCAGAAATCTAATTTCGAAAAGATTCAAAACAACAGCAACAATATCACGACTATCTATTATTACTATCATAGTTCTTTACTAGCCACAAATATTTAGACAGTAAATAGGTTATTATCAAATACACCAACTCGATCAATTATCAACCAATGCAACTGACTGATACCAACTGTCAAGTGCTGGTTATATTCGAGGACGAGTCGTACATTTCAAGGCTACCACTAGAGTATGACTATAAATAGTGAGAAGACTCACAGGAGAAATTGACTGATAGTCATATGTAATACATGGATATATATATATATATATATATATATATATATATATATATATATATATATTCAAATTATATCTTACTACGACCTACAAAATTAAATCACCGTAGAAAAACTATTTAAATTTCTCGGTGTTTCGTTGATGAAAATCACTAGCTGTACAAGTCAGGAACTAAACTACATAGTCAATATTACAATCTCATCTTTTCAAAGCAATAAATCCTAACATCAAAAATATAAAATGACTAAGAGATCACGCTATTACACAAAATATGTAACTAAATGAAATTAATTGGGAATCCCTATTGAAATCATATACTATTTTATTAGTTAAATACGAAACTATCGGGTATATCACTTAAAATCATATGATATCAGTGACATAAAGATAACAAGTTTGCTCGTAAAAGTTCGACATTGGATCTCTGGTGGAGTAGAGTATGCACTGTTGAGCAGGCTGTACAGTACGCCCCGGTTTCCAATAGCTGTTGAATTCTTAGTCACTGTGTGATGCAATCTTCTTTCTTACAACGTTAACTGTTCATTTTTGTACTAAATGTAATCATTTCGAAACAGATAGTCATACTCGAAAAGCCCAAATACAACACTTTAAGATGTTTCATCAGAACAGAAACATCTCGTCTGTCATAAAACTAAATTAGATACGATTTACATCAAAGAAACTCAACCTTTGGAAAATAACTTGGTAAGTATGAAATCGCAGGAACTGCATTGCAGCTTTATGTCAGTAGTGCCCTAACTGAATGCAAAAGAAAGTAAATTTTTCCAAGTTCCATTACAACACCAGATGGTTTTTTCCGAGATACACAAGAGATTATGAACATTTCATGCAAAACATTCGTTACGGTTTATAAACAGACACTACGATATCTTTAATACAATATAATTATAATCACAATGTTTAGTCTTCCCCCACTAACATCGCTAGTACAATTATTGCAATTACTTTGATAGTCATTATATCAATCTCATCTCGTCATACTGTCGTGGTACAGAAACTTGGATTAACGGATCTAATTTATCAGTCATTCAGTAATAATCAACTTTGATTATATATACACACACATTAGTGAACACATTATAATATACATAAAACAATATTGGGGTGTAAATCATTCTGAATTATTCTTACTTTGATCGCCACATTTTCCTGACCAGTTGCTATCAAGACTTTAATGGGAGGAAGTTGGTCAGCCCTACTATGCTGCTCCACCACTGCACGCATGGCATTCTATGAAGAATGAAAATTAACACAAACATCGAATATTAATCCTACATATACTAATAGCAATACCTAAGTTGTATTAGCTCAAAAAAGTAAGTTTAAAATAGGATACAAATTACTTTAAAATGAGATTTTGAGAGGCACACGAATAGCGATCTAATACTCTGACTAATATATGGACTGGACAATAACCAACTTGTTTAAATTTCAAATCCTCACTTATTTTAGTTCCACAACTTCTTTTAATGAAAACTGTTCGATTCAAGCTCTACACTTATTGATCAGAACCTTTTTATGTTACCTTAAACAATTCTTTGATAGTGTTACTAATGGCATCATAAATTAAATGATAGGCTAATTAGGTTGAACAGGGGGGTTATCAAAATTCAACAAAGAGGATTTGTAGTTTTTCATAAACAGTAGGTAGAGGGAAACTTCCGGATAATGAGGACATAGAACAAACGAATTCAAGGACGTTGTTGTAACCCGATATCATTGAGCCGAAGACGTACATTCAATTGGACATTTTCATATTTACATTTTGTAGCACAATCAATTTATCAAGCAACTAAAAACACAGGTTTTGTAACTCACCAGTGGATTTATCTACCACTCATTATTCCTGAAATATGGTGCTCTACCAACACGTATAAGTAATTCAACAGTAGAAAGGAAAAACTGACGAATTATAGAACAGAGCTGCGTTAAAGATCTTCATAAAATTACGACTAAGCTTTCGAAGTTATTAGTTCAAATAAAAGACATACCCACCCATTTCAACAGACAGTTGAGATTGGATTACATTGATTGTGATGCACTTTGCAGTAAGGGGTAACTTGGTGAAGTTGTGATTTGTTTCAGAGAATATCGAAAATAAACAAAATCACTAAGTTTTTATAACTTATGGACTTATATATTAAACGGGGAGAATTTGTCCAAGGCATAATCTCACGTTTATTCACACTCATCCACATACTCACTAAACAACATGGTTTTCAACAAACATTACGATTTCATCCACAAATTTGTTTATATTCACTGACTATATGTGATTCGATTGATTCGTTGTACTACCTAAACCTGTATTGACTTGTAAAAGACATGTGGGGTCACGAAATGTTATTCTTTGCTTTTTAGTCAGTCACTCAGTAACAACGTAAAACTTCGTACGTACGTAAATCAGTTCGAGTTGCCACACCACATTAGCACAGAGATGCAGTTGTCGATTCAAATCAAGTAGTGGTAGAGGTAATAAGAGTATAAACAATAATAGGAAAGATTAAGATGTGAAGATGTTATTCAAGGAGTGTAATCCAGTGAAATAATTTTGGAAAGAGAAAAAAAGAGACAAGGAGATTAGAATTCGGGAGAACACAAAGAGTGGATGCACCTGAGCCATTGCAAACGATTTTGAGCCATGTCATTCAAGATCTCTAACCATCGGTTGCTATCATCTCGCGGTCCCCAACCAGGTAGTCTACACCTAACAACATGGCTCAGTCCACTTGACAGTGACTTCATGGACTTGCGCCATGTTTAAGTCTGGCCGCCCCTAGATTTCTTCCAACCTACTCCCATACCATTGAGCATCGCATGTCGAAGCAGCCGGTGGTTAGGCATACGTAACACGTATCCCAGCCATCTCAACTGATAAAGTTTCACTACTTCATCAATTGATTTGCCATCCTTACCTAGTACCCGTTTCCTAACAACTGCGTTACTTACTCGATGGTCCCAGCATATACGAGCAATGTTTCGAAGACACCTATGATCAAATACTTGTAACCTACGAATATCCTCTACTCTTACCGGCCATGTTTCACTGCAATAAAGTAGGACGGAACGAACTGCTGAGCAGTAAACTCGTCCTTTGGTTGATAGACCGATATCTCGCCTACGCCATAAATGATGCAAGTTGGCAAAAGCTAGTCGAGTCTTCTGTATCCGTGCTGAGATTTCGTCACACACCAGACCACAAGGGCTGATGAGACTTCCAAGATAAGTGAAGCGGTCGACACACTCAATTACTTCACTCCCTATCATTAGTTCGTGTGTCGATGTAACCCACTCCTGAAGCAACATTTTGCATCTCGAGGGGGATAATCTCATGCCGAACATGCTTGCATTGTTGCTTAGAGTGGTCAGAAGACTGCATTTTGTCAGCGTCTTCACCAAATAACACTATGTCATCAGCATATTCCAAGTCAACAAGTGAATCTTTTAGTAAATTGTTACTACATTAATACTATAATAAACAAATTATATTATATTCAGTCTTTTTGAATTTGAGTAGCAATATTTTTATAGTTTATAGCACTTTTCGTTCGCCTATGAATATAAGTAACATGATCCTTATTTTGAGCAATTTATTATGAGGATATCGAAACAAACTACTTAAGCCATCTTCCTATGAATCATTTATCTTCACGTAGATATACAATTTTGGTCAAATTTACACATGAAAAAATTAACAAGATAAAAACTTACTTTCAGCAGTTCAAACAAAATATGATACAAATGCGAAGGTACATAGACAAATTCAATTTTCGCATTGTCACCTGAAAAAAAAACAAAGTAATCAAAAACCCCTCATTTTAATGGCAACATTTATATTTTTATACAAATAATCAGAAACTACTTGAATAGTCCAACTCCATTGAATCCACCTGACATCAAAGCAGCACCTACAGACCTTTCTATAGATGTCACTCCACCAACGATCGAAGAAACCAGAATGACCGGTCATCAGACAAATCAAGAGTGGGAAGCAACAGGACCTGACAACATACCACCTGAGGCACTGAAGTCAAACATAGAAGTAATCACATACATGCTCCACGTTCTATTCAGGAAGATTTGTGAGGAAGAATAAATGGTGAGACTGGAAAGAAGGACACTTCATCAAGATACCAAAGAAAGATCTGAGCTAATGTGAAAACTACGGAAGCATCACACAACTACCAGTACTAGGAAATGTTCTCAACAGTGTTATTGAACCGGATGAAAAATTCAATAGACGTCCAGCTTCGAGATAAACGGACTAGATTCCGTAAGGATCTGTCGTGTACAGAATAAATCGCGACACCACACATCATTGTTGAGCAGTTGATTGAATGGAACTTGTAACCATACATCCACATCCTTGATTATGAGAAAGCACTTGACAATGTGGATAGGACGACCCTACAGAAACTTTTTCAACACTATGGTGTACCTGAGGAAATCTTAAACCTCATACGGAATTGGTACGACGAATTACAGTGCAAAGCTGTACATGGAGGACAGCTGACAGACTCATTTCATGTGAGGAACGGTGTCAGACAAGGATGAGAACACGATATCATGAATGCTAGATTCTCAATAACCTAATACTCACACTATTAAATATCTAGTCTAAATGAAGTGAAGTTTGAACCTACAGCTTGACTGTTGAAAATAATCAAGTAACCAGTGAACAACTATCATAAAATGTATAGCTACCACAACCCTCTAGAATAATGTGAATTCCCTTTTTGGTTCAACTTTTTCTAAACATGCGCAAAGGAAAAACAAGGATCCTCAAATATAATACAGAGAACACCAACCCAAACACGCTTGATGGAGAAACTCTGGAAGAGGTGAAAACTTTCACCTACTTGTGCAGCATCATCGATGAACAAGGGAAATCTGATGCAGACGTAAAGGCGAGGATTAGCAAAGCAAGGACAGCATTCCTACAGTTGAACAACTTACGGAACTCAAAACACCTGTCAACCACTATCAAAGTGAGAATCCTCAATACGAACGTCAAGACAGTTCTAATGTACGGAGCTGAAACTCGGAGAACTACCACAAACATCATCAAAAAAGTACAAGTATTTATAAACAATTGTCTATGTGAGATACTGAATGTCCGTTGACCGGATACCATCAGCAACATCCTACTGTGGCGAACAAACCAACTTCCAGATGAAGAGGAAATTAGGGAAAGACGCCGGAGGTGGATAGGAAATACATTACGGAAATCATCAAACTACATCACGAGGCAAGCACTGACTTGGACTTCTGAACGGAAAAGGTAAAGTGGAAAACCACTGATCTCAGAATTGTAAGCAGACACCAAAAGAATGAACAGCAACCGGAAGCAATTGGAAAGGACTGCTCGTGAAAGAGTGTGATAAAGAATGCTGACAGGCGGCTTATGCTCCTCCACTAGGGGTAACAGGCGTAAATAAGTAAGTTTTTATCGCATTTCAATCTTTCTTACACTCATTAGTGCTGAAAGGCATTAAAATAAACGAGTACAAATACATTTACCTTATTCCAAATAAGCCTTTGACTTCCAGTCACACAACCAGATATTCCAAGGCATGTCTAAGATCAAAGTCATATTTGTCAATGTTAAGACCATACAATTGTAACACCTGGAAATTATTCAATCAATCCACTTCCTAAATTAAGGTTTCGATATACCAGAAAACCCAACTAAATATTTTTGTCTCATCCTCCTAATGACTTCTGGGTTATATCATATTGTGACAAAGTATTCAGAGATTTCAGCCCCCAGAAAGTAGCTCACCGCAGAAGCGAAGCTAAAGAATATTCGTTGAAAACTTTCTGAATTTATTTTAACTTCTGACCGCCATTTAGATCTTTTTCACCTACTTATGTACACGTGTATATTACCAAGTGAATATATGACCCCCTAATGCTACTGTACGACGAAAAAATATCGGACAAGTATACCATATAGGAGAGCTACCGACGTTAAGTTTTTTATTAACGATTCAGCCATCTATGTACAATTTACAGCACCAACAGAAAATGATGTAAAAAACAATTAGCCCAAAACCAGTAGGAATTCAGATTTTCTCTGGATTTTTTTAAAAATTTTCCTGGTTGATTTGACCTTGGACTGCCTGTTACCTTTAACGTTGGCCTTTTTTTATAGAGTTGTCAGTGCCATAGTTGAGTTCTGCTTGAACGTGTTGAGTAGCCGCATACGAACAATCGCTTTATGAACTAAACGTAGACCATAAGTAAAGTAAATGACTTTGGTTGGTTTTGTCACGATACAGTCCTTGTTATTGACTTTCGAACACTGGTTGCACAGATTCATACTCTTGTGACTAGGAAAATGAGTTATCGGTCTTGTATTATTAGTCCATGAAGAAAATGTTTTGCGCAAATCCGACTTTACATTGAATATGTTAATCAACAAGCTTGACTCACATGCTTTGGCAAAGATACATAGTACTTGACCACAAGATAGGCAGCGCGATTCCAAATTTAACTGACATTTTAAGTAGTTTTTGTGACTTTGACTTTAGAGATAACCAAAGTAAAATGTATGTCAGTGCTAATTTGGCACTGGTATCATTGTCAGGATACTAAGATGATATTCATTTATTTTGGCTGACTCCGCGTTACGGTAGGATAGAGCTAAACGATTATAAGCAAATTTAAAAGTTCGGTTAACTTTCCGTAAACAAACGTTATTCATTGGTTAGTGCGCTTATCTTGACATCTTAGTATTGACGTTTGCGTCAGTCTCCGTATTTGGCAGCATATGATGTGAACAGAACACGCATTCTTTCTAAACTGTCCTGTGATAATCTATTCTCAGGCACTCAACGTTTGTACCGGATCCTATATTGATGATTACTGATTACAAACTGTTGAAAAATGAAAAATATAGTGTGCTACATAGCTCTACCAGCCCACTATTACTACCGCTTAGCCGCACTGATAAACTCAGGCCGTATTAACACTCAATTAGTGAATCACAAAGCAGAAAGTTTTTTTAAGTCTAAGAAATCAGCTGCTCATCATAGGGCAGATAAATACTACAACACCCGGGTGCCTCGTTCCCGCAGGTATACAAGTGCCTTCCGTGAAATGTAATCTGGCCAGTTTGAGATTAATTAACTGCCTGAAAACACTCATACAAAACACCCGAAGCACTCAGAATTCCCAAATCTCATGCTTTAACCTATAATTACCTCAAAATTCTTTGTTTAGAAACCTAGGATGGCAGCATTTTACCAATGGAATAGCAAAGACGTATTGAACATATTGGATAACAAAGTCATTGTGCTATTTAAGTCATGTTATAACTTAAATTCCTAAATAATTTAAAAAATTGACTAGTTACATAGAAGTAACTAACATAGTCAAAAATATATGAAATTTAAGAAAGCGTCGAATCTAAATTATTATGAACACCCACTAAACTTAATATTACGAAAAACTGTTAAAACATCCTGGAAAACCAATAGTTATTTTAAGTAACGTAAAATGTAGGGAATCGTTTATGTTAATAGTGAGAACGATATATTCGTAATCATTGGAAATGCATTCAATATGATAACCTAAACTAAAGTGCTATCTACGGATGAATATCATATCAACAGAAGTAACTACTTAATTTATAACCATGATTTATAGTTTTGAAGAATGTCTAAACTTATACGATCCAAGGTTGGTATACTCTGTAGTAATCTGCTTCAAAACTGTTAGAACAGTCAACTTTGTTAAGTTTCAACGTACTTTTATTCAGACCTATAACTATGATGACCAGTTGCACATTTGAATAGTATTAGTTAACTAACCAAAAATCTTAAGAAATTACGAGGATAATAATAACTAATATTGACACTTTATCAGTAGTTATGTGTAATTCTAAAGCAAAGTGAATCACCTGTTATTTGAATCACATAATTTTTTATTTTATACAAAACTTTGACATATGATGACTACTAAGTACTAAAGTCTGTTCATTTTAAGTTTAAGATTTGAAGACCTTGCACATAATTTGGCTTTATACTAGTGAAATGTATGTTATTATGCTGGTGGCTGTTGTCTCCCTACACAGCAAAACACACAACTTTTATTCATACATTTACTGGAATAGACAATTCACTGAGGTACCACAACGAATTTCGAAGGATGGTGAAATCCAATACTACGGTAACTTTAAGTTATACCCCGAATTTATTACACTATAGCTTTACATTATTGACGAAGCATCACCTAGGAACAAATACTCGAGTCTCGTTGCTTTGAGTAAGTCTGTATATCGCGTCACATGTTCATAAATCGTTTTACAATCAGGACCATTGTGAAGTGGGTTTCAAAGTACTGAACACTGAAAAACTAATTGGATTTAAGAACTTACCACTATGCACCCGAACCTTCATTTCAGGAGCCGCTGAATAGTAATGCTCGCAAAGAAATTTGGCATCCTCATATGCATCATCCAAGATTTCTCGAACATTGCAATCAGGATCAATTGAGCCTACGTATCTTCTATGTTTATTCAACTCTGAACCAAACATAAGCACTAAAATGAAAAACAAACAGTTGGAATCTCTTAGCCTCAGCTAAATGCCATTAGACTAATTTTAAAATAGCTTAAATGTTATCCATTCATAGTCTTTTAAAGGATTGAAAAACCCATTGTAAAGGATTTAAATTCTTAAGTATTTATAAAGCCACTAGACAAAAAATACAAACGGATTAGGTTAGGACATTCATCCGCATGATGCGTAACATGGGTACCTTGTACGCAGCAAAATACTAAATACAATTAACTGTTCTGAATAGTGAACAACTGAACAATGATAAACATTTGAAAATCTCATGGTTTAATACATACTTACAATGCTGGCTAAGCAACATACGAATACTGATTCTCATCATATAAAACCTATCCAAGAAGTACTGCACCTGGTTGTTTGTAACTATGTCAGTCTTGTAGTTTTCCTGCATTTCCATTACACCCTGGATTACATACCTAGCATATCGGATAAGAAATACACGGAAACCTGTGCCATCGTTTCAACGACAGTCGTGTGACGACTACGTATACTGGCGAGGACTTCGTTAAACTGATTTAAACTTTTTTCGTCCCATTTTATTTTTTCGAAGTCCATCAATTCGCAGAAGCTTTGCTCGTACCTATAGAAGTATATATTTTTTTAAAATTAAACATACCATCGTCTCACAAGAGATGCAGAAGGAGTTCTGACAAGTCGTTCTGGGAGCAAATGGATTTCCTGCAAAATATTTGCTAGGCGAACAGGAAGTTCATAAGCCAAGAATGATGCAGACTCCTGAACAGAGCCGACTTTACCAAATGCAATCAGCTTTTTCAACGATAAAGGAGTGGGAGTGTACCCACCAAATCGTATAAAGTGGTCAGCAAATTTTCCACTGAGAATAAAAATAGTTTGGGATAATCGCATATCAAACTAAGACTTCCATAAGTGCATTTGTAACAACAGGACTTAGTGGCGAGCCCATTCAAATTGTCTTATCTTGTCCAATATATGTATGACATGTAAGTGTCAGCTAACCGTTTCCTAACAGCTCATGTACTGATATTGAGAAAATTGTACGTATTTCCGTAGAAGTCTGTGAAGGAGCATGTAAAATTTATTGTGCATTGCTTTAGACTGATTGTAGAACGACAATGCGACATAAACCATAGCATAATATACAAATCTTTGTCTACAATACAGTGTGATACACTAAGATAAGTAGTCGATTCGTCACTCATGATCGTCGTCGTTCTCCGTCTATTAGAATTAGGAATATGAATATTTCCAACCGAATCTTTCTATCAAAAGAATTTGGAGACTTAGACGCCAAGGTGGAATGGACAACAACGAGTAAGAAGATATCATGAGACGACATGGACTAGGATGAAGAACTAGAATGGAGAGATTCTTAAATCTGTGTTCATTCGACAAATTCTTAATAAGTGGCGCAATGTTTCCACACATACACAAAGCAACATGGGTTTCATCGGATCACACCACAGACAACCAAATCGATCATACTTGCATCACTAAAAATGTCAGAAAGACAGTGATGGACATGAGAATCAGGACAGGAGATGACAGCTTCAGACCGACAACTAATGTTTGTCGAGATGAAATCAAAGCTAAATTAGTAATGGACAACCGGAGGAACAGCATTACAAAGGTTCATCACAGTCTTCCTTCGAGATATTGACAATCTCAGAGAAGCAAGGGTAAGTCTCAACAACACGCTTGCAAGGCTGAGCCATACCATCTATTGAATCGAAGTGATGTTCCTGCGTTCTTCTTAGTTCATCTTCTCTTCGTGTCAATTGTGGTATAAGTCTTTTCACTGATTATATGCTCTGCTTGAAAAGTCGTGTGATCAGGGTTCAATACCACTATGCTGTTCTCCCATGAGATTCAACGTAGTGCTCGTTCATACCATACGGAGTGATACTGTTGCACGCCGTAGGTTATCA
Source organism: Schistosoma margrebowiei (assembly GCA_944470205.2). Lineage (NCBI taxonomy): Eukaryota > Metazoa > Platyhelminthes > Trematoda > Strigeidida > Schistosomatidae > Schistosoma > Schistosoma margrebowiei. Next base: position 38,603,743 of record OX104028.1, on the reverse strand, counting down.
AAAGAATAATAAGAATCCTTCAGGTATTAATAAGCTGAAGGATAAATCGAAAATAGATAGTGTCAGCAACTATTCGAGAAAAAGACGTAGTAATTCCAAAATGTTTGGTGTCATACTTAACACGCGAATAATTGAAATCTACGTGCCGATTATATAGGAGTTGAACACAGTGAGATTGTAACAATTAAAAATAATTTTATGTAGAGATATTTTAACAAGTCGTAGTAATATGCGTAGTAATAGCCTCTGGTAATTAGCTTAACTTATAGGTAGTACAAGCATTTTATGTTTAGGAATATAAAGGCAATTGCCTTTATATTCCTAAACATTGATTAATCAATAATGTAGAAATGTTGAAATAGGTATTATCTTCGGTTTAATTTATATATTCGGTTGACGTTTATGCCGATATACCGTCCGTATGAGTTGATGTCCAGTTGCATCTGTAGTAGTAGGCTAACCAAAGGAACAAAATTACAACCGTGGGGAAGAAGTGTCCCAACTAGTGTTCCAGTTAATTTGTTAAGTTTGATACGGTTTGTTTTGCTGTGGTGATACTTTCTCAACTTCAGGATTACTTACCGTGTTGAATTTAGCAATGCTACTAATACATACGAATAATTACCATAAATTCTTTTACGTGAAGATAGTGATGATTGTGTGCGTTTTGGATAGATAGCTAAGAGTAATTCGCTAAACATGCGCATATTTGTGAGAGACATGCTCCAGACTCACTGTTCTGATTTGTAAAAGACTATTTGTTTATATCCATAACTACCGGTTGATGGTGCATACCAGTTGCAAGTGTGCAGTTCAGTATAAGGCGGAATACGGGTTAACTAAGATATGGTGATTATAAGTTGTTGAAATCAACTAGCTTCAAGATTACTCTATAATTCAGCACCTTACCAAATACTTTGCTGAAGTATTTGAAGACAAAATCCACTGGTTATCTATAGTATACTGTCTCTGTCATTCGCTCTTGAGTTGCAAAGAGGATTTTTATTTAAGATAACTCGTTCCCGAAACCATACTATTCGTTTGAAGATGGCACAGGTATGCAGTGTTTGACAACGCTTATACCAGTAACAACTTCTAATATAACTCGTACCCACCAAAAGTAATCAAAAGACAGATCAGAAGTTGTATTCGACGATTGTCAATATATCGGAATCGTCTGATCTAGTCTGGCTAGCGATTGCAGTAGATGTTGAGCATGGCGTTTCTACACGTAATCTGGTGCGGATTCATGACCGAGCGCCTTCAGCTAGGTGAGTCCACTAAAACTAATGTGGTCAGCATCCAATGTCGAAAACTTACAGAGCTATTTATTTTGCGGATCTATTTACCGCTTCACGTTGTTTGAAAACTGTTGGTTCTCACTGATGTCATTATAACACTTTTAATCATCTTTTCCAGTATTTTAATTACGACGCTGATGAGACTGACAGGTCTGTAGTCTGTTGGAACGTGTCTTGATCCCGTTTTTATATAAGAGAGATAATTACGTCATTCCAGTCCATAGTTAACTCACCTTGACCAAGTGACATATAGACTTTCATAGTCAATGTTTTAGCAATTTGTTGTGCGACGTTTTTCAAGATCTTAGGATGTAGTTCGTTCCGTTCTATTGATTTTTTAGTAAGTCGTCTCGATCAAAGTTTACATAGAGCTGCTGATTTTCCGACTTTTTATTTGGATCCATTTGTTCGTCTAGATGAAACTTTCAGGTGAAAACCATCAGCTATGACCTCTTCTTTGTCTTGGTTTTCCTTAATCGTTTGAAATGTCTTCCGTTTCGTAATTAGGTTGGGAGTTCAACGCTGCGTTTCTTTCTGTAATTTACGTACAACAACAGTCTGTTCTACTGCTTGATTTTAGACTATGAAAACTGCTCCTCATATTTTTGCTGGGCTTCCCAGTGTGTGCTTATACATTTATTTCGGACCGACCTGTGGCGTTCCATCGTGTATCTTGATAAAAACGTTCCATCATTCCTACTTTTGTCTTAGTAAACATCGTATATACAGAAATGGCCGTACGTTTTATTTTGGATTATCTGCGGTATAAATGGTTGAGTCACTTGTTTGATTTTACTAATGCAAATGAGATGATTTTTCACTTTTCATCCGAAGTTGAAGTGTTGATCGCTTTCATGTCTGCCTTCCATGAGTTAGGACAAGACGGCATCATCATCTATGAAATTTAATAAGAAAACCACATGATCACTTTTACCGATAGATAGGAGGAACTTTATCTACATGACATCATTGCTGTGTGTGAAGAGTAAGCTCAAGACTGACGGAAAGTTTTGTAGGTCATATGTCCTGAAATGTCTAATGTACTGAAATAAAACTAGGTCGATTGTGGCTCTTAAAAACTTGTGATCAGACGATGTTCTCGACGACCCTATTTCTAGGTTTCCCCAGTTTATACAGAGTGCATTAAAGTTATCTACTATAATGCTTTTACGCCTGTTTGACCAGGAATTGAGTTTGTTCAAGAGTAAGTCATCCACTACATATTCTGGACTGCGGTATATTACAACTTATTGAATGTCTTGCAATTTGCATTTCACCCTCCAGCGTACCGATTCACATGTTTGTGACTAGTGCACCATTGTCTCGACAGCTCGTATGGTTAAGGTGCTTTTCATGTACAGGATAACTACCAAAATAACTTCAGTTTAGTCTGTCATCCGTACAAAGTAAGAAACCAAGTAATTAGGTTTCACCATCGTAAAATCCTGACATTATGGGAAGTGTCTAAAGACCAAGGAAATCGACTAACCTACGAATAAGTAAGTTGCTCAAAAGGTCATTAATTAAAGTCTGAAGTGCACATAGCATATGACATGCTACAGACCAATATGAAAGATTGCTTGAACTGGTTTCAGATACATATCGATAAAGTGAGATGTCTCTCAATCACATTTTATACAGAACTAATGCTTAGAACAAAAAAGATTTTCAACGTAAATTTGAAACTAATGGATAGTATTTCCTAATCAATAATCTAGTGAAGATAACATGATTGTTTATCAATAAGATAAGTATCTGCGAATGGAGAGATTTAAAAATTTTGGTTAGTAATTCAAAAAATCCTCAGGTCAGTACATGTACTTTATTGTCTAAATATTCAAGGTAGATCAGTGATAGTGTGGTGTGTGCTACTTATATTGACATAAGTAGTTTATGATGTTAGTTGTGAACAGAAAGTCTGGCAGCAGAGAGACAAGAGGATCGAACGGTAAAAAATGGGAACAGAATGCAATTTGCATGAAAATGCAAGAATAATGAAGTCTGAGTCATTTTGAGACAATTGGTGGACATTTTGCAAATTACGTATTTACTTTATGATTGTTAGATTTTATTAAGAAGTCCCCACTCGTGTTCTGTTCACTACAATGATATAATCATTTGCGTTCATAATAAGCATAAGATTACAACTTAACAGATTTTAAATGTACTAACTAACTAAAAGCAATTTACATAGGCTAGCTTTTTTGAATTTGTTCAGATTCATTACTGCATGATTTTAATAAGTTTTTAGAATAATTAACAACCAAAACGCCGCTTTACCACGTTTTATTAACCAGTTATAAATTAGAGGTTTTAGTTAATGTATGGGAGTGTTAGTGTAAATAGAAAATCTTAAAGGTAGAAGAGAAACAATTTTACCATTCGATATTAAGACAAGCAATCAAACCCGCAATTCAAAGAGTAATACTGTTTTCATTTTAAAAATCAACAATTACGAAGAAACAATAGATTTATCCATAACAGTTTATTCTTCACTTAGCTGAGAGATGGTTAAGTAAGTAAAATAAGGTAGCTTAAGTTTTTTTTACATCTTCTATTCCAAAAATATAGTAAGTCATTTAACAACAGTGTTGAAAATCATCGAAATCAAATCAGTTTATACAGTTGATATTTGACATGGAATTTACGCTTCGAATGAATGGAAAGTGAATCATTATTAGGTTGTATCCACCTACATCTCGAATCAGTTCCTGTTCACTTTTCCTTGCCTAATTTTGTTGGGTTGATGTCATAAATCATTGAGATTAACCTTCACTTAATTAGTAATTACAATAAAACATACGTAATTACAATACAACGAACATGATTCCGATCCAGTAACTTTTTAAGTAATCTTGATTACCGTTAAAAAAGTCATCAGTTTGCACAGAACAGTATTAAGGAGAAGATTATCTCTAGAAAAATAATTGTTTATTTTTCACTATCTCAAGTCTGCCAGTTTCTTTCACCTCGTGTTTTCACTTTTTCTTTAGCAGCTTGGTGAGATTTCTAATATTCTATATTTCGGTCTATCTTTTGATTACATTGAAAGTTTCATCACGCAACTAAACTGTAACGTCATCTTCTATGAAACGAGTTATAAGACCTCGATTAACCTTGAGTTTTATCTTCAACTTTTTGCTAGAACCCAGAGTGCGGTTAAATAGTTCTCCTATGACTTTTGATCAACATTTATTTTCACCATAATTCACCTAAATCCTAGTGGTTGTTATGCAAAGTGGATAAGTTGAGTCGAATTTCTAATAAAGTGTTAAGAGTTACCAACATTAACTAACGGCTAAAGCACTGAGAAAAAGTGCAGGACAGATTTTCATACTACCGCAAAAATAGCCAAAAAGTACTCTATGCAGTAAGTCAACTTGGCAAAATAACTGATTTGAGAAAAATGTAATGATAATCAGATTAATTCTTAGTACTTGAAATATCACCTTAAGAAACTAATTTATATATATGAGTTTCATGAAGGGTCTGATCTTATTTTTTAAAAAGAAAATCAGCAAATATAATACAGTGCGTTTATCGACCGTAACGTCCACCATACCTCAGAAAACAACAAACTAAAAGCTGGAGACATTAAAATTGATTTCATTCTCGGATGCTTATGTGACTATCCGAAATTGGATCTAACGTAAACGAGTTTTTTGCTCTAAGAAAATCAGGTTATTTTACTTACATACAAACCTGTCGTAACAACAGGCAAACATACTGTTTTATATGAAAGGTCAGTTAAAGAATTATAGATGAAAAAAAACAATTTGCTGTGGTATAACGTAACTTAATGTTTTGTCTATATGATGATAATCTTTATTACGAAATAATATCGGCTGAATGTCCATCAAAAATCGTGGAACATTAGACACATCTTTCATTTTAGTTTAAGGTGTTTTATTAATGAGTATTCATAATCTCATACATGTTAAAACCCTGTATCTTCAGGCATTGCAGGAGTCATTATACCATCAAACCAGTGAGTCAGAATTAAATGATCCACTTGTTCTGAAATTTATCAATTTGTAACACAAAATGACCATCATCCCATGCTATCTGTAATTAAATACCTAAGCCACAAATAAGTTTACACTACAGAAGTACAATAAATTCTGTTATCATTTAGATAGTAGATATTCTCCCGTCTCGAGAAATACACATTCACGATATGTAAACAATAGGCTTTTTATTTGGACATGGTTTTCATCGTCAGTCATGCAGATCTTATGAAAAGTGAATCTGTGGATAAGAGTAAGAAATTAATGACAGACCAAAATTCCAACAAAAGTTCAATTGAATCGTACATGTTAAAAGTTCGTCAAACGACTGATAGAAATTAAAGAGTTAAGTTTCATGAAAAGAACTTCAATCAATAAGTGTTAAAAAGTCAGTACTACCAAAATACTAGCTAAGTCATATAGTGGAGCTTTACAATATGATCAACTACAGATGACCAATGGTATCCCATCAGACAATTTACAAGAGCTCATCATTAAATATAACAACATTATTATCCCTTATTTTACATAAGCACACAAAAATTGATGATTGTAATCTCATCAAAATCAAAATGATTCTTAATAATAAAAAGAGGTTTCATGTAATTTTTAATAAAAACTTTAAAACCTTTATCAACTTCTATTCATCTTTACTGGTATCACATATGTAGTTTCTAATCAAAAGTTAAATCTTAACAACTTAAGTATCTGAATTATGTGATATATTTGCGCAATACATTTCGAACAATCTGATCACACATATACTTGTTAAGAACATTTATATATGAAAAATTAAAAGTAGAAATGAAGCTCTTGACTGATGCGTTAATTAATAATGGTTACCCTTTGAAGTTCATAAACCCCTGGAAGGGTTGCAATATGCCTAGACCTATGACACTTCTGGCACCCAAAAAGCGAGTTTATATTACACTACCATTCAGAGGTGACACAAATAGTCTCATATTGAAACAGAGACTTAAATTAGCTATCAACCGGACATTTTATGCAGCCCAACTTGTTATTATCGAAAAGACAAGGTCTATGTTTCACCAAAAGCCCAAACAGCATGAAAACGATTGTGTCACATCCCATTGTGTCTATAAATTTACATGTATGTGTGGAAACACGTACGTAGGGAGGAGCAAACGTGATTTGCAATTAAGAGTGGGTGAACATATACCAAAATGGTTGCAGAATCAGATGAATTCCAATGGTGAAATAAGATCACAGGATAGACAGACATCATCATCCATTGCGAAACATTTGATTGAAACGGGTCATAAGGTTGATATCATATCAGCATTTGTTGTCTTGTACAAAAGCCTTCAAGGATGTATACTAAAGTTTATTGAAGCCTTGGCTATACGGAAATTGAAACCCCCTTTATGTGTTCAAAAACAATTTGTACTTACACTTAACCTACCCTGGTAGTACTGATTTACTATCCAGAGTGGTAATCACATTTGTTTTTGTGTACTTTAATATTTTTCCTTTGTTACGACTTACCCTTAACCTGTCTAGTTGACCTTTTAATTTTTCATATATAAATGTTCTTAACAAGTATGTGTGATCAGATTGTTCGAAATGTATTGCGCAAATATATCACATAATTCTGATAAACTTAGTCTTCTCATTGCATTATCGAAATTTGTCAAAGGGACTAATTGTTTTAAACTTAAGTATCATTGAAAAGGGGAAAAAGATTAAGTTTATAATATTTTTCCGTTTAACAATCTGTTCCATTCGAATTGTAATAAGAATATTATTTCAATGAATAAAAATAAACTAATTTTATCATACAACATGATTGGTTAATTGTCATGATAAATAAAAATTAACCAATCACATGAGAAGAAACTTTGAAAAAAAAAACATTTTTTTCAAAAAAATGAAAAAAAAACAATTTTCATTCTATAAATCAACAGAACTTTTATCATAGTAACTTTTATCTTTAATTAAAACTGCATAGTTACTTACAGTAGACAATTACAACATGAATAAATGTTCTACATGGAATATTCTGTCTATAACAACATTAGTTATTTATTGTCTTTTAATTTCTTTAACAAATTCTTGGAAAATTGGTAATTCATTGAATGACATTTTATTTTTGTTGTTTTTTTAATTGTTTAGTTTTGTTAAACGTTTTAAATTAAAATTATTTTTAATTTTGTTTATGATAGGCACAACTAGAATACCAAATGATAATGAAGAGATTAGAATGGAATTAGAAAACACTCCTATAATGTATGAAGAAATAGAACCTACATTGAAACAAAAACAAAAATGGATATCTCAGGTAAGATATTTGTTAAGTAATATTCATAGGCTTCTTATGTATTTATATTCAACATTATTACAGATTAAATTGTTTAAATGATAATAACATTTAGTATATAACTGTAATAGATAAGTTCTTAATGTTTGTTAACAAAAAAATCTCAAGAATGTATGGTGTTTTCAAAATTGACGTCAGAAATTTTATTATATTTTGGAAAGTGACTATCATCTGGTTCTAAGACATACATTTTATTCTATTTGGAATTTATTAATTAGGTGTACTGAACACTTATTTTAATATTCCCACAGAAACTCCAATTCAGTACAGATAGGTTCAAAATTAAGATCACTGAATGTTGGCCATTACTATTTTTTTTTTAATATTTAGACCCAAAACTTATGTATTGTACCATTTCAAAATGTTATTTTAACAGGTTTACTCTGTTTAATTCCACTAGTGTTTATCACGTTAAGGTACTAAGGTTATATTCATAGAATAATATTTACTTATGTGATTTGAAAAAATACATTAGTGTTTTATTTGGATTTGGAAATCATCATTTAAACTACTTACAATACTTCTTCATTTGTCCATAGAAAGTCCACTAAATTGTCATTCAAAAAAACAAAATAAGATTAGAAAATTAGTTCACTGTTTAATAGGGTCGATGAAAAAAACTCATTATTTACTCTACGTTTGGCTAGACAATTATATGTTAAACAAAGTATAATTGTATACATCTAATTTCAAATCAGATTTTATCTAACTAAACGTGAAGTTTGATCATTCAATCAAGTAATTCATCATCTCAGTTTACATTTTTAATTTTTTGATTGAAATCATGAACTGATTGATGTTAGACCACCGTTGGAAACTTAATAATCTCCACAACCTTTATACTGGTACATTTTTAATGTCAGATAATTGTCGACAGTCATATTTAGTAGTTAGTGCTTACTCTATATTTGGGTTATTAAAATAAGTGGAAATTATTGTCTCAGTCACTTCTGGGAAGTATGCAGTACAAATACAGAACATGCTATCGATTATTAAAAACAAATCATTTAAAACACTAAACTACATTTAACGGGATCTTTCATCAAAACTTTCTTTTGATTGGATATGAATCAATCAGATGGATGTGAAAACATAATAACCAATATAAGTTTGTGAAGAATGTTGAGTTTAAATTGGTATCATGGATGATTCAATGTTAGACCACCATTGAAAACCTGAGAGCAGTGGACGGCCGTTCTGTCCTAGTATGGGACTCCTCACCAGTGCGTATCCACAATCCTGCACGTGGGAATCGAACCCAGGACCTTCGGTTTCGTGCGCGAACGTTTAACCTCTAAACCACTGAACTGAAATCCAACGGTGTTCGTGTCTAATTTCAACCAATCCATGATATTCCTCCACCGTCCACCATTGTGTTCAGTGAGTAACTGTCTTACACTAGACACAGTTGAACTCTACTAGCCATAATGGTAAAAACTAACTAAATATAACTAACAGCTTTTCACATGCTCACTTATCATTTCATGCACACAAAAGTTTTACTTTAAAAAAGACCTAACTATTATCATAGCAAATTCATTTCGTTACTCATTAATCAAGTTCTCAAACTGTTGTATACTAGAACTAGTTTTCATTATAAATGAATAACTACATTGAACAGAATGAATTAGTTTTACTTTAATATGAACTAGTTTTTTCTGCATACAAATTACATGTATTTACTTACATAATAAACATTTAATTCAACAATTATATTTAATATTTCAATACCTTATTTTTATGTGTGTGTGTGAGTCTGATCACATACTGTTTGTACATAAAGTTAATATTGACTAAACGACTACTTTTATTACTACCATTATTAACCTTGTAATAACTATTACTTTAGGGCAAGTGAATAAACATCTAAGGACAATAACTAAACAAATTAAATTTATTATATATATGATTGTTGATAATAAAACAAAACATTATACAATTATATTGAAACTTTTAAAAGATTCTATTTATCTTTCAATTATAAATGACAGTCAAATGACTTATCTATTCTATAATGGATCAAATTTAGAAAGATATAAAGATAATTGAAATAGTCATCTAAGCAAATAAACAAAATGATCCATAGAATAAATCTTTCATAGTCTTTATTATTTTTTTTTAATTTTAAATTTTAATTTGACTAAATGAATAATACAGTAGTTTGTTTTTCACTAACAAAAAACTATTTTCAAGGTGTGTGTGTGTGTGTGGAAATTATAGTAATTTTAATAATCAAGTTTACCTTGGAAAACCTGGAAGTATTGGATGATCCTGAATGCACACTGCTGAGAAATCTCACAATAGGAATAAATAAAAAAAAGGTTGTCTAGTGCTTTCAAATTTTCTATAATGATCTAGTTTCAATTGACTCATGATCTCAACTATTAAAAAAAATTATTTACTTACAAATTTGATTTTAGTTGTGTGTTTTTTCTTTCTCGACTCATGATATTGACAAAAAGTAAATGACACAATTTCTTTTCTTTTGTTTGAATAAAATAAAGACAATCCTGTGATTGTATAATGTTTATACGATCATTATCACCTCCACAATGTTTTCCTTTTCTTTATGTTTTAATGATAGTTGGATGATTGTTTGTTATTATTATTCTATTTTTGAATAAATTGTCAATTATTCTTGTTTTCTTTCAATGCTTTCGACTATTAACTACTTAAACTATAAAATTCTGTATCAAATAAATATTGAATCATAAAATTATTTCCTTTCAATAATAAGTGCTAAATACTATTGAATTCATACAATTTAGTTGGCAAACATTTTGAATTGTTGCAAGTAGTGAATATTCAAATCAATTTTTATTTTAATTACATATAACACTGGTTAGTTAGACAAATAAATTTGGCTTAGCATTACTAATATAGAAATACGTTAGATTTATAACTATTAATACTGTTACTTTTAAAATAAAAGCATGATATTTTAGTCAAAACATAGATTAAGCCCAATAATATGAGATGTTATTATTACTCTGAAGAAGTTGAGACAAATTTGTTGGACGAAATATTGGAATTATTTTAAATTTCAATCTCTGAGATTATTTCAAATATAATTTTCACGTATAATGACTTCTCTATACTCGGCGCTGAATTTTTATCAAAATATTAACGAATATTCGTATCAATATAGTTTTTAATTGGAAGAATACGATACCATAGAAAATATCACTTTATATACGGAAATTCAGATAATAAATTGTATAACTCGTTTATTTTAGTGCACAATAATAATAATATTACTCAAATAATTAATTTTAAACTTGTTTAAATAGTTGAGATTAGTCGATTACAAAACGCTTTAGTGAAAATAAATTACACTATAGTGAAGGTTAACATTTACACCACCAGGAAACATAGTAGTTTGAGAAAAACTAAGTTCAAGGTGTAAAGTAGGATTAAAAAGCATTAAGCTAAATTTTACATTAAAATGTAGCCTTTGTAATTGTTAAAACATTTTAGAAATAATCTGTTATAATAGTCTCATTCAAATAATAATGATTGATATGCAATATTGATCATAAAACAACGGGAGCATAAAAGCAGTTCTTTATTCTAGACGCCTATAACTAATTCCCTAACAATAAGTGAGTAGCATAAGTACTAAAAGAAGAACTCTTGACCCAAAAACCTTATTTAAGTAGGTTAATCTTAAGAGATATCTACCATACAGTATTATATGGATACTAAATACAATATCAAATTATTATTCCATCGTTTTTATTCTTATGTTTAGAATATAAATTCCGAAACCTGTCACTTTCCCTGTAAATCACTTCTTGCTCATTTATCAATTAAGAGTTTTCGTTCAAATAATGAGTTGTAACATTAATCATTTATCTCTAACAAGCATACTCTCTTCATCATTTAAAAGAGAATAAATATTATCATGCCCATGCACATAATATTAAATGGATAACATAACGTTTAATAGTGTTAATAAAATATTTATACTTTGTAATTTTGAAATAATAAAGTACAATTAATGCCATAAGGTAGAATAATTTACAACAAGGTTGAAGGACATTCATTATCGTGTAAGAATGAATTACATTTAAGTATCTGTTCATTGGTCAAATGACATACTTACGTAACAAAGTCTATGTCTATCAGTTTGTTCAACTACCAAGGTCTCAAGTATGAAATATTTTAGTGATGAAAAGTTCGAATTTGCTTAAAATGATTTAACCAAGAGAGCAAAATAGATTTGAAAGTGATGACTATCTGTTGATAAATGCAAAGTAGAATATTTACCAAATAATTATCAATATTCTATAGTATTTTCCAAGCTGAATGTTATGAACACTATTTTGTAGCTGAGAACAGAGCATGACTGAATAGACTTTCGTAAATTCCGAGTCGTTAAATTTTAAATTATCTCTCCTTCTGATTAAGATTATAGACTCTTTTGCAAACTTTAGATTTATAAGAAAGCATATGTCAGATGTATTTTAATTTTTTTTAAATAAATTTAATTGTCTAGAAAAAATTCAAATTATTTAAGTAGTTTAGTTCAGTTTAGCAAAGCAAGAGCAGCATATTTACAACAGAAGAACATCTGGAACTCAAAACAACTGTCAACCAACATTAAGGTCAGAATTTTCGATACAAATGTCAGGACGGTCCTACTGTATGGGGCAGAAACCTGGAGAACTACGAAAGCATTCATTGAAAAGACACAAGTGTTTATTAACAGCTTTCTACGCAAAATACTTCGGATCCATTGGCCAGATGCGAGAGAGAACAAACCAGATCCCAGAGGAGGAAGAAACCGGGAAAAAGTGCTGGAAGTGGATAGGAAACACATTGAGAAAAGCATTCAACTGCGTCACGAGACAAGCCCTCACTTGGAATTCTCAAGTCCGAAGGAGAAGACGAAGACCAAATAACACATTACGCCGAGGAATAGAGACAGACATTAGAAGAATGAACAACAATTGGATAGAACTAGAAAGGGAGGCCCAGGACAGTGTGAGTTGGAGAATGCTGGTCGGCGGCCTATGCTCCATTGAGAGTAACAAGCGTAATTAAGTCTAACTTTCACCACAGTAATTGCAAAGTTCTTAAAACATTGCAGAGAAAGTTTATCACCGTTCACCATATTCGTGTAAGTTATATATATTTCTAATGAATTATTTCACCAAATATTAAGATAAAAAAGTAACATAGTTCAATAACTTAATAACTTCAGTTAACTTAAAAATCATGAATATTAAATTTTATTAAAGAAAATGAACACCATTCAGAACTATAAATTCCATAAATAGAAATTATAAGAATAATCTAATCAGTCGGTTACAGTTCTTTAACTTTATATCAGAATGACAACAATCAAACTTTATAGATTAGATTCATTTGTTTGAAACAAAGGATGATTTAGTTCACTAAAAACCTATATATATATATTGATAAACGCAATTTGGCCACCAAGACTTTGGATTATGTTACAATACCTCATGTCACTATCAGACAGAAACAATTATTATTCTACAATTATAAATGAATATATTTGAATATATATTAGTTCTAAGATCTATTCATTACGACTACTTCTTTAGTGTTCTTAATAAAAGCTAAAATAATGTAGATGGAATACCAGGAATAAAAATATAATGATTAGATATGATTAAATTGTTACATATTATAAGATAAATGATCTTCTAGTATGTAAAAGTACAATAATGATGATAATTTATGGGGTAAATATTCAATTTATGTTTAATTACTATTATTATATTATTGTTATTATTATCATGATAAAACTAAAAATATAATTCATTACTTTATTTTCCATTGAATTAATAATATTCTTCATTTGTAAACTAATCCGAGATTACAAATAGGTAAACTGATAACTTGATTTATCACTAATAATAACTCATCAGTAAATAGTCTTCTAATACAAAATATTGACGTATTCGTTTGAATTAACCGGGTGATTTGTCACTAAGTTCTTTTAATAATACAGTGGTGTATAAAATGAAGCCATACACATCCTCATATATATTGTATCAAATTTAGTATTCAATAACAAATATAATGGTTGGTTCTGTTGATTCATTTCAATTTAATGACAATATCAAATTCCTAGTATAGGGGTTGTGGAGATTATTAAGTTTTTGGTTGAGATCATGAACCGACTGATTTTAGACCACCTTTGGAAACCTAGAAGCACTGGAATGCCGTTTTGTCCTTTTGTGGGACTCCTCCTCAGTGCGCATCCACGATCTCGCGAGCGAGACTGAAGGCCCGGGGTTCTAATCCCGTGAGCGGGGATCGTGAATGCGCACCGCTGAGGAGTCCTGCAATAGGACGGAACGGCCTTTCAGTGCTTCCGGGTGGTCTAACATCAATTAGTTCATAATCTCAATCAAAATATCAAATTCATTGGTAGAGTTACTTCAAATATTTGTCGAATAAATTAAGTTTCAAAAATGATTTTCTTGCTTTCTAAGTAATCAACATTTTCATATTAATTGTGTTTACAATCAAAACTAGAATCGATCAAATTAACCTAATGATAGAGTCGACAAACAGTTTAGTTTAAAGATATTTAATACACAGATTATTATTATTATTAGACAACAAGAGCAACATAAATTTTTCAGCACATTCGAAATATATTAAAAATTTTATAAACATGATATGCTTACGAACATACATTTGATCAAGGTACCTTCAATGGATGAATCAATTTTACTAATTTCCAGTTACTCATCTGCGTAAGTAACAATAAGTCTAGTTCCCATGTGGTATACAATAGTAAAGAAATACAGTAATAAAATCACATAAAGTTTCTCGAATATCTATTCCACTAATAAAAAATGATGGCGCAGAATTTTCACTTAATACGTAACATTAGGTTTGTACGTTTAAAATTCTGAAATGGTTTTTCATCCACGATCTCGCGCGCGAAACTGGAGGCCCGGGGTTCTAATCCCGCGAGCGGGATCGTGAATGCGCACCACTGAGGAGTCCTGCAATAGGACGGAACGGCCTTTCAGTGCTTCCGGGTGGTCTAACATCAATTAGTTCATAATCTCAATCAAAATATCAAATTCATTGGTAGAGTTACTTCAAATATTTGTCGAATAAATTAAGTTTCAAAAATGATTTTCTTGCTTTCTAAGTAATCAACATTTTCATATTAATTGTGTTTACAATCAAAACTAGAATCGATCAAATTAACCTAATGATAGAGTCGACAAACAGTTTAGTTTAAAGATATTTAATACACAGATTATTATTATTATTAGACAACAAGAGCAACATAAATTTTTCAGCACATTCGAAATATATTAAAAATTTTATAAACATGATATGCTTACGAACATACATTTGATCAAGGTACCTTCAATGGATGAATCAATTTTACTAATTTCCAGTTACTCATCTGCGTAAGTAACAATAAGTCTAGTTCCCATGTGGTATACAATAGTAAAGAAATACAGTAATAAAATCACATAAAGTTTCTCGAATATCTATTCCACTAATAAAAAATGATGGCGCAGAATTTTCACTTAATACGTAACATTAGGTTTGTACGTTTAAAATTCTGAAATGGGTTTTCATCCACGATCTCGCGCGCGAAACTGGAGGCCCGGGGTTCTAATCCCGCGAGCGGGATCGTGAATGCGCACCACTGAGGAGTCCTGCAATAGGACGGAACGGCCTTTCAGTGCTTCCGGGTGGTCTAACATCAATTAGTTCATAATCTCAATCAAAATATCAAATTCATTGGTAGAGTTACTTCAAATATTTGTCGAATAAATTAAGTTTCAAAAATGATTTTCTTGCTTTCTAAGTAATCAACATTTTCATATTAATTGTGTTTACAATCAAAACTAGAATCGATCAAATTAACCTAATGATAGAGTCGACAAACAGTTTAGTTTAAAGATATTTAATACACAGATTATTATTATTATTAGACAACAAGAGCAACATAAATTTTTCAGCACATTCGAAATATATTAAAAATTTTATAAACATGATATGCTTACGAACATACATTTGATCAAGGTACCTTCAATGGATGAATCAATTTTACTAATTTCCAGTTACTCATCTGCGTAAGTAACAATAAGTCTAGTTCCCATGTGGTATACAATAGTAAAGAAATACAGTAATAAAATCACATAAAGTTTCTCGAATATCTATTCCACTAATAAAAAATGATGGCGCAGAATTTTCACTTAATACGTAACATTAGGTTTGTACGTTTAAAATTCTGAAATGGTTTTTCATCCACGATCTCGCGCGCGAAACTGGAGGCCCGGGGTTCTAATCCCGCGAGCGGGATCGTGAATGCGCACCACTGAGGAGTCCTGCAATAGGACGGAACGGCCTTTCAGTGCTTCCGGGTGGTCTAACATCAATTAGTTCATAATCTCAATCAAAATATCAAATTCATTGGTAGAGTTACTTCAAATATTTGTCGAATAAATTAAGTTTCAAAAATGATTTTCTTGCTTTCTAAGTAATCAACATTTTCATATTAATTGTGTTTACAATCAAAACTAGAATCGATCAAATTAACCTAATGATAGAGTCGACAAACAGTTTAGTTTAAAGATATTTAATACACAGATTATTATTATTATTAGACAACAAGAGCAACATAAATTTTTCAGCACATTCGAAATATATTAAAAATTTTATAAACATGATATGCTTACGAACATACATTTGATCAAGGTACCTTCAATGGATGAATCAATTTTACTAATTTCCAGTTACTCATCTGCGTAAGTAACAATAAGTCTAGTTCCCATGTGGTATACAATAGTAAAGAAATACAGTAATAAAATCACATAAAGTTTCTCGAATATCTATTCCACTAATAAAAAATGATGGCGCAGAATTTTCACTTAATACGTAACATTAGGTTTGTACGTTTAAAATTCTGAAATGGTTTTTCATCCACGATCTCGCGCGCGAAACTGGAGGCCCGGGGTTCTAATCCCGCGAGCGGGATCGTGAATGCGCACCACTGAGGAGTCCTGCAATAGGACGGAACGGCCTTTCAGTGCTTCCGGGTGGTCTAACATCAATTAGTTCATAATCTCAATCAAAATATCAAATTCATTGGTAGAGTTACTTCAAATATTTGTCGAATAAATTAAGTTTCAAAAATGATTTTCTTGCTTTCTAAGTAATCAACATTTTCATATTAATTGTGTTTACAATCAAAACTAGAATCGATCAAATTAACCTAATGATAGAGTCGACAAACAGTTTAGTTTAAAGATATTTAATACACAGATTATTATTATTATTAGACAACAAGAGCAACATAAATTTTTCAGCACATTCGAAATATATTAAAAATTTTATAAACATGATATGCTTACGAACATACATTTGATCAAGGTACCTTCAATGGATGAATCAATTTTACTAATTTCCAGTTACTCATCTGCGTAAGTAACAATAAGTCTAGTTCCCATGTGGTATACAATAGTAAAGAAATACAGTAATAAAATCACATAAAGTTTCTCGAATATCTATTCCACTAATAAAAAATGATGGCGCAGAATTTTCACTTAATACGTAACATTAGGTTTGTACGTTTAAAATTCTGAAATGGGTTTTCATCCACGATCTCGCGCGCGAAACTGGAGGCCCGGGGTTCTAATCCCGCGAGCGGGATCGTGAATGCGCACCACTGAGGAGTCCTGCAATAGGACGGAACGGCCTTTCAGTGCTTCCGGGTGGTCTAACATCAATTAGTTCATAATCTCAATCAAAATATCAAATTCATTGGTAGAGTTACTTCAAATATTTGTCGAATAAATTAAGTTTCAAAAATGATTTTCTTGCTTTCTAAGTAATCAACATTTTCATATTAATTGTGTTTACAATCAAAACTAGAATCGATCAAATTAACCTAATGATAGAGTCGACAAACAGTTTAGTTTAAAGATATTTAATACACAGATTATTATTATTATTAGACAACAAGAGCAACATAAATTTTTCAGCACATTCGAAATATATTAAAAATTTTATAAACATGATATGCTTACGAACATACATTTGATCAAGGTACCTTCAATGGATGAATCAATTTTACTAATTTCCAGTTACTCATCTGCGTAAGTAACAATAAGTCTAGTTCCCATGTGGTATACAATAGTAAAGAAATACAGTAATAAAATCACATAAAGTTTCTCGAATATCTATTCCACTAATAAAAAATGATGGCGCAGAATTTTCACTTAATACGTAACATTAGGTTTGTACGTTTAAAATTCTGAAATGGTTTTTCATCCACGATCTCGCGCGCGAAACTGGAGGCCCGGGGTTCTAATCCCGCGAGCGGGATCGTGAATGCGCACCACTGAGGAGTCCTGCAATAGGACGGAACGGCCTTTCAGTGCTTCCGGGTGGTCTAACATCAATTAGTTCATAATCTCAATCAAAATATCAAATTCATTGGTAGAGTTACTTCAAATATTTGTCGAATAAATTAAGTTTCAAAAATGATTTTCTTGCTTTCTAAGTAATCAACATTTTCATATTAATTGTGTTTACAATCAAAACTAGAATCGATCAAATTAACCTAATGATAGAGTCGACAAACAGTTTAGTTTAAAGATATTTAATACACAGATTATTATTATTATTAGACAACAAGAGCAACATAAATTTTTCAGCACATTCGAAATATATTAAAAATTTTATAAACATGATATGCTTACGAACATACATTTGATCAAGGTACCTTCAATGGATGAATCAATTTTACTAATTTCCAGTTACTCATCTGCGTAAGTAACAATAAGTCTAGTTCCCATGTGGTATACAATAGTAAAGAAATACAGTAATAAAATCACATAAAGTTTCTCGAATATCTATTCCACTAATAAAAAATGATGGCGCAGAATTTTCACTTAATACGTAACATTAGGTTTGTACGTTTAAAATTCTGAAATGGTTTTTCATCCACGATCTCGCGCGCGAAACTGGAGGCCCGGGGTTCTAATCCCGCGAGCGGGATCGTGAATGCGCACCACTGAGGAGTCCTGCAATAGGACGGAACGGCCTTTCAGTGCTTCCGGGTGGTCTAACATCAATTAGTTCATAATCTCAATCAAAATATCAAATTCATTGGTAGAGTTACTTCAAATATTTGTCGAATAAATTAAGTTTCAAAAATGATTTTCTTGCTTTCTAAGTAATCAACATTTTCATATTAATTGTGTTTACAATCAAAACTAGAATCGATCAAATTAACCTAATGATAGAGTCGACAAACAGTTTAGTTTAAAGATATTTAATACACAGATTATTATTATTATTAGACAACAAGAGCAACATAAATTTTTCAGCACATTCGAAATATATTAAAAATTTTATAAACATGATATGCTTACGAACATACATTTGATCAAGGTACCTTCAATGGATGAATCAATTTTACTAATTTCCAGTTACTCATCTGCGTAAGTAACAATAAGTCTAGTTCCCATGTGGTATACAATAGTAAAGAAATACAGTAATAAAATCACATAAAGTTTCTCGAATATCTATTCCACTAATAAAAAATGATGGCGCAGAATTTTCACTTAATACGTAACATTAGGTTTGTACGTTTAAAATTCTGAAATGGTTTTTCAAATAAATGGTATCATGATTTTTGTTTAAATTCCATGACTCCGATTTAGTATGATACCTTTCTTAGTTCCAATAACCGAAACTTAGTTTCTGATTACTTTACATTCTCAATTAAAATGCCTATTCTGAGGTTTTTGTTATCTCATTGATTAATGAGTTTCGAACAAATACAAACACCATGCTAAATTATTTGTCATTTACTCAAGTTGTATATTGAACAAATCGCGTATGTTACGAGACTGGTTTATATTAGCTTAATTAATAACAAAGTCAAAAAAAACCATTGTTCAATGTTTAATATGTTTACAAAACCTTTTGCTCAAAGTAACGTATGCATTTAATAGCCCATTACATTATATACCCATCATCATTATAATGTGCTAAACATATATAAACGTCTATGAAAAGATGATTGTAAAATATTTACTTTAGTAAACTACTTAGAAAATGATGTATTTTCCTACTTTTATTTATCAAATACATAGGTGTAGATTGTTAGCTGTCGTTTTACTGGTTTCTAACTTTTTTATCGTTCCTTCAATAAAACTAATGGGACACTGTGTGTCCATTTTTCTAATATTTAGAACTTCTCAGCATTACTATTCTATGAACCCAAACAGAATCAAAATCGAAGTGTTTGATTCTGATGGTAAGGGCAATGCTTTCTGATTGTAGAGTCAAAATCCATAGGTATGTATTTTTCAGCTTTAGTCAATTTATAGTATGCCCTGCGAGTTTTTTAAAAAGGTGATTTACGAGGGAGTCATTCGAGTAGGGAAGAAGGCTGTTACCTTCTAATGACAATCTATAACATTTAGGTTACATCTTAAAAACAAGGTCCAACTTTGAAGGTACAATTTATACACTTTAAAACTTTCAAATTGTTTTAATACAATCAAATCTTTGAAGTAGATGAAAAGAAAACTTTTGGTAAATTGCAGAACGGTCATTTTTAAACATATCAGCAATATCCAAATATTTTAATAATAATTGAATTATCTAAGAGTATTATAGATTCAATACACAATGACCATTTATTTTAAACATCACTGAAATTAATATGAACCACACTGAAAAAAATGTTGTTTAATCGGAAGTTATAATAGATAAATCAAATATTCTTTGACAGCAGAACAAACATGCGATAATAAAACTTTTGTAATTGAGTGTCTCTAGATGAATGAAATTTAAATTGTCGATTAGTGAATCTTTAGAGCTCATTCAATACACTGACTTTTGTCAATAATTCGGCATGGATAGCATCTATCTAACTTAAAACAAGTGTCAATCAGTATCAAAGTCATACTTTTCAATACTAACGTCAGAATAGTTCTACTGTATGGAATTGAAACTTGAAGAACTATCACAACCATCATCAAAGTTGTACAAGTATTTATAAACAATTGTATACATGAGATACTGAATGTCCATCGATCGGATACCATCATCAACAAACTACTGTGGGGGATGATAAATCAGTTTTTATCTGAAGGGGAAATTAAGAAAAAACAGTAGAAGTGGATAGAACACACACCGTGAGGAAATCATTAACCTACATCACAAGGCAAGCGTTAGATATGAATCCTGAAGGGTAACAAACAAAGAGAATAGTCAAAGAACACACTGAGTCGAGAATTGGAAGCAGACATGAAAAAGATAAATAGTAACTAGAAAAGATTGCTCAGGATGGAGTTTGATGGAAAATGCTAGTGGGTTGCCTATCCTCTTTCATGAGGGGGGTAACAGCTGTGAGTAAGTAAGTACCTGC
The DNA here is from genome assembly GCA_944470205.2 of Schistosoma margrebowiei. Classification (NCBI taxonomy): domain Eukaryota; kingdom Metazoa; phylum Platyhelminthes; class Trematoda; order Strigeidida; family Schistosomatidae; genus Schistosoma; species Schistosoma margrebowiei. Next base: position 38,582,695 of record OX104028.1, on the reverse strand, counting down.
TTATTTTACTAAGTTTGCCTCTAATAATACCTGATCATTTGTATCATACAGTCTACAATAAGGTTTTAAAACAAACAATTTTCATTTAATTTAATCAACCTATCATGTTTAAAATTGTATTCTAAACAAGATGAATATAGTTTCTAACTTAATTTACATTTCATAATTATGAAATTTAATATTAAATCATAATTATCAAAATAGTATAAACAAAATATAAACATATATATAACCTAATTTTTTAATGCTTGAAAATAGATAAACATTCATGAATAAAAGGTCACTTTATTTTTTATTCACTAAATTATTTTGTTGTTAATGTGTTCTCCTTTTTTTTACATGAGAATCAAGTTTTTCTTTCTTTCTTTTTTTTTGTTGTTGTTGTTGTAGTAAATCTCAAAGTTAAATTATATAAAAAACTACTATTAGTTTATAATTGGGATACTTTATATGATGATAAGGATAAGATTCATTAATAAATAATTCTAGTTAATTACGATGTAAAAATTTCGAAAAAAATGACTAAGAATCAGTGAAAATCTATTCACAATAAATAATGAGTTATAATCATAAAAGTTATTTCGTGAAGTTCTAGTAAGAAAGCTAGGGGCGGCCGGACCAAAATATGGCACAAGTCCATAAAGTCACTGACAAGTGAACTGAGCCATGTTGTTAGGTGTAGACTACTTGGTTGGTATCCGCGAGACGATAGCAACCGATGGTTAGAGATCTTGAATGACATGGCTCAAAATCGTTTGCATCCACTCTTTGTGTTCTTTCAAATTCTAATCTCCTGATTCCTCCTTGTTTCTTTTTTTCTGTTTTTAAATTTATTTTACTGGATTATACTGCTTGAATAACATCTTCAAGCCCTAATCTTTCTGGTTAGTGCTTGTACGCTTACCGCCTCTACCACTACTTGATTTGAATCGACAACTGCATCTCTGTGCTAATGTGGTGTGGCAACTCGAACTGATGTACGTACGTACGAAGTTCTACGTTGTTACTGACTGACTGAGTGAGAAATAATGACCAATGTAGTTCAACTCACTTAATACAATGGTGAATATGTCGACCAATTTCGTAGATTGGTTGAACTTGAACATTAACATCGCACGCGAGACTGATAGGTCTTGGATTCGAATCTCGTGAGAAGGGATCATGGATGTGCACTGTTGAGGAGTCCCATATTAGTATGAAACGTCCGTCAAGTGCTTACAGGTTTTCCATGATGGTCTAACTTCAATTAACTCATGAATCCAATTATTAAATAAATAATAAATAAAATTATAAATAGACGTTTTTTTCTAACGTCCTAAAAGAACTATATGAATGTATGTTGATGTTAATTTCATGTGCATTTATATGTAATCTATGATTAATTCTATTCTAACCATCAATAAGTATGAATTACTGAAATCCATGATGAAAGTTTCTATTGTTAAAACTTATTATCCCAAAGTAATCAGTTTTCTTTATTAATGTATATATCAGATGTTAGATAATCCTAGTGTTCAGTCCAAAATTAATGGTTTTGATTTAAAGTTTATGTAATAAATAAACCAGAGTGTATTGAAGAGTTCATAAATAACAGAAAGTGATTTGTACTTAATTTGGGTTTAAGGCATTATTAAGGTCGAGTGCTATGTTCATAGTGATCAATGTATTCCATAGATTCTAATTTTAACAGATATTACTGTATACATAAACGACTTGTAATGTAGTTTTGACACCTTATTGAGAATACTGATGGTAAACTAAGTTAAAAACACTTTCCGTTAAACGGTAACTAAACCGTACTTGCTGTTTCGATCAAATGATCCGTGATAAAATGGCAATTTTCCAAAGTAGTTATTAATTTTCAAACTTATGCATAACTTTTCGTAATAAAGGTGGTTAACTCTACTCAGTACTCACTGTTAGCTAATCCTCCACTTAATGTTGAGCAAACTTTAACGATCAAGTTGCTATATAACCATTATAATAAGTGACTCGAAATGGAAGTGAACTTGAATTCAATTCAATCGGAACGTACTTACAGACTTATATCTTCTTCCAGTCTTCATTTATTACCAAATCATATATTGAATCTTGGAAGAAATATTATCCCTCTTAGGTAGCTAATCCTTCAGGACTTTGTTGTATTATCACAGAAGATATAACCTAATAGTGTCAGCAGCAACTAGTCTATTGTAAAATTAAGATGTTTAACGTTAGCTTGAAACGAAATTTCAAATGAATAGATAGTAAATAACTTACAAGACTTTTGGAACAATTAAGTGCATTTAAAATAGAATAAAAAATCAATGAATATCAGAATGATCTTAACAGCTAATTCCTGCATGCTTAAGACACCTCACCTAAATGTGACTGAAAAAGTGGTCGATTAATGATTATGTTATATCGTGAAGGTTATTTTCTTGATATACCGCGTATAACTGGGTACTAGAACACCAAAACCCTTCCAAGTCGCAATAAGAAGACAGAAGACTAATTAAAGGAATATTATTCCAAACAGTGTCAATTATAGTACAAAATTGTCAGGTATTTATAATTTTTAGTAAGAACGAAATCATCATTACAGTTCACCAATCCGCATACAGGGGGTTATTAGCGTTGTCCAATCAGGAAGCTACACGTAGGAATTCCAAAATATTCTACGAAAAGGTGATTGAATAGAATATCTTCGGCTCCTTCTGAGCCTCTTACAGCTTCCTCGAGTTCACCCGTGGTCCGTCGTCACAGATTAGTTTTTAATAATTCTTTAGGTGGTGGTACATAAAAAAGGAAAATTTATTTTTCACTGTGTTAGTAACACAATACACCATAATTAATTACTCTATTTCATAAGATGGTAACATGAATCCATTTAAATACAAGTAATGAACTATAAGAAGAATGTAAAATACTTTACTAAGGTAACAAGGAATATTTTAAAAGTTATATGAGTTTCATTGACCACACAAATTTAAGTTATCTACCATTTCTTAACATCTAAATTCAGTGACAATGTTTATTAAACTAAAAGAAATATGAATTGACATAAGATTGAAGCTACTGGTTACAAAATAATTATTCACTTCTGAGTATGTATCATTTATAGATGGTTAAATTTAATTTAGAAATTTTTTAGTGCAAAACTTGAGCTGTATCATTCACTATTGTTACACATTTGATGAATATAGATTGTATTAGTGGTTTTTGAATGATTGTAATTGCTTTCATTCTTTAAAAACAACTACTACTGATTATAAGCAAAGATAGATAGTGGTTAGCAGTGGGATCCAGGACACGTATTTTATTCTATTTGGGACTCGTCAATTGGATGTATCTGCATCTCAGAGTTAATGTTCACTCTGAGTCTTGAACTCAGTACCGTTCGCTTCGAACGCCATCGCATTATCCACTTAGCTAAGACGAAACGCGCATCCTAGATTCCACTACTAGAAAATATAATCTCAATTTTCTATAGTCTATCACTTCAAATGATATCTTTTGATAATATTGAAGTTTATAATAATTTGAAATGTAATTCATTAACATTGTAACCTATAGATTCATGTTAACTAAACAGATCCCTCAAAAGTCTAAATTCTTCGGATAAAGAACTCCATCAACTGAATATCAGACACACCATTTTTTTTTTAATTTGCCTACCCGATCTGATAGATTATTGCTTACTAACTAAAGAACTCTAATCTGTTTTGAAACAAAACGGAAACAGTTATGTAAGGTTCAATTATGAATATTTTTAGTTTTATTGATTTAACATTACCGTAAATTATCCAAATTAATCTAAAATTAAAAACTCTTATTATATACTGATGACAATATGTAACAAACAAGATATAAATTATAATGAAAAAAACCTTAAGTAGAATGATTCAAATGATCTGAAAATGTTTTTATGCAATCTAATAGTATATTAGAATAAATTATTATGATAAATACACTAAGAGAGATTACATATTCATACATTATTTAACTTATTATTATCACCTACTTTTCCATTATAAATCATCTAATATTAATGGATAATAATTTATCTAAATACTATTGTAAACTTCAACTATATTAAATTAACTATCTTTAACGATGCAGGGAAAATAAATTATTCGTATAAGATAAGAAGTACATTTCATTCGTGATGTTCAACATTTTCAATACCGCTAAAATAATAGTTTGTTTGTTTGTTTTTGTTGTTGTTGTTGTTAATGTATTTCTATTTGTTAACATTCCAACTGATATACATGATAATTCATTATAACAAAGAAAACTAAAATTCATAATTAAGCCGAAAATATTAAAATGATTTGTGTTTGTAAGAAAAATATATTAATTCACATATTATAAGTTGAATTGATAGTTTCAAATTTGATCAACAAATAAACTGAATAGTATAAAAAAGATTAAAAATGGTATAATGAAACTATAAAAACATTATTGTAAAAATTGATTATTTTGGTGCAAACATCGAGTGATTTCAAAATAGTTTATTTTTTAATCTTATTCTTAAAATAATTGAATTCATGAGTCAATTGAAGCTAGATCACTATGAAAACTCTGGATTGGTTGAAGTTAAATATTATTATCGTTGGATGCCGTCCGGCTCAGTTGTCTAGAGATTAAACGTTTGCGCGCGAAACTGATAAGTTCTTAGCTCAAATCTCGCTGCGTGGAAGTGTGGATACGCATTGCTGAGGAGTCTCATACTAGGATGAAACGTCCGTCAAGTGCTTTTAGGTTTTTCATGATGGTCTAACGCCCATTAACTCATGAATTCAATTATTAAATTACTACAATCTCCACAAAATTCCTCTGTTGTTCTTTTAATTTATTAATGAAATTATATTACTCACTGATTTTAATAGTCAATAGGAATCGAATAACTAATGAAATTACATCCCAGTAATATCTTACAAATTTTTCATTAATATTTAAAGTTCAATGAATCCATTTTAGCATTTATTAGCTTAGTTATCTTCTAGAAAATCATGACAAATACAATAAATAAGCAGTGATCAGTTGAGTTCAACCGGGTCTGTTGTGAGATAGTAACACAACACAATGGTGAGTATGTCGATCAATTTCGTGGATTGCTTGAAGTTAGACATCGAACCCGTTGGATGCCGGCCCAGTGGTCTAGATGTTAAGCGTTTGCGAGCAAGACCGACAAGTCCTGGGTTCGAGTATTGCGAGGCGGGAACGCGGATGCACACTGCTGAGAAGTCCCATACTAAGATGAAACGTCCGTCAAGTGCTTTTAGGTTTTCCATGATGGTCTAGCTTCGATTAACTCATGATCTCAAGCATTAAAATAAACATGAATTGGAAAATCTAAATTAGGTCACAGGATATAAAATTTGAAATCAGATTATGGATGAATGTGGTAATTAAAAAACTTGATCTGACTTTTGCGTTCTTTAATGAATAAACTACTCATTGTTCCAGTAATTTATCTTGTGTTGGTTGTTTTAATCTTCCCATCGACAAAATGAATAAAAATTCACATCATTTTATAAACGAGTGGCTAACTGAACTCACCAGTTCAGTAAATAACAAAAACATTTTGACGCAAATGGTACTCCGTTCAGATGGAATAAGGAAAGGAGGCACATCCATCAAACGAGTCCTAAACAAGACAAAACGCGGATCCTGGATTCCAGTGCTAGCCACCATTATTTTCTGATTATATCTGGTGCATTGTAACTTATTTATTCATCCTATCAAACATAGATAATTCTTGCAAATTAAAAGTGATTTCTGTGCAGTTCAGAATATATATATGAATAGTTACCAGTAAATTTCAAAATTTGTTTACGTATTATGCAATTGATGCTGTTCTTAAATTTACACAAAGTGAAAACAACATTATTTACAGAGTGGGGTTAATGTACCATATTCACAAGATATTACCATTCTAACATTGTCTACATAAACCGAATATTTAAGAAGTTGGGTACAAAACAATTCTTTACTAGTTATCATTCTCATTTTAAACATTTACATTCCAGTGATTTTTAACAGCTAAACCTATTCATTCCTCAATGCATTTCTATCTTTTTTTATATGGATTTAAAGATCCCATAACATTTTGTTTGATAGGTTTATACTTCGAACTTCAGTCAGTTCATGATTTAACTCAACGATAAATCCTTGAAATGTCCATTCAACATTGGTTAAACAACCAATGACACTGAATGACTGTCGCTCAAACTGACTGAAAATGAGAATATAGATCATCCAATTTCAAATTACTTATCCAATTGTATCGTTGATATCATGAACCTGAATTTATAATTTCGACCGTTGGTTAGCTTGTGGATAGGTACTTTTAAGGAATAAGGCAAAATATCAATCACATGCTCATTGTTAATATTAGTGAGTAGTTCATACTCTTCCCAGAGTTGTATTATTATTCTTTTACAATTAACTGATCACTGGGTGGTGAACATTGTCATGTGTGTCAGGTCAGATCGGATCCTATCGACCAAGTTGCAATGTGGCTACCAGTCTAGGTGACTCGACATCGCATTCACTATATTGAAATAAGATGGTTGTTGGAGGTAGTCAATAGGAAACCTTGAACCTAGGTTTCGTACTATTCTGTTTTTATTATTCTATTTCAAAAGAGTTACATTTCTTAAAGATCGTGGGTGAGCACTACTGAGGAGTCCCAAGCTAGGACGAAACGGCTGTCCAGTGCTTCCAGGTTTTCCGTGGTGGTTTAGCTTCAATTGACTGATGATTTCAACTATTGAAATTTGTTAAATAACTATACAAATTGAATAGTTCTAAATTCTAGGATAAACCACCATATATATCATTAAATCAAAAAGAAAATGAAAAGTAACAAGTAGATCAATGCCATGAAATATCACGACATGAATAACTTGTTTAAAAAGAGATTGTAAAATGTAATACATCTAGAGATTCATTGTTAAGTATAGTTAGATACATTTAATTGTTATGCCTAAAAATTGACTTATTCAAGAAGAAAATAATAGTGAAGAATAACCTGATTAAATTCATGTTTAATTTCTATGTTAGTTCTATTTTAAATTACTACTTTATGTATTAGTAAAACAAAACACAAGCGGTATAAAGTTTTATTAATATTAAAACAATCGTAATTTTGTCTAATTTAACATTATTTTTTTTCTTTACTTGTATTTACTTTCGTTACTTAATCAGACATCTCAAGGTGATCTACCATGGATACATGGATTAAATCGTGCTGGTGTAAACCAAAAACCATATAATACACTTGGAAGAGAACGTCGATTCTTTTGTAATCCAATGGGATGCGTCTAACTGATACTGAAGAACAACATTTTTTTTTAATAAAAAAGAGATATAATCATATAATTATGTAATCATATAATCATGTCTGTATACTTAAATAAAACATAAATAAATGTCTTTCTTGTCAATAATTAATAAACGTGATAAATAAAATTATTTATACAGAAATCAAAAAAGATTAATTTTTCTATTACAATGACCGATTATAGATGATCGAATTAAATGTTGATCTTTTTTTCGAGGTTTCACACCAAAGATTAGTTTTGGTTAAATAACCATTAAAGCTCAGAAAGCACTAGGCAACTACTTCATCTTAATATGAAAATTTTCAACAGAGTGAGTGCACTTTCCCAATAAGGAATCCAACTCATAACTTATTAGTCACTTAGCTTCAGACTATCTGAAACGACATCGAACTTTAGTCAATTCATGACTTACCTCGAGAGATAATTTCTGGAATTCTGGTACATAATATTGACCACTGGTATAAGACAACTTTCACTAATGATGATGGATGACATTAATTGGTGATAAGAATAGGTCACTTCATAAACAGTTTGGTATAATTGGAAAAATTACGATAATATATGATAACAAACTTTGTTTTCTAAGCACATTTACATGTCATCATAAAAAAAATATTGGTTATCGGAAACGTAGATGTAAAATAGTTCATTTTACCAAAATTTAGTAGGTTAAGGTTTATTAAAGTTTCTTTGTACTAATTACACCATTTTTCAAACACTCAGGATATTTGAAAAGAACAGGATGATTTAATTCTGTATCAAGTGGTTGGTGATGGTGATTATCAATCCCAAATATTTGTCTTACATTTATTGTTGGAGGAAACATACATTTTATTGAAAAAAAACCATGACGTTACTGATTCATAAAAGCTAACCATCTTTCATTAGATTTCAATACACTTGTAAACACGGTTAAACGATTGTTTTCATTTGAATCAGATATGTTCACCACTAACATTGTGGTGTGTGTTACTTATATTGACATAAGTAGTATATAATCTTAGTCGTGAACAGAAGGTCTGGCAGCAAAGTGACAAGAGGATCGAACAGTTAAAAATAGAAACAGAATGCACTTTGTATGAAAATTCAAGAACAATCAAGTCTGAATCATTTTGAAACAATTGGTGGACATTTTGCAAATTAAACATTTATTTTATGATTGTTAGATTTTATTAAGTTTTGTAATTTCATGTTAAATACATTCGATTGTCCCTACTCGTGTTCTGTTCACTACAGTAAGTTTTCAGATAGTTATATTCATCATAAATATTAAGTGAACTACTGGTTAGATATCAGTAATAAATGTTATACCATGGCGTCCACAATATCGATCCTGATGCTCTGTAAGCGAGTTGACTTAATCATTAACTGTGTTTAGTTTCGAGAGATCGAAGAAATTTCTTAAAGAACATCAAAGAAACATCTTGCTTCTCTTGATATTGTTCAGCATCATCATTATCTTTGGTATCTCGTAGGAATTCATTTCGTATTAAAAACTCAAACATTTATCTCCTGAAGTCAAAATCATGTATACTGCTATTGAAGTACTATAAATACAAATGAATCAGATGAACTAGTTAGCTTTCAAATAGTAATATGTTCTATTTTTCTTCAGCACTAACCAACCTTTAAAATCTATTACTGTAGTTGTTGGGATTTTTTCATTGATTGACAATACTTTTGATACATGTACGGTAATAATATATTTCTATTGAAACCACATAAGCAGCTGAGCGGGATAAGGTCACAATTAAAGCATAAATACAATCCATCATCATTCGGTGAGTATTCGCTTTGCCAGCGACCTCAATTTATTGTTTTACTTATCATTAGTTATGCAACTATATCAATAATCATAACTCAAACTAAACACTAATGATCATAAGGTTATCACTTTTTTATGAACACTGTTACACAATTAGAATTGTTCCATTAGTAAAAGCTTTACAAATGAACAACAACATGTACATTCCGACAAATAAATTAAACTAATCCTTTCGGGTTTTTAAGATTGAAACTCATTTTTCTAAACCAGTTGAATCACAAGTATCATGTACAAGTAAATAAATCGCAATTAAATTATCTCTAAGATAGGAGCAAATAAATGATGCTTCATGGATTTATACTGCTTAAATTAGTTCATTTATGCAAGTTATAAATTTATAGATGAGTAGTCTTTTGATTGGAAAATTCGATGATTTATATGCTTTTGTTTCAGTCCTCTCAGTCCCAGTAAAAAGTAAACATTTTCGACAAGGTTTATAGAAGAATAGTATTGCTCCTCATACAATTCATAGATTATCCGTAATTAAACATATAATTCATGCCAGTTTTCATTTCATTGAATTTTTCATAGATAACCAGTTGTTTTATTTCTTTGTAATGAATCCAGTCAGTTGTTCGGTGCTTATACTTCTTTGCTAATTATTCAATAAAAAGATATTCGGTCTATTCCTCGTAGATTTAGTCCTTCTATTACTAAACGAATTACAAGAAATGTTATTATTTTATTTAATACGACTGATTGCATACATGATGTATTCATATATCTTAAATGATCCAAAAGAGAATTTTATGTGGAAAATGTTATCAAGGATTAAATCAAGCGTTATCATTTGTTAAAATAACCTTTTAATATCAAAGAAATAAGTTTAATGTTTTCCATCTTGATGGCTAACCAATAAATCTGATGTGAAGACTTAAAATGAAGTTAACTAATTACTTATTTCTCATGTGAATTAAAACTATGAATTTGAATATTACTGACTCAATGATCTATAAACGAACATAAAAGAATTAACTTCTACCTACGACTAATTTTTATTAGTATCAGCTAGTTCTGTGCAACTGGAATCAGAACAGTAAAAGCGTCCATTATATATATAATTTAAACAGTTCAAAGGAACAAAATAAAGATATTTAATACCACTAAAAAAACAAACTTGGTCAATTGAGTGTCATTTCACTCTAGCCGAGGCAATATTTTGCGATTTTACTGAGTAGTTTGAATATACTCAATTTAGTTCGTCTACTTGTTCTTTATGTGAATAAACTAACTGAATTACTTCACGAAATGTTGGAAATTTGATTTCTTTTTTTCCTACTTACTAAGTAATTACAAATGAATCATTATTTTTATAGTAAATAATCTACCTTATAGTAGATTTGTATGGAATTATCAAGTCCAATTTTGATAATGATACCTTAAACACCGGTCATTGAACTATTCATAAACTCTTCATATGAATAAGTTTTTTGAAATTACTTAAATAACTTTTCAAAGAAAATATCACTGCAAAACGTGTATGACCTTCAATTAATCCGATTTATAAAACTATGTTAAGTGGACAGATTATATTTCATTAATCATATAATGACCATAATAAAAAGGATTATTTTCAATTTTTGTTTTTGGATTAATGCCATCTGATAAACCGATGAACTCTAGTGATCATTGATTGACTATATGGATATATATATCTTCTAGATACCTTCTGAAAGGCATATATCTTGGCACCTTTAACCCAGTTATTATTTTTCATTTTTTTAATTATTTGAATAAACATAAATTAATTCACTGGATTTTTAAATCCATTCCATTTGCTCGTAATTTACGTTTTATGATAATTTTTAGATAAATTTTTCATTGTTGATATATTGACTCTAATCATAACGTTTTATATATATGGGATTGTAAATTTTTTTTTCATTCGTACTAACCATTGTACTACTTTATACAACTCAACATGTGATATTATCAAATAGAGTAATTATGTCGAATGGTAATAATCATTCATTTATATATATATGCATGCCATGATAAGTATTAGGTAGATAAGTTGAATGTTATTTGTGTACTACTACATGGGTTGTTTCATAAATCTAAATTTCCACTTAATTGACTTTATATTTAATGTTTTTTTCATATATTGGTAAATTAGTATTAAAAGCATATAAGATAAAGAGAGGGAAATAGATGACAAAAATATGTCAGATTAATCTTAATTATTATGAATAATTAAATTTATAATTGAACAATGTTGAAAAACTTAGTTACAACTGAATTAACGTTATTTTTTTTTGTTTTGATGTTTATGTAATTAGACATGTTCATCATTGAGTTGTTTCGTGTGATTAAATGTAGTAATCTGACAATTTATATAGTGAAACTTGGAAGAAGAAAATTATAAGTTATGAAATAATTAAACTAAAGAACAACCAGATCGATGGAATTTTTCGTTTTTAGAGTAGAAGATACAAGAAAAATAAACAATCGCATCATTTCAGACTGTTTTTTTTGCTTTCAAATTTATCGTTGAAAACTTCAGTCAGTAATTGCTATTACATATGGTACTTTAGTATGAACACTTAGCGGCTCCATTAAATAAATACTGCTACCTTTCTTCCAACCTACTTTTGTCCTTTGGTTTTTGTAGATGATTCATATTCTCAGACTTCATCTAACCGATTCAATTCCCAGTCTGTTTGATTTCAACAGTATTTTACATACCCTACTGCATGTCTTTGAAAACTAATAACATATGACAACTGTTTCTAAAAACAACATCATCTAATGAGTAAATGATATAAAGACAAATTGAACTGATGTATGGTTATATCCAATACTTTCCAACTACTCTAATTGATCATCGCTAATTAAGGTCAAAAGTAAACTTGGCTTTTATGTGATTACTCTATGCTTAAGTTTCTCGATAACATGCAGATCTTAAACAAACATTTATCCATAACTCTTATCTAATGCTTTTCATCATATATTTATCATTTAATCACGGTTTTATGTACTGTTTGTTTACTCTTGATTTATATTTGCTTTGAGATTTTAAATAATATCTTACAATATTTTACTGTTTGCTGAACTAACTACATTTTCACAGTACATTAGGAGATACAATAGCTTAAGTCAAGGGAAAAATTTAACTTCTAATTTTAGGGGAAAGAAACATAAGTTTTGAAAATGTAACTTTCAGTCAATCGTGCCACCACTGGAATAAATGAAGTAAACCAAACCTACTTTCTGATGTAACTGAGTATTCATAGCTTGTTGAGTAACACAATGTATTTTTCATCCAGTCACTGTATGTATAAATATCAAGGTTTTTATCTGATTAAAACAGACGTGATAATCTGAAGATATAATACTAATGGAGTAGATATGTTACGTAATAATTACATAATGACATTTCGAACTCGAGAGCGACGTAATGATTTCCAATACAGCTTTAGATACAAGTTGGTTTCTATGCACTCCCTTGTTACACGATGACTTACAATGCCTTGAGAATGTCCGTAAATAAATCAACATGTGAATAGTCAGCATTCGAACATGAGTCACACAAAATTCACAGTACATAATGTACCTATCTAGTTTGATCAATTTTTTCATATTTCTTAATCTTCTTCGATAGTACAACCATCTTAGTTAGGATTACTTTAATATACACTGATAAAAATAATAATAGCTTTATCTACCATTATTTCTTGCATTCAATAATTCTCTGTACCAATAGCCCAGTATCACCACACATTTCTCTTTGACATAAACACAGATTAGAATTATTCAAAAATATATTTTATAGATGTTTTTAGTTGTCAGTGTTTGTCATCCATGTTTACCTACAAAAGATTTCTATCATCTCAACTGCTACTATAATTTTGTCTCATCGTATAAATTACAATGTATTCTTTTCCTACTTTTTCAAAGGATAGGGAAGGAGAGAAATGTATCGGCAATTGTCTGTTTATAAATTCCTTACTAAAAATGGATAATATGTTCAAGGTCTCCTCTCTAACTCATTTCTATAAGAGATTTCATGCTAACTAAAATGCGCATGTATTAGTTAGTAAAACGTCTTCAATTTATTTGTTATATTAATTTTAATAGTTGAGATCATGAGTCAATTGAAGCTAGACCACTATGGAAAAACTGGAAGATAATGGTGGATGTGTCACTCAATTTCGTGGATTGATTTAAGTTAGACATTAACACCGTTGGATACCGACCAGCTCAGTGATTTAGCGGTTAAGCGCTCGCGCGCGAGAGTGATATGTTCTGGGTTCGAATCTCTCGGTAGGTGGTATCGTGGATGTGCACCGCTGAGGAGTCCCATACTAGGACGAAACGGCCGTCCAGTGCTTCTAGGTTTTCTATGGTGGTCTAGCTTCAAATGACTCATGATTTCAACCAGTGGAATTTCTAAAATCTCCACAAAACCCATTCTGATAATAGTAAGAATAATAAAATACGATAACAAAAGTCATATCAATAGATAAACGTTGGAAATAGAATGTCAAACGTGGGTAAGTAGACTTAGAATAGTTATCACAAAAAATTAAAACCATTACGTAATAAGAAGTGAGTAAATAATTAGATAGTGAAGAATACAAACGGAAAGAAGCGAAAATTACAAACCAATACTGGATAACAAAAATAAAATTAAGAATCGTTTGTTAAGTTATAACTGGCCACTAAAGGGATAGTGGGGTTACGAATTTCTTCTGTACACAATAATTGGGGTTATATGTACAAATTCCTATAGCTTCAGCTATATGTAGGAGACGGGAACAAACTTCATTGAGAAATGATGGAAGTATACGATAGATCGCTCGAAATGCTTCCGATTTATCTATAGTATGACCGCTATCAATAAGATTTGCCAAGATACAACTGCGTATTGTTTTGTATCTAGCCCTTTATAAATCAAGCTGGTAGATGTTCACTCGTTCGTTGATTAAGTTGCCTAGTTGCTTTAACATTTTCGTATAAATATTCATGTATATTAGAGTAAAGCCTGATAACGATCTAATTGAAAACAATTATTCGCTTATATGTGTTTTTCTAATTTTCACAACAGAAATCTTTAATAAAACAAAAGACAATTAATTTTCAATTAAATTAACTGTAAAAATATTTGACTCAGTTAATGAATTAACTGAATTGTGATTGTAGTCAAACACATGAAATTGATCATGAATCTCTGAATGGTTTCAGCATTGTAAAACAAACAAACAAAAAAATGTTTCATTCAAAATGAAAGACAATGCATGAAAGGTTTATTATGAATGAATGATTAGTGACAAACTAAATTAAGTTTAATTATTTAAATTGTTTCCTTTTCTTTCAATTACAATTCATTGTTATATTATAATGAATCAAGTGAATTGACAGAACGTTTTCAACAATTTTGAGTCTATGTACTTTTTAATTTGTTCTGATAAATAAATTACCATAATACTTGGTTGCTATAAATACAAATGTATCCAATGAATTAAAAATGAAAAAAAAAACAAACAACTAAAGTAACAATTTAACTCGAATAATTTGTTACCATAAATAGTATCATATTCAAGATGGAAAAGTGTTGGTGATCAAAAAAACACATTGATTATTCATGAAATACGTTAATTTATAGATTCAAATGAAATTGCCAATATACAAATCAAGTATATATGAGAAGTCGTTTAATTTTTAATCACACCATAAATTTATATGATCTGAATGATCCACCCAAAAACATTCAGAAAATAATTAAAAAAAGACATAGGCAATTATATGCCAGATAAAGAACAGTGTATAGAACACATCAAGATTACAGAAAAGAAAACGGAATTATACAAGAATACATACATTCGAAGGACAAGGAATTCATCATAATAGTTACTGAGAAAATAATGATATACAGACATATATCGATGAGTTTATATAAACCAATCAACATAATAACTATTAACACTCTGAAACATACTACTAATCGGACAAAAGACTAGTCACAGATACAATCGAAAGAATTTAGTCTTATGATGGTTATGAATTGTACAAATCAAAAGTGACATTGTAGAAATCAGTTATACCGTGTACATAAAAACTTTGTAAGATCTTAATTGCTATATTGTCTGTTGGATAAGATTCATAATTTATTCTGTGTGTGATAAACAATCTCTTTTTTCTACTTTAATTTATCAGTAGTGAATGGGTTGTGTCAGTGAACTTATTGAGTAAACATGTTTTCATTGATATCATAGACATTTGATCTATTCAGGAATCATTAGGTTGTTCGATATTAATAACATGATCAAATGTCTAAATGAAAAAATAATTATAATTATTCAGTATAAATGATGATTGTAATGTTTTAATGGTCATTAATCATATGAAGTTACTGAGCAATATCAGATTCTGATTTTTATATGATGTAATGCATTTTGACATTACAATCTACATGGTATTATTGTTAATTGCAGAGTGGAAAGTAACAAAATATAATTTGAATAACTCAACTCTTTACTCTGTGATCTATTAACCATAAATTATGTTTGCAAATATATATATATATATATATATATATTAAGTAACTAGAATATTGTTTTTCGTGTAAACATGTATTTAACTTTGACTGTTCGATAAGGTTTTATACATGACGATTGATCAGCTGCGTTCTCTTTAACTTTTGTTATTTGTTTTAATGTTTTACTGCATTAATGCCAATCATCATAAAACAACAGGGGCGTAAATACCGAAACTCTGTTTTCCATCAATATTCTAGCCTCCACTCATTATGTGTTCACGTATCTATTCAAAATATCACACTAAATGAAAGCTAAGTGAATGCAATATGTATTTCCTGTCAAGTGCTTTTAATCAAATAGAAAAGTGCTTTACCTTGACATTAAAATAATCGACTCTCCTATACAAGCATTCGTCTAACATACTTCGAATTCAAGGGTCACAGTGTCTGAATAAAAATTGTGATTTAAAGTAAATTGGTTATTTAACAGATGTGCATAGATAATATATACGATCATTTAAACAAATAACAAAAGTTAAAGAGAACGCAGCTGATCAATCGTCATGTATAAAACCTTATCGAACAGTCAAAGTTAAATACATGTTTACACGAAAAACAATATTCTAGTTACTTAATATATATATATATATATATATATATATATATATATATATATATATATATATATATATATATATATATATATATATATATATATATATATATTTGTTTTAGATCCCTGGTAATTTAGTTCTGCTGAATTTGATAATATATTACTGAGACTTCTATCAACAGCCGTTTAGGTTACATAACATTCTACTGCGAATATTTATGCACTCAGTTACAAATATTTGCAAACATAATTTATGGTTAATAGATCACAGAGTAAAGAGTTGAGTTATTCAAATTATATTTTGTTACTTTCCACTCTGCAATTAACAATAATACCATGTAGATTGTAATGTCAAAATGCATTACATCATATAAAAATCAGAATCTGATATTGCTCAGTAACTTCATATGATTAATGACCATTAAAACATTACAATCATCATTTATACTGAATAATTATAATTATTTTTTCATTTAGACATTTGATCATGTTATTAATATCGAACAACCTAATGATTCCTAAATAGATCGAATGTCTGTGATATCAATAAAAACATGTTTACTGAATAAGTTCACTGCCACAACCCATGCACAACTAATAATAACAACGGTGACTATAACTACAAAGAATATCCACGCCTTAGTTCTCATTTTTTCAAATCATACCTAAAAGTATTTGTCGATATTCTTATTTTCTTTTACATTACGTCACTTGTCTATTCCTTTGTTCTCATTTTTTATCTCTTTATTCCTCAACTCATACATCAGTTTACTTATGGTGGAAATCCTGTATTATCTAAACGATCTCAAGTCACTGACCGGTCGAAAGTTGAATATTATCAGTGAGTGGGAATCACGAGTTAGCCTTTTTGAATCCATATATGCCACTCAAATTCGCCTCCTTCAACTTCCATACACTAATTCAGATTGGACAACAAACAGGGTTGGCTATTTCTTTAGAAAAGTTAAACAACCACGTCTGTTGTATACTCAAGACCCGTATTCAAGACTCTAGTGAAGTACCACGAATTTCTTCGTCATCTGTCGCTTCGAGACGTTTGTTTCACATGCGTTTTTCAGGGGACCCTGCTGCATTTTCGTCTGGTTTTGCTTATGCCAGTTTCACTCTAAGGTTTAGAGCTGAGACAGAACTAACTGACTGAATTCCAGTTAACAGTGGGTTATGAAATGTTATATTAGAAAGCTTCGCCAGCGTGAGAATAAATTGGTGTCAGAAACGATGTCTTTTAGTTATCTTAGAATACGCTTAGACAGCATGCAGCCCGGATTCAGCCAAGAATGAATTCTACCACCAGATTTTAACGGAATATATAGGTTGAATTAAAGCGTTTTCCGTGCAGAATTGTATTGGAGAACGATGATTGACTTTTTCTTGATCAATCAGAACTAGCGGACACCTAGAGAAGACTTTGGAATCGTCCCACGTAAAAATTATAAATATTCTAACGTTTTTCTTATTTTAATTCCTCCTTTCATCCAACTTTATCATTTGGAATATAATTACGTTCCTGTTCAACCGTGTTCTAATTTGGGGACTTTTCGAGCGAAGTAATGTCCAAGAATACCAAGCAATAAGAGTGGCTGGATCGTAATAATATAAATCTTAACACCAGTTGTGATCTTTTCCAGGGATTACGTTCGACAGATATTGAAAAACTACTAATAGATTTGAATACACAGTTCGGACGTCGAGGCCCATGGCATAGTCGTTTGGGTGGCCAGTGGTGACATGTTAGTCACATGTCAGATAACAATGACTGTCTGCTGCAACTTTGCGCAGACTAAAAACTGTCTCTGGCTAGCGCTAACTAACGGCATAGTCATAGCTACATGGTGTTATCACACTGTATCCCAAACGTGGGTTCAGATCGGTCACATCACGATTAGCTAATCTTAACTTATGTTTCGTTGGCCAACAAATTAATCAATGGACCAATATCAACAAGTTGGTTGGGGCTTCTGTTGCAACTAAATATAAAATAGAGCAAGGTTCAAGGCTAGCTATCAGCCCACCAAAAAGTATAGATGAGTACTGGCTACAACTGCATGAAACCATGGAAATGATGAATAAAGTCGCTTGCGGCTTCGCGAAACGTCCCATTTATAACTACTGGATTTCTCAAGACTTCTCACTTGTTGATGTACGTCGGCCTACTCCGTGTAGCTACGATTCTGATGATAAACGTAGATCCTTAGTCAATGAAAATGTCTAAAATTTGCGAAAGGACAGAGAAGCCTGTTGATCGGAACGTGTTCCGTTCTTTTTACGTTATACTCACCTAACTTTCTGTCTTAACAATCTCATTTTCATTGTGTGGTACATATGTATTTAGTGCTTTCTTGTAACAATGTTTATGTATTTAAGGAAGCAAGCATTGATTGCCTTGCACTAACTGTTTGACGTACGCTTATTCTTCAGTAGTAAGGATAAAAGGTCAATCAACTTATATAAATCCCTGTAATTTGTAGTACTGCGTAGGTTCAATCTGTGTCAACAGATGGTGTACTGATATTACGTGTTCTAATAGAGGATTCCAGTAGTTCACTACTCAGTGCGAGAAATGAAACTCCAAACGTAGACAATTCGATTTCAGTCTATGGACTTCCTTAGAATGTTCTCTCATATGATCATTCATGGATGGAAGGAAAATATAAGACATTAATATCAAGATCATCGTTCAGTAAACGGTAAGTCAATATCAGATCACCCCGTAATCTGTGGGTAAGATAGCGGAAATAGGTTGAAGTGTCTGTCTGTCTTCGTAAGATATCCTAAAGATACCCTTTACCATTTTGGTCCCTCACAAGTGAACCCGTTCTAGCATATCCGTTTCATAATTAAAGACTCGCTACTTAAACCCCACGTCAAGCATGATGACATTCCTAAAACCATGTCCCCTGGATAAAAGATTATTCCCTTCCACATAGTCTAAAATAGCCATCTGAACCATATTTTCTACTAGTTTGACGATAACACTGATTAGACTAACGGGTCAATAGTTACTAAATCTCTACTCCCCGCTTAGTAAACCAGACTGTTTATTGAGCCTTTCCATTGTCAGAGGTTCAGCGATTACATCCCATAAGGCTTTCGTAATCCTAAGACGAATATCGTCAGGACCACTGAGTTGTTGAAATAGTCGTAAGACGGTTCCTTTCTCAATAACCACAGGACCCATCGACAAGCCGCCGTTATAACTAATAGTAGGTCTTTCACTGTCGTCGGTAGAGAACACCACTAAAACATTTTTATAAAGCAGCTTTTGCAACATCATCAGCCAATCAGTATTTATGTCGAATTTTATTCATGAATAATGTTTGGTAATGAAAGTCATTTATTCTATTCGAACAAGAACAACTCGACATTTCACTTGTCCATACTTATTTTGTCACACTGAATTATAGTATGGCTTTAAGACTGAAAGTACGTTTCTGTGTAACTGACGGTTACATATTAACGCTGATAATCCATTCTGTTAATCGAAGGGTGACTTTAAACAGTTATGTTTAGGTCAGTACTAACTTTGTAAGAAAACATGCTTAGGCAGTCTGGGAACGGCTTGATAGCTTATTTGTTGATGACTGTCAGCAATCGTCTGACAACGCAATTTCTTAATCATGTATTGAAACAAACAAGTATTTAACAAGACTACCACAAGGAAGAAGGGATCATTGACATTCTCCCGAGGTTAGAAACACCGAAATTGGGACCTAGAAAATATGTAGCATTACTGTATGTCTTAGTTCAATGTTTGTGATTGTATTTATGATAAGCTTTGTAATGAAGTAAACGAAGCAATCGGTGGTACTTTTATAGGTATTCGAGAAATTGCCATTGATTCTTTGTAGTGAGACCATTTAGTAAGATATATTATAATTAGATACAGGGTCTTAGCTAGAAATATCGATCCTGTGGACCTGGGTTGATCAAAACTATTTTAATGCTTAAGCTGTTTTAAGTCACTACCTACAGGAACTCCTGAATGATGAAAGTAGGATCACACTAAGGTTTCGGGATTCCAAAGCAATGACATAGTACCAGTTTAGGATATAGCCCGTTGATGTGTTATCCGATGAATTATAAACGTGTGACATAGTGTCCATGAGACAAACGAAAATTATCAGCAAAAAAAATGTATCGGCTGCGGCGATCACCAACGTCCTCGTATTTTGCTAATCCTGGAAATTAGTTTTCTTCACTCTTGGAAGACACACTTGACTTCTAATTAATAGATTCTGAGACCGAAACATGCTTTACTTTGGGCAACCAGGTTGCATCAATAGCCCATAATACAAAAGGGTGACTGAAATTCAAGAACATACACCTGTCCTCCGTAAATGAGTTCCGTTTACTTTTGGTGCAAGTTGATTGCAGTCACTTCATTGCATTGGTGACAGCCATTTCAAAGCTCCTGATCACATGAGTATGCCTTTACTTGAGTCTGAGTGTATCCAAATCTTTCCAATTCAATCATGGAATCTCCGTCTTCAGCAATACTGAACTTTCAATCAAAACTCTACATCCTCAAGTAGGAGCAACGATTTACTGCAAGTGAGCTGTACAATACGTACATAGAAAAATCAATCTTCGGATAATGTAAACAGATAGCTTATTACCTGAACCACAATCACAACTGGCTCTGTCCATCACGCCTACTGTAAGTGCTTGGGAGATAATTCACGTCCTAAAACAAATACAAGTCATTAGACAGCTAAGGCCAGTCTGCCACAATAAGATGACCTAAGGCAATTCTGAATAGGCACCTAAGCTGTATAAGTTAATCTTAACCATCAAAAATCCAACCCTTCAACTATACCTTACTTTATAGGGTGTTTTATTATAAATTAGACTGAAATATAAATGACAATGAAAAAATAAATGACAGTTGAACCAATTTTTCGAAGCTCAATCCAATTAGACAAAAACAGGAAGCTTTACTAAAGTAGAAACTTGGTAAACGTAAATAGAAACATATATTATCCCTTATATCTCCAAATTATTACTACCAGATAAATACAAAAATCTTTGGAAATATAAGACAAATACAGGTTTGAAAATATCTTGAAAGCCTATTGAAAAAAAAAACAGAGCTTTACAGAAGATACTTAGTACATACGATTCTCATTAGTTAGTAACTGAATAAACGAACTGACACCAATGTAAATACACAGGTGAAAAGTAAAAATTAGAGATGTTTCCACAGACGTCTTATAGATGTTACATTTACAGAAGATTATCACAATAGATGTAAGCAGGTCTGAATATACACACGGTTACTTGGTCAGACCAATTTTTTGGCTTGGAAGAAAGCGCGCAAGTGACGCATTTGCCAGAATCCAATACAGATAAGCAAGACCAATTGAGCAACACTCCACCAAGTCACGCGTCGGTTTGTGCTTTCGCTTAGTGATCGGAAACTTTCTTCTCTTACCTGTAAAAGTGTTGACAGAAGCCAAACTTTAACAATGGATAAAAAATAGTACATTATATTTGAAAGCTAGGGAATATCCTTTTCGCTGAGCTAATGCACAGAAAAACAGGCTTAAGGTATATATTTTTTGAAACGTAAAATGACTAAATCAGAATTTCCAAACTTCTCTATTCATGGATCTATACAATATTTTTTTGTAGAAGTACACAACCAGACCAATCAGATTGCAGTATATTATTATCAAATACTTAAGGCACAAATTAAGCACTCACAAGAACTCAGCAACAATAAACTGCTCACCAAAATCTATCAGCACTCCTGCACTTTATCCTACTTTTCCCTAGAAACATAGTTTGCGAAATTATGAAGCTTGCTATTAAATTTATGTGGAATCACATTGTCAAAAAGTCATAAATAACCCCATAAACTTTTGACACATTGTTAGACAATTAGGAAGACAACTTTTCTGCCCTAATGTTAAATCCAGTATATTAAAACTATGAATCATGATTAAAATACGCAATGGGAAGAATCACTGTCAAAATTCCTTGGGACAACACAAATTTCACCTTACTTACGTCCTTATGTGTCATGATTATTTTGAATGCCGATTTCAGCAGAGAAATTTAAAAACTTCGAGTGGTTTAATGACCTAAATTCATAGTACCTACAAGTGACGTTATGTAGAAAAAGTAATCTTCGGTAGACATAAGATAAATAATCAAAAGCGTCACAAATATGGTGTATAAATCACTCACACGTTGATAATTCTGGTCTTTGGCTATGCTTTGAACCTGATCAAGTAGCTGACGAACCCGAAGCTGAATATCGTTCAATCTGTCCTTTGTAGCTATTTCTTGATAATTTAAAGCGTGGTCACCAACTGCGATGTCGAGGTGTACTCTCTAGAGAATTATGAACGTAACGTATACCTTACCAATTGTGATCCACCAAACCAAGCACCGGAATCAGATGAAATGCATATTTTGTATTCACCAGGTCTATGAGCAGTAAAAACAAACCGCCCTTCTGAAGAATACACCTAGAAAGGCACAACAGAGACCTACAATTATTGCTAGACATCAACTTTCAAATCGACAAATAAATACCTCCCCGTCTAAGGTGTTCAACTGTCAGGGTTAACCATAAGGTTCGAAAAGAATTTTCAACAATTTTATGTTCAAACTGCTCAAGTGATTTGGGAAAACAAAGCCCACATGAGTTTCAGAGGCATAAATCTCTCAAGGATGTACATAACACATTAACACGTCGTGAGAAATAACACGGTAAGGGGTGGAAACAAAGACACAAAACGAGAAACTGAGGTCAGTCACACCAACTTCTACTTTTCGATAACATCAGACTACCATCTTCAAAAAACTTAGGAGTCTAAAAAGTAGGACCAACCTCTATTACTTAAAGTGCAATGACAACGGGTTTATTTCTTTCACTTTGAGGCTAACTGTGCAGTGAATAACTAAAGTAGGGGCAGACCAGTCACATTAATCATTAGTTACTGTCTCTCATTGATGTGCCGCGTATGCAGTGTGACAGACCAAAGCTCCGTGATGACATTCTAGTACCTGTTACTTTGATGAGGCTAGAATTAAGTTTAATGTCATTGACACAGTAGATTATCACGACTTTTGCCAAACAGAACGATATCAGGGATTTTACGTCAACCAGTGGGCTCCCAGACAAACTAGTCTCTGATTAGATGGCTCAAGTCAAAACGAACACAAGTTTGGTGACAGCATAATTTGGGACTGGCAGATAATATGAACCCAGGTACTGAGTTTATATAAACTCATCAACTTAACCGAGAGGTTATGATAAAACAATATTTCAACGGTAGCCTACACAAATGAATGTAACGAAATACATCCCTACGTCTTGCTCAATTAGTAAGTACAGACAAATAACCAATGAAATTCAAAAGTAACCGATGGCTTTACGATGTCTATTAGACTTTTTTCGAGACTACGTTGGTTTTCTGCATCCTGAGGCAGGCTGCTCTTACTTCATAAACTTGTATTGGAAACGCTAGTGTGTAGGAGGTACTTTCTGCGTTTTACCTCAACTGCATAATAGACAATTTATGGAATCCCAGGGCCTTAAGAAATGAATAAAAACATCTTTTGGTGGACTCTTTACAACCACAAGCTAATTTAACGCATGAAAAACTTAACGCAAAAGTTCCAATATGGACTCTAAATAACTTGACGCTAAACCTTAGTTCAACTGTTGATCGTCTACCATGTCAAATAACATAGTAGTCATCTTTCGCCGTTTGCAAGTATCATATATATCATGACAATTGTTATTCACTGACTGCTTACTAATCGCAGCAACCTCACTGTGTTATGCCTGGTTGTAAAATTTAACATACAGAAGGACAGTCAGTGCCGGCCCATACATACATTATTTGATGTATCGAGCATAATGCGAAAAACTTAACATGCTACTGAGAAAACAAAGACTTACACGGTCGAGCAGAATTTGATCATATGGATCAATAACCTTAACTTTTACTCCCAAGTCTTTGGAGCGTTCAAAATGCTTTCCTTTAGAAGCCAATAATTTATAATTCCCTGTGAGCGTTCATTATTTCCTAAAAACATGTATACCTGCCACAAGAGTGTCCTCCGGAACATCCTCCAAAAAGCACCGTTCTTCAGTTTCTTTCATATGAAAGAAAATGCTTTGCGAAAGTCCAATACATAAACAAAATATTACAACAGAAGTTAAGTCCATAGATGACGTGTAAAGCCAATGATGCGCTCAACTTGAGGTTGAACCGAACAAAATTCAAACAAAAAACTTTGTCACACAGGACACTGAATGGTTGCTTATCAGAGTATACACCCGAATCACAAAGACTAGTCTGTGAGCTTCAGACTTCGAACTTTACTATTCATCATCAACGAAACTATTCGTTGCCGATGTTCTAAGTAAGGTTTTACATAAGTGGAACATAAAATCCAAGATAACTTCGTTAAAGCCCCTGAGACCACGGCAACGTGACCATAACACTCAAAAACATTCGGCAGCAATCACACTACAATTCAGAGTTGTTTTTGAGTCATGACTAATCAACACTTCCAAGTCATTTTCTTTGCATGCACGGAAATGAGTTACCACTAGTAATATACTAGTGAGCGTCAACAAATACAATGTTCATAACCACATTCCTCCTATAATTCGTCTTTAAGACCCAAATTCCGGTACATCTAAATAATTTGTACAAATCAAATTGAAGATCACGGCAATCAGCCTCATCATTTATGATTCTCCAGATCTCTATGTTATCCCCAAACAAAAATTTTGACGATATAATCAGTTTTGGTAATTTATTAGGGTAAAGAAGATAAAATAACAACTGAAAGTGGTATCTAGAGTTACACCACTTTTGTCCGCCCTTCATCCAGACACAGGAAAAGTATCTTATCTACTCCTCATGGCACCTGTCACTTCAAAGCTGGATAGATTCTACATAAGTCCTATGTAAGAAACACTTTCAAGAGATTTACTAACATTTATGAATATCACCTCGATAGACAAATCATTATTTTGAGCTATTATCCTCTCCTCTCCCATGCTCGTTAAGTTATTTGATTGTGAATGCTTGTTCTGAGACCAGGATTGATCACGAATTAACTGATCGTATGATTTCTCATGAGTTAGGCCGAATTATTTTTCTCAAGTAACTTAACTAATAGATTGATTAGACTGACAGGTCGATAGTTATACCATTCGTCTAATTCCATATATAAATGTTGGTCGAAAAAATGACATCCTTCCAATTCGAGGGAAGATGATTTTCGGAAATAAGAATGTTAAACAGTACCGTGATCGTTTATGAAATGATATTTCTGAGGACGTAGTTTCAGGACCCGGTGACTTGCCAACTTAAAGGGTAATAAGCAAGTGATGAACAGCTTCCTCAAGCACAAGCTGCCTCTTGCTTGGTTCTTTCCGAAACTATAAAACAGGAAACTTCACTTGATAACGGGTGGTAACCGTCACTCAGTAAAGAAAACATTTGGGCCTTTATCTAAAGATACTAGGGAGAGTGGCATAAACGTCGTATTCAGTTGAGAAATCTACGATCTGCCGATTCTTACTTTGAAAATTTTTGTCCTGTGATTGTCCAGTGATTGACTGTTTTTATTTTCCACATTGAATAGATGCTCTTTGAAGTGTAATTTAGTACTACATTTTATTATTATTCTATTAAAGTGAATAGAATTATGAACGATGCGCCGCCTCATAATGATTTTCCCTCGATTCTTTTCCACTTCAAACATTTCGGGTTTGAAGCATCTATGCAAGTTAACCGTAGTTTGCCATTTAAACCAACTACTTTTTCAGTTCACGTCTTTGAACAAGTACCAAGACAGCAATATCCTTCTTAAGGTTGAGCGAAAAAGCACAAAGCTATTTTCTAGACAAGGATGTGATTGATTTTTGAAATAAAACTCTGGTGAATTCAGGCTACCCATTGTTCTGGAGGAACACCGAGACAAAGCATTGTTTGTCGGCATCAGAATGTCCGTAAGAAGAAGTACATGGAATATCACCCAGTGAGATACTGAAGTCGTTTTCTGTGATGCTGTTATCATTCAAAAAGTGTGAGATGGGAAGAGTCTCGTTGTTTAATAGCCTTACCACTCTGCATCCACTGTGATTAAGGATATCCCTAGTATTATTTAAACGGTTATAAATGACACGGTAGCCAATATTCGTGGTACTGTGGAGATGGACCCGACAAGCTTATTTTGTAAATAGTTTTCAATGTTATTTGTATTTATTTTGTCAACCTTTCACTGTATGTATATTTAACATTAAATGACTGTAACTGTTGTTTTAGTAAATGATCTTAAACACACTACCCGTTGTACTACTACATAGCGTGATATACCGCTGCTGGCTAACAAATACAATGCTTCTCACACACTCCTCGTTCTATTTTCATTTGTTATTGAGCTATCTGAAGTCTAAATCAAATTCTATCTACATTTATAGACTGTAACCGGAATATATCACATCCTACGTTGGGTTATATCATTAGAGAGTTCACCAACCTGTTCAGAATCAACAAACATTTATAATTGTGGGTTTACTTTACGGGACCTAATCATAACACGCAACATCTGATCAATT
Source organism: Schistosoma margrebowiei (assembly GCA_944470205.2). Classification (NCBI taxonomy): domain Eukaryota; kingdom Metazoa; phylum Platyhelminthes; class Trematoda; order Strigeidida; family Schistosomatidae; genus Schistosoma; species Schistosoma margrebowiei. The sequence continues at coordinate 38,555,833 of OX104028.1, read as the reverse complement.
TAAGTAACGTCCCCAATTTTTATTGTATTTGTTACAATTAATTATATATATTAATATTACTACTGATTTTTAATAACTTAGTTTATATTTTTTGTGTTCATATCTGTTTGGTCCACCACAGTACCAGTGAGTGAATATGCTTTGTCGAATGAAATGACGTTTTGTTTCATTGCTTGCTCACTATTTCTGGTTTGGCTATTCACTTTAGTTGGTCACACTGAAACGTATTCTTGGTTTTGACGTGGTGACTCGAACAGCGACAATGCTACTGTTCACCGACGAATATTTACTACCCTTCTTACGTTTTCCCAAATTTTCTTTTGACGAGGGGTGTTTACCGTTTGTTTTATGTAATCGTGCAACGAAATGACGCTTTACCGCATATCCTCATTGGGATTTGTTCAACAATTAAAACAGATATTGCCTGCAAATCAGCTGAGCTCGTTTACGGCACCACTCTGGTCTAACCGAGACAACTAATAAGTTCTGACGACAAAGCACCACGCGATTCAACACGCTTCGCAAGTTGTTAAATGTAGGATGTACAACAGATTAAAGCGATAAGTCCAAGTAAAAATGAATGCCAAATACAACTCGACAAACATCCGCGGACGTGTAAACTTATTTCTGACCGCATCGAAGTCGTTAGAAAACCATTATAGCAATCGTATGAAGGATCTTCCTGAGTCACTGAATGGACAAATAAGCAGTTCACCACCAACAAAATTATCAGGAGAGAAACGGTCTCGATAGATGGAATAAAATCTTTCTACGATGGTCAACAAGAGAAAGAACACACTACTTAAGATAAACAACCTCAACCGTTTATTACGAAGCCAAAGAGAAACAAGAACTTCATCTGAAATCGGACATGTCAGAAAATAGATCAGTAGGCGAGACTATAACTTATGGACTAACCAATCAGGTATAAGCTAACAGGTCTCTGGTTTTGGCATGAAATTCACTCATCTATTTGGCTAAATAGAGTTTTGGCATTGTTGCTCATGTCAGTTAGTGATGAAAAGCATAAATCTAATTTCTAACCCCAACCATCAACTGTAAATCATAATTCTAATTCCTCACACACTGGTTTATAACCCCCATTTGGTCCCAGTTAGGTGGACACTTTCAATGTCACTGAGGCGTCACTCAAATATCGTCCATAGGTAACAGTATCACTGTTCAGTCTTCCTTTAATTATTATTATTAATGGCATTATTCAGTATTATATTTTGGTGCAATATAGAATTCTCAGCACAGGTTATTTCAACAAGTTACTTACGCAACAACGAAAAAAACACAGTAACAAATACAAAAGGCGATCCCATGAGTTTTGCCTTTAATTGAAGTCACTTAGGAACTGTATACACTTATGGTGACGTTTTACACATGTTCGGTACTAAGTGTCCATGTTGCAAACAGATTGATATACGATATTATGTGAATATATTATGCAAATAGGTACAACTGTAAGTAAAATCATTAGTAAATGAATACTACAATATCTACAACTTATATTGTCAGCTTGTCATGTAAGGTGTTCTGGTGCACTAGATTCTAACATACAGTGGTGCAAATATACCACTCGCCGCGAAAAGATTATGTCGAACACTCAGATTACAAAACCTGGGACGACTAAAAACTTGACTGTCATAAGCACCTGAACCTTCAGCAATATCAGTCTGCCTTCCCTCAATGTTGTATGCATGAAAAGAACTAATTTATGCTTTGTGAATTGTTTATTGTACATGACTTTTAACGCAGTAGGTAAAGTGTGGTTCAGTGTTTTATACTATGCCAAAATAAAGAACCGACTCGATTCGCGCTTCGTGTATCTGGAAGCCCTGATTCTGCTTCCCGTGGACTCGCCGGCGTAGGTATAGCATTGAGTCCTAGGGCAGAACTAGCTCTCTTAGAGTGGATCCCAGTAGACAGTCGTTTGTGCGCTGTCCGACTGAACGGAACAGTAAGAATCCGGAAAGATAGGGACACTCGTCGTTGCCTCTTCATCGTCTCTGCCTATTCTCCCACTGACTGCAGCTCAGATGATGTAAAAGATGAGTTTTACAGAAAGCTTTCGGACCTTCTCCGAAAAGCTAAGCGCTCTGATGTAGTAATAGTGGCCGGTGACTTCAATGCTCAAGTAGGTAAACTAAGCGATAGGGAAAGACACCTAGGTGGATCTTATGGTGTCGTGGCTCAAAGAACAGATAATGGCGACCGTCTGTTGCAGCTATGCTCAGATAACCGCCTGTTCCTTGCAAATACTAACTTTAAGCATAAGGAAAAACATCTTTTAACATGGCGACCCCCTAATTCGTCCCAACGTTGGACCCAAATAGATCACATCGCTATCAGCCACCGATGGAGGGGCTCGATAGAAGACTGTCGCTCATTCTGGAGCACATGCTTAGATTCAGATCATGCTCTAGTGCGAGCGCGTATTTGCCTGCGTCTTACTGGACGTAGGAAAGACGCTGCAAGGAAACCTCTTAGGGCCCTACTTAATGATAGTCAAGCTAAGAGTATATTTCAGGAACAACTAGGAAAATAGTTAGGCAGCCATGTATGTGATGCCCACCCCGATGCAGCATGGAATGATATCCGAAAAGCTGTGGAAACAGCAGTAATATCTGCTAGTAAGGTAAATCAGAAGGTTAGGGAGCAACAATGGATCTCAGCAGCATCTATCGCACTGATAGATGCTCGGAAACTCATTCCACCTGGCTCTGAACATTGTGAAGAGCGGAGTCAGCTTAAGCGCAAGCTGACAAGAAGTCTTCGCAATGATCGCGAACAGTGGTGGGTAGCGAAAGCAAGAGAGATGGAAAAGGCAACGGCAATAGGTAATAGCAGACAATTGTTTAGACTCGTTAAGGAAACCGGAATTAGGAACCCGACTATTAGCGAAACAATCTCAGAGAAAGATGGACATATTATTCATTCTCAATCCAGGAGATTGGATCGATGGGCAGAACACTTCAGGGATCAGTTCAACTGGCCTTCAGCCACACTTCGGTTTCCCACGATCTCCAGTCAACCTGAATGGCAAGTTAATGTAGGTCCTCCGTCTCTTTATGAAGTTGAAGAAGCCATAGGAAATCTGAAACGAGGGAGAGCAGCAGGCCCTGACAGGTTTACTCCTGAGATTTTTAAGGATGGTGGTCCAGTATTAGCAATGAGATTAACCGAGGTCTTAGGTAGAATTTGGGAACTGGACGTAATCCCATCTGACTGGTCTCAATCACTGATTGTGCCAGTTTATAAGAAAGGACAAAAGTCCTCTTGTGACAATCACAGAGGAATCAGTTTGACTAATATAGTGTCTAAAATATTAGCTTCAATAATACTTCGACGCCTAATCAAAGCTCGTGAAGAGCAAACTAGAGAAAACCAGGCCGGTTTTCGACCTGGACGTGGTTGTATAGATCAGATATTCACACTACGTCAGGTTCTAGAACACAGACACACATTCAGACGCCCCACAATGGTAGTATTTCTCGATCTTAAGGCGGCATTCGACTCTGTTGACCGTGAGGTTCTATGGCAGTGTTTGTCACTGAAAGGAGTACCAAAGAAGTACATTAACCTTATAAAGGCTCTCTACTCGAACACAACTGGTAGAGTGAGAGCTTATGGCGAACTGTCATCAGAATTGATTACCTCAAGTGGTGTTCGTCAGGGCTGTCCACTCTCCCCATTCTTGTTCAACTTTGTGGTCGACGTACTTTTAGAGATAACACTTTCCTCATCTAAATTTCCAGGGGTTGAACTTCTACCGGGAGGTTCACTTGTTGACTTAGAATATGCAGATGACATAGTTTTATTTGGTGAAGACGCTGACAAAATGTAGAGTCTTCTGACCACTCTAAGCAACAATGCAAGCATGCTTGGGATGCGATTCTCTCCCTCGAAATGCAAAATGTTGCTTCAGGATTGGGTTACATCGACACCCGAACTAGTGATAGGGAGTGAAGTAGTTGAGTGTGTCGACCGCTTCACTTATCTTGGAAGTCTCATCAGCCCTTGTGGTCTGGTGTGTGACGAAATCTCAGCACGGATACAGAAGGCTCGACTAGCTTTTGCCAACTTGCGTCATTTATGGCGTAGGCGAGATATCCGTCTATCAACCAAAGGACGAGTTTACTGCGCAGCAGTTCGTTCCGTCCTACTTTATGGCAGTGAAACATGGCCGGTAAGAGTAGAGGATATTCGTAGGTTACTAGTATTTGATCATAGGTGTCTTCGAAATATTGCTCGTACATGCTGGGACCATCGAGTAAGTAACGCAATTGTTAGGAAACGGGTACTAGGTAAGGATGGCAAATCAATTGACGAAGTAGTGAAACTTCATCAGTTGAGATGGCTCGGACATGTGTTACGTATGCCCAACCACCGACTGCCTCGACATGCGATGCTCAATGGTATGGGAATAGGTTGAAAGAAAGTTAGGGGCGGCCAGACCAAAACATGGCGCAAGTCCATGAAGTCACTGACAAGTGGACTGAGCCATGTTGTTAGGTGTAGACTACCTGGTTGGGGACCGCGAGATGATAGCAACCGATGGTTAGAGATCTTGAATGACATGGCTCAAAATCGTTTGCAATGGCGCAGGTGCATCCACTCTCTATGTTCTCCCAAATTCTAATCTTCTGAATTCTTCATGTCCCTTTTTTCCTCTTTCCAAATTTATTTCACTGGATTATACTCGTTAAATAACATCTCCAAACCCTAATCTTCCCGATTACTGCTTATACTCTTGCTACCTTTACCACTACGGGATTTGAATCGACCACCGCATCTCTGTGCTAATGTGGTATGGCAACTCGAACTGATGTACGTACGTACTAACTTCTACGTTGTTACTGACTGACTGACTGACTATGCAGAAACTCCTGTGATGGCCTAGAAAGAACAGTAATACAGGAAGGTATATTCCATATGATTCTCAACATAGTAAGACGGCCAAGCCCACAATTGTCAGTAATAACAAATAGAAACAAAGAATATTCATAACAGTACTATTGCATACGTCTAACCAATGCAAACCGCTTCGGGATACTTTCCAATTAATTCAGTTGGCTGTTGAGTTGCAAAATATTTAATTACACAACCATTACTAGAGATTTTAGACTTTACATTACTTAAGTCATGTCAGTGATTTCCTTTTGAAATTTATCCTTCACATAAACAACCACGATAGTTAACAAGTAACTTTATTGAAGTGCAGGAGCTATGTCCCCCTTTTCTTTAGCAGATAATCTACTTCATTGGATGGATACCATGAATCTTTCAGGACACCATAAGTTGACGAACAATTAGCAAGTACTTACATATATTCATCACGAGAAGCAACTGGAGGTATTGATTGATAAGTAGAATATTTAGATTTACTTGACTACACAAAGGTAAACATTTGTACGGCCTTATAGAAAGGCCTACACTTTTGCCCATCTTGTCAAGCGAAATGTCCATTTTAAGCAGAGAACTACGATCTTCAGTGTTAACTATGATTTCATTTACTCTCCAAACAAATGCAATGAATACATATTACTTGCATTCAATATATTTATGCCTTGCTTACTCTTTGAAATTCGTTAAATCCATGTTCAAATTCTTCCTAACTATGAAACTTTGATAGAAAAACTGTAGTGAACGAGAACACAGGCGGGGACAACCAAATGTACTTAAATACAAAATTACACAATCTCTTAGTAAAATCTGAGGACCATACAGTAAATATTTCATTTACAAAATATCAATCAAATGTCTCAGACTTCATTGTTCTTTCGTTTCCACACCAATCACTCTGTTCTCGTTCTCTTTTCTTCGATCCTCCTAACATTCTGCCGCCAGGCTTTTCACTTTCGATCGGTGATACTCAATACTTATGTCTGTCGATATCAGTAGCACATACCAAAAAAGCAACCGGTGAAGAAACGTCTAGATCCATCGAAACGGTATTTTAAAAATGCATTGCTTATTTACACTTGTTACCTTTCGTGAAAGAACAAAGGCCGCACACTAGGGTTCTCCATCGAACCCTACCATGGGAAATTTTTTCCAGTTGCTACGCATTCTTTTGATGTTTGCTATCGACACTCAGTGAGGCGTTCTTTGATCTTATTCTCTCCTCAAGATTTCAAGTTAGCGCTTGTCTCGTGATGCAGTGTAGTGATTTTCACAATGTATCTTCTATCCCCCAATGTTGTTTCCTAATTCCTTCTTCGGCTCGAATCTGGTTTGTTCTTTATCGCAGCAGGTTGTTGATGATGGTACCCCGCCAACGAACATTCGGCATCTTGTGTAGACAATGGTTTATAAACACTTGTACCATCTGATGATGGTTGTAGTAGTTTTCCAAGTTTCAGCTCCGTACATTAGAACTGTCTCAACTTTAGTATTGAAGATTCTGACTTTGATATTGGCTGACAGTTGTTTTGAGTTCCATATGTTCTTCAAACATACGAATGCTATCCTTGCCTACCCATCTGCTTCAGATTATCCTTGGTAATAGATGATGTTGTTCAGATACAACAACGTTTCTACATTTTCCAGAGTTCCTTCATGAAGTATGATTAAGCTGGTGTTTTTAGTGTTGTATCCGAGGATCTTGTTTTTACTTTGTGTACACTGAGGCCTGTTGATGCAGAGGTTTCCGTTACTCTAATTGTCTTCATCTACATTTGTTGGTGTGTATGAAATACAAGAGCTAAGTCACCTGAAAAATACACATTATCCAGTCGCATCCAAACTGCTATTGTATTCCGTGCTTACCATCGATTGTAGAGGCCTTCATAATCCAGTCAACCACCAGAAGATAAAGGAGAGTAAGCAGCCTTATCTGACTCCGGTCCTCACTTGGAATGTGTCTGTCACCTGTCCTCCACGCACCACCTTGCAGCGTAGTCCGTCTTAACACTAGCCAGTAAGAAACTGTTATGCCCCGATAGGAATAAAGAGTGGTAATTTTTGGGATCCATTTGTGAACCAATACTATACGTATATTTTTACCGTATAATTGTTAATTCACTAAACTATTCATATTCATGTCTCTCTTATCAATAAGCTTTATTTTAACCTATAAACTGTTATTATACGATTTTCCATTCCTGAATTATTCCCAGTCTATTAGTCACTGCCTTCCTCATTCACAGCCACATCTGGCTAATTCTTGTACAAAAGTTGTTTCATATTTTATTGGTACGTTGTGGTCTGTTTGATTGGTATATAAACTCAGTATGTTTGAAATATAATGATTCATACTCCGGATGCTGAGATTGGCGTTCTGGACTTAACGGACTGGGCTAGGCGGAAAGCAGGACCAATCAGGACTCTAAGCTGCTCGCACGTGTTTTACGCGTCCTTGGTCCGATCGATAATTCACTGCTCTCTAATAGGCGGTTACAAGTTATAACAGAAACACAATATAATCTAGCTGTCAGTGAATTATTACTAACTATTGACATTACTAATGAGTGCAACGCAGTGATCGAGTGCCAGTTATTATACTCAATTTCAAACGTAAAGTTTTGTCTAAGAGAATTATCTGGTTTCCCAAACCGAAGTAGGATCCACGTCTCCAAAACTATAGGTGACAGTCAGGTGATTCAACTACCAAGCCCTCATTGGTGAATTAAATTGACATAACTCATACCTTCAGAATCAATATTATTTACTTCACAACAATAAATACGCTTTGTTAATAAGTGTCAACAAGTAAACACCTCAGTTCAAAGTCTCCATTTTATCGCTTGTAAAGACACTAAACATGAAATCCTGTGCAGAATAAATTCGCTAACTAGAATATAAATCTGTCCATTCAAACACTGTGCAACTGACTGCCAAATCAGTCGAGTGCTAGTCATAGTCACGTGATTCCTGCCAAGTGATAACAGTAACGATAGTCTTTCAAACTTCGTAAAGACATTTCCGCCAACGATACCCCTGATTCAACAAAAAATATCATCCGATGAAATGTAATTTATAGGTGAAATCATGACAATTCGTAAGGTATTACTATAAAACATGTAAGTAACTGAGGAGAGGAATAAGCAGAAAAAATGAAAATAATAACGCTAATAACGGTCACACTATAAGGTTGTTGAAATACTAAAAGGATGTTTTACAAATACCTGGTAAGGGGAGATCTATGATGACTTACATGAAGTAAAATGCTATAAACATACCATAAAATTAATTTCCTCTTAGAATTCATACAATAAATCACATTGCACAACAAGCATCTTTAGTAACGTTAGTAAGATCCATATGTCCCTTTAATAGTCTATCAAGCACGGACTTCGCGATATAAGAAGTAGTTCCCATGGTGGCATTCGCCGGAGTTGACGCAAACTCCAGATAAATGGGTAGTTCCAAGGAAGACAGCATATCTGGTTCAGACCATGACAAACGTCTCTCTAAATGGGGAAGGACGTTATCAGTAGACCTAAATAAAATATTAGAAAAATAGAAATGAACTGCACGACTGAGAGAGAAAATGGTATCTTAAAAATGAAAGGTAATAAATAATAAAAAAAACTATAATCTATTGATGCTTATCAGACAGCAATATTACAGGGAATTAGCAATACGAACCAATTTATTGAAATACTATCTGCTCAAAACAGTCGAATCTCACAGAAACCGTTAACAAGTACCGCATAAAAGTAAGGATATTTTACATGTTTATTTTAGAATTAGACAGCGTACATTTCTATTCCTTCTGCTGTGCATAAAAACGATAAACAATTCATGATTAAAACCGTTAACTACATAAAAAAGTAAACAAACATACGTGTGAAATCCAGGTGAATTAATAAAGACAAGAAATATTCAAATTATACAGAAGAAAAAACATATATATATGATATAATGGGATTAGAAAGCAAAATTATATACTTTTACTCATTGCGATTTCCGCCTAATATTACTACCGTTTTTTTAATCCACTATGGTGATTATTCAGTGTAGTATTTGTTTTGTTTACCAGTGTGACCTTTTATTCACTAAAACATTAATTTATTTGAGTGTGATGTGTTTTTTCAAGATACAATATTCTTTGTATTAAATTAACATGAACTATACTCAGTATGATTTACAGCATGTGACTTGTTACAACTTTGAGTATTTTTCATATATGTGGTTTTATTCTAATTACTAATCGAAATGAGTGTACAATGAATACATAATGAATGTATTTTGGCGTTAACAAATCTTCAATTGTACAAGTCTTGGTGTTTTTAGTTCGTGTCGTGGGAACTGCACTGGTTTCTCGTTTTATAAGCATAAGTAGTAAGCGATTCCGACATAATAACCAGCGATGATCAGACATAACAATTGGAGATTAGCCATAACAATATGATAGTGAATAAACACAAAATAATGTTTTTGCATTTTTGACTGACGATGTCGAATTAACTGACACTCATCAAGAGAACGTATCTGTAATTTTACGAGGGAAATATTACGCTCTACAAGATCAAAATTCATTTCATTGCGTCTCAGTCAAAAAATGTTATAGTGAGATTATCTGAAGTGAGGAAATTTTGTAGAAGTGAAATAAACCAACGGAGTAACCAATGTTATCCATTTCACAGTGTAGATCGGATTATACAATACAATAAAAATTATGGAGCTGTGAACAGTGTTTGCTTATCACGAATTTAAAGCCATACAATGCTGCCTCATATTTCTTATAATTTCCAAAATTAAATTTTAAAAAAAACCTCGAATTTAGTGAAGAACGATTAATTTTAGAAATAATCACTTTCTACCTAATAGGAATTAGACAAAAAATCAATCAATCAAAGACCCGTCCATATCTATCATTAGGTAAACTGTTTCTCCAATTCATGAAGATAAATATAAACCATATTCTTTATATTTTGCCCTCCTTCCAATCACATACATTATTTTTACTTGAATTCTCTCTCTGAGCATCTTGTTAATTACATTTCATTGTGTTGAAATGATTTGGAGATTTCAGCAAATCAGATTTTATGCTAGGTTCTACGTAGTTTGTAAAACAACCCCATTAGGTAAAATAAACTTAACTGATAGCTAGAAGTAATAAAATAACTTATAAAACTATTATTATTCTTTTTATAGACAGAGATTATTCTTCGCTTTGTTGTTTTTGTACATCGACTTTAATTTGTAGGCAAGAAATCGAAGCGATCATAGTATTTTGTGAAATATTTGTCATCTGATTAAATTTGTGTGAGGTCTGTAATACTGCTCGGGTGCCCAAACCGAAACAGGTGATTTTATTAGGTGGTCACATACAAAGCCTTTGACATAAAGGTCTGATCCACAAGGCAGTGGAGCATCGTAAGGAGGTGAAGTCCCATGGTAGCCGGTGACCAATGATTGGTTCATACACCATTTGTCCCCTCAGGATACTGAAGCCCATGTGCATCATCATACTTACCACTTACTTAAATCTTTGTGTTAAATAATTTAATCATGTAAATTAATATATTTACATAAAAATTATAAGACAGATTGTTGTAGAAAAAAGATAGAAAGTTAATTTTAGAAATCACAGAACATAAATAGAATTATATAATATACATATATAAATAACGGAGCTAATATAAAAGAAAATAAATTGTTCTGTTTATAGAAAAGAAATGGGAAATTAAAACCGAAGTTAGGGATTACCAAAGAAAAATTGCCAAACATCACATATTAACTAAAAGATTAAAAAAGAATTCATAAATAAATTGTATGGGATGATTTGACCTATATACAAATATCGTAAATATTTTAGCGGAGTGCCTGTAGATTTGCACAAGTCATCCATACAACTAATTAAGTACTTGAAGAAGTACAAATATAAAGATTATATAGGTACGCTGAACACGTTGCTAAGGTTTCATTGCCACAATGGATGTTAAATTATTTTGGAAATCATTTCTTATAACCTTGTCGTTTTGTGTATGTCATTTACACTACTTTATGACGATACAGTAGTCTGAGTGTGCCAAACAATTTTTATGACGTATATTCTATAGCTCATTGTTTCTGTCATACTTATACTCCTAATTCGATATTTTAGTTCGGTTCTTTGCTTGTAACACTATTTCATGATCATTCAAAAATATTTTTTTCCTTTGTCAAAGTAACCTTTGAAGTTTTTTTGCTTTAAACAACTTGTTTGATTTCTCTTAGCTTGCATTTCATAAATTGTTAATAGTCTCCAACTGACACAGCTATCTGCTCCACGCTGATTTTTACTGTGTCGTAGTTTAATTCTCATTTGATTATTTGGAAAGTACACTCAACTGAAATGTACGCTTGACAGTATGATTAGTGCTGTATGTTCTTAGCATTTATATTGTTTTACAATCCTAACTAAATGTTAAGGTTGAAAATTAAAATTCACATAAGAAGGACTGAATAACATCTTTGTAACCACTTTATTGCAAGTTAGTGATTGATAAAACAACACCATTATCTATCAAGTGTCGTACGATTCACCGTGTTCTAATACTGTCTGAAATACACAGACAGACTACAGCTTTTCCTCAACATCTGTATTATTAAAGGTAAGTGTAGAATTCAAGTCAAAATTTCCATTGCATACGAAACATTAACTTGCGCATTATATGCAAAAATTATATTCGAAATAATTTCAGATATTGAAATTTGAGTAATTTCAACATTACACGTTCAGGTTTGAAAAAACTTAGCTCGAATAGATATTAGCATAGAAAAGCAAGATATTTTAACTTACATGATGTATAATAAATATCTAACCAGTAAAACAATTGACGTGTCATAGAAACAATGAAAAATAAATATTCCTTAAGATAAGCAAATGAAATATTTTAAACCATGATTCACTGTTACATTTTACTACTGAACTATTTGCTAAAAAAACACTTTTTCCTCTGTAATCACTTAGAATTAACTTTTAAAAGTGTTAGGAATCGCACATTGAATAAAACATCTAAACAAAGAAATGAAGAATAACTTACATGTTAGTATGACGATCACGCTTAAAAGCGTTTATCGCATCCATAATAATGAGTTTAATATCGACTACCTCATCAAATGATAATTCAGTGTTTCTTTGTAATATAACTGCGATGACCATCATTGTCTCAACAACCAATGAGCGATAAGCAGGATCACATATTGCTCTTAGAAGACATTCAACTTCATCAACAAAGTTGAGATCATACGGCGTCATATCAGTTAAAATAGGTTTCTTTAAAGATGAAATTAAGACCAGCAATAATATTAAAAGTACTTTTAAAAACTTTAAAATAATCATAAACATATGCCAAATAATAATTCTTTGAAGTTACAAGTTAGGTCTTGTTTTCTAATAATCATGAGTCTCAGGGAAAGAGAGAATCTAGTGGAGGGATTAAATGTATTTATTGTGGATTTATATTGTTTAGTGAAGTGCCCCTAATATTGTATTAAACCAGTTTATCATATGAGCGAGACTGAAAAGAATTCATATGAGTTATATCACGAACTTAAATTGTACATAAACCAAAGGAAAATGATGTTTACTTTAAGTTTCTCAGATCGATGGCCACATATGTAACTGAGGTGCTACACCACACAAATTTAACACTCAAAATATAACCAGTATCTATGTGATTATGGAAATACACGTTACTGAATGCAAAATGTATCGCTTTGTTCAAACGTAAAACATGCAACTTGGTTGTACAAACAATGAGACGAAAACGAAGGAAAAGCTCCAAAAAGACTAGTTTATTTACCTGTGGAAGAAGTTTACCGTAAATCAATATACCATGAGGAGATCGTTCAAGAATAAAATAAACACCTTGATAAAATGTTGAAGGTACTACGCCTAAACACCCATCCAATTGACGTTGAAACAATGCTTTTGGTATATCTAAAAGTTCTGCAGACGAAAATACACTTGAATTACGAGAACGTTTATCATGATGAATATTGCGACGCAAACGAGTACGACGAGCCCGATGAATATATTCCGAAACATCTTCTTGATATAGAATACCAATAATTAAAGAAAACATATTTTCAATGGAATACTATCTAGAGCAAGCTGAATATATAGTAACTAGAAATGTGTAAACAAAAGGAAACTTCAAATCTCTTAAATTATTAAATCACCAGTGAGACTTAAACAAAATTAAAGATACAACTAATTTTTTCTATTATGGATTCTTTTACGTGCAAATATTTGAGTTAAATGCAAAATCCAATAAGAAAAAGAGAATTCAGCAAAGAAGAAAATTTTCTTTTCGACAAAATCATTCGTATACATAGTTATATATGTCTATAGGAGGATAGAAAAAATTGTATCACCAAAATGGATTCGAGGATAAATAACAAATGAGATTACGTACTAATCAATGGGTAAGGAAGAAAATAACACAAAGGTTGATTATTATTCAGTCTATTATTATGACCTTTGTGTTTCCCGCGTGGTGCGGGACCGTGGATGCGCACTGCTGAGGAGTTTCATACTAGGACGAAACGGCCGTCCAGTGCTTCCAGGTTTTCAATGGTGGTCTACCTTTAATGGACTCATGATTTCAACCTGTGAAATTTCTAAAACTCTCCACAAAACCCATTCTGATAATCTTCATATCTGTCAATTGGACTATTATCTGACCCATAAATTATTTTCTTCTTAGTTAAGTTTCAAAAATGGTTCACGGAAAACACTGAATAAATAGTTTTTAAAAAAACTGATTGCCTATTGTTTTTCTGGTCATTTTTATATTGGTCCAGTTAAGCCAAAAAATACTTAACATCGTAGTTGAACAGAAACAAATTTGATATTTAAGATATTTAAGAAACAATTACGTTCTATAATCAGTATCTACAAAGGATTGTTCACATAAAGTAGTAACACTGTATTAGTGATCCTGATGTCCGGAAATGAATTTCGACACACTGGAGAAAGTCAATCAATAACGGTTAAAATCTATAAACAATGGTTTCGATGGTTTGGTCACTTTATACGTCAATTTTCAAAATGGATACTTTTGTCGATGCTAGAATTCAATCAATAAAACAAAAAACGTAAGCAGTATATGACATAAAACTGTATAATAAAAGGTGGTTATGTTGTACTAACAACCGTTGATCCGTAACGACTTCCCAAATTGACTGCTAAAGATCATGAAATTCTCTAGCTTCTACATTTTCAAATTTTTGTCATTTCATTATTTATGGAGAGCATTCCGATCTTAATTTTTTTACATTCAGTTAATGATGTCTACTATATAATTCACCTATGTATAGGATTTACTACACGAATTAGTAAACAGTAAAATGGTAAGAATTATACTTTAAATACTTTATGTGAAAAACCAACACAAGAGCATATAAACCACCCAATATTTCTTACTTGTTGGTCCGCATTCAGTGATGACTGATAATTCTCGAGTACTATTTGCGGTCGGTTTAGTAGTAGGTGTAGTAGTACAACCAGTTGTAGTAGGGGTAAATGTTGTGGAATCTACAGAATTATCAACTGAATATTGAGTTTTTCCTTCTTGACCAGCCTTCAATGTACGTAATAATAAATTTTTAACTTGACATGGAGGCAAACTATACAAATGACATGCACCTAAACTACGTGGATGTATTTCTAAATTTGTCAATGATTTTAATACAGATTCATAAATGGATCTAGATTTGCAAAATTCACCATCGTGATGTTGTTGTTGTTGATTATGATGATAAGAATCTTCACCAACACCTAAACATATTTCTAGTTCAAGTTTCAATTTCATTGCCTCCAATAACCAACTGAAAATGGGAAAGTAAACGTTTACTAGGTTTATTAATCATGAATCATCAAAGTTAAATACTTCTATGTTATCCATTCACGAGCAATTTTAACAGATCCTTTTCAACTAATCTCATGCCAAAAATGTGGAGAAAGATAAAGATAATCCCAATGCATAAGAAAGTGTCTGGCAATAAGAATGGGAAATTTAGACCCATAGTAATAACTTCACCTTTTTTCAAAACGATAGAAACTTTATTGCTACTCCCACTTCAGCCTGCACTAATAGAGCATACTGACCCATATCATTTTGCTTACAAATGCTAGAACACCTTGGATGCTGCTATTGTTCTGCATAATATAATGTGCAGCTTGGGAAAGGGTAAGAAGTATGTTCTATGCGCTTTTACGGACCGTACTTCTGCCTTTGACTCCATTCCAAGACGACTTCTACTTAAAAAATTAATCAGCGTCAACAGTGACAGCTGGATAACCAACCAGCTATATACCTACCTCTCTGGAAGAGAACAGTACACTGTGTTTGGAAGAAAAAGCTCGACGTCTATATTATGTCACGGTGTTCCACAAGAAACTGTTCTCCCATCTTCCACAGAAAACACTTTTGTGTGTACGCGAAAGATCTCACTGTCTGTATGTCGATTTCTACATCCTTAAATCCCCATGAAATGAATGAGTTCTCTTCTCGTATTGAATGGTGGTCTGTTGTTATTGGTCTCACAACCCGTCTAAATTTCAAACGATTAACTTTAGCCTGAAACATAAACAACACCTAAACACACAGTTGGAATCCTAAAATATTTGCATTATTGGAGATTCCTTGATAAACATAGCGTCAAAAGTCATTTACCATGATGTGAGTTTTTCCTCTGATCTCTCTTGGCCTTCTCATACTTTATTTTTGCTGAAAAACGTTTTCCGTCTCACTTACTACATAAAGAGGCTGCATGCTTTTGGGATTACTTGACATTTACTTTTACGATTTGTCAATTGCATATTACCCGTGGTTTTGGGAAAGGATTTGCTGTACTGCGAAGAGTGGTGAAGGCAATTAGCAGGGTGTGTAATGAATCTTTTGAGGTAATTATTAATATGATTATGGATAGACATCTTGTAAATTGCTGTCAGGTGTTATTTTATCAAATATTAATCATCCACTTCATTTATATCTTTCTTTTTGTATATCTTCTGGTAGAACGAGATGTCAATACATTAGAATCCATGCATGCAAAAAAAGATATAAAATCTCTACAATACCTTATCTAGCAACTGCACGTCATAACGAACAGATAGTTAAAGCTGATCTAGTCAACAACTTGTATTCTTAAACATGTTTGTAATTAAAATATTGAACCGATTCAAATCTTTTTAAGAGAACAAATCATTTAATTCTAAGCAATTTATCTACTTAAATTATGTATTTATGTATCCAGTTATCAGTTTCTTTCACTTTATTTTTTGTAAAAGAAACTTGTTGAAATACTTTTTGCTAAGAATTCTAAATTGCAATATCCAGCAGAAAATGTCTCTTTTTCCCACCTTTTCTCTCTTATATTCATCGTGATAACATCATTTCATTTTTATGAATGTTCACTTTTATTTTTATTGCGAAATATGGTAACTCAAAATGATTCACTTTAATATGGTTTCATATATCTATATAGATCCTTCAGTTTATTCAGACTCGTCTAATTGAAGAAAAGAAACAACTGACTACAAATTAATTTATTTCAGTTCATCACAGCAAACAAATGCCAAATATGAATGGGCATAGTAACTGTAGATAGTGATTGCAGACCATAGAAAATAAAAATAGTTCAAAGTTGATTCAATTAATGTATTGGTATTTATTATTTATTTTCCTATTGATTTAGAGCTTCATGTTATTTTATACTTTTTAATTCTCTGATCTTTTGTATTGAACAATATACTTCCTAATATTAATATTTCCACTTGGGATGATAACAGTTTATTTATGTCTTATTAATTTGTGGTGATGTAAGAGATGATAACTTGAACGATACACATTTGTTTCAAGTCCATAACTGACCAAACTAAGATATAATCTTTTAATCATGACTAAAAGTGTTCCACCATTGTCTATCACTAAAAGCTACATTGCCTATTGATTGTCTGTTTAATACATATTATTTATTTGAACATACAAGAGTGCGCCAAATATATATGCGCCACACTTAATACATATACATATATACTGCTTGAAAATATGTTGAAAATATATATCCATTGTACAAATCTCTATTTACGAGATGTTAAGTTACTCACCCAAAGCGTATAAATTTGATTCCATCAAACAACTCTTTATTTGTAGTCAATAAACTACTAACAGATAGGATAAGTTCTTGTTGTAAGGAAAACTGTACCGGATCATATGAATAAACTTCTTCACGTAATAAAGCATGTAATTCATCTGGATTTAAAGGTTTGTTGACAACAACTTCTGAGCTTTGGGGAATGCCAACAGTAAGCTGTTTGCCACAAACGAGAATAGTTGACAATGACGGAGCTAAACTACTGGCGAATTGAGATAATAAAGCAGCAGATAAACGTACTACACACCTGAAAATAATGAAGAGCAGACAACAATTTATGGTGAATTGTGAATTAATCACGAAAAGAACAGGTTTAATAGTCACTTCAAATAAATATTAATACTACATACATACAGTATTATATGCAAAGATATACATAAAACATTACTGTATGAAAAACATACAGAGACGTAAATTGCAACGAAGTGAACTGTTAGAAAATTTACCACAAACAGATTAGAAGTTCAGAAACGTTACTTAGTCTGTTACAAGTCATAACAGTAGCCAAATAAACGGTTTGCTAAGCCTTACATAATGATATTGAATTACAGTCTAGTGGTAGCCTTTAAATAGTTAATGTTTACCAACAGCAAGTAAACAGACTTATGATAAATGCTATATATGATGAATTGATGAAATTTTAATAATGTTAGATAATACTTTTAGAAACATCCTATTTAGATCAATTTCCAAACAATAAACAATCACATAATCGATTCAAGTTATTAATCCACATAGGAGAGATCAATTAACCATATGATCGGAGGTCAATACAATGCAAGGATAACAAAAGCTATGATGATGACAATCAGTCACGAACAAAACCATAAAAATCGATTAACTTAACGCTTATGGAATAATTATGAACAAAAATCACACTTCTACTTCAATGAGATTAACGTGATGTTGACCATAATGACAGCTAAAAGCTGGTAATCGAACCATCCAGTTGATGAATAACACAATACAATGGAAATTATCTACCTCAGTTATAATTCATCTCAATAGTCCAGTGAGAAGGATATTCAGTATTGAAACAAAACTCCAATTAAACTTTCTAGTATGATTAGAATACATAGAAACTTAAAGCTATAAAGATGTATATGTGCTATTTTCCTGATTGAAATAATAATCGCATTGGTTGTGGTGAAGGTGAATATTCTTGCTGACAGAGTAAAGTATAGATAACGTTAGAAATCTTATTTAAAACATACTTTATAAACAAATCATTCAAAACTAACTATATTGGGAAAAAATACAGTAAACCAAAACTATAATACTAGATATTAACAATTGAAAGGAGATGTAGGATACAGATGTTATAATCATTGAGCGTTTTTAACAACAGTAATTATATCCAAATGTAAGAGGATTTATAAGCTCGTTTTGAGACTCCAGAAAAAAAAACGCAACTTTTGGCTCAGTTATTAGTGACTTAATAAACATGGTTTAATCAAGCTTAAATTAATACATATAACAAATCAAAATACACGATGTTATCAACAAAAGTATAGATGCTATTAATTGACGATAATGATTGATAAACACAGACAATCTGTTTTTTCTCTTAGATTTATCTAATAATAAGTTGAATAGCACTGATCTACGTCAAACGACAGCCAATAAATCATTTCAAAATTAAGAACTAATATTATTTTCAGAAAGGATTTTGTGGATATCATAGTAATTTTAATAGTTGAGATCATGAATTCATTGAAGCTAGATCATCATGGAAAACTTGGAAGCACTGGACGTAGATGCGCACTGCTGAGGAGTCCTATACTAGGACGAAACGGCTGTCCAGTGCTTCCAGGTTTTCCATGGTGGTCTAGCTTCAATCGACTCATGATCTCAACCATTAAAATAAATAATAGTTAAAAAGGATTTGAAAAATCTTAAATTTCAGTTATAATAAATTCAAGATTTAAAAAAGAGTAGAGATTCACCATGCCTGTTGAATACCGGCTTTTCGTGACAATTCTGTGAGGCAATCACGTACAATGAGAAAATGCTGATCAGTTGAGAAACCATGATCCAAACCATGTCGATTTAATAATTCATGTAATGCAGCAATTCGATAAGCTAAATTTAATGGACTATCACCTGGTTTAATAGCTTGTTCAATTACTTGTTGATCAGTTAGTTTTTGTAAAAGCTATATAAAGTTGTTTTTTAATCCAGACGACACAGTTGAACAGGGAGAAAAGAACACAAAAAGGTATATTTCATCAGAAGAAGCAAAATAGTAATAGAATCAAGTATGTAAATTAGAAAAATTCAATACTAAAGTTAAGAGAAAGCTGTTACTACTGATTTAGCTATTGGGGAAATTACCCTGTAAGGATAGTTATAAGCTATAGATTTTGTCTTTTTAAAACACAAGATCTCAATGAATATTGAAAGTCTTTATAACATTACATACAACTTAGAAAAGAAGTAATCACCTTAAACCTATAAACCCGAATATTATTTACCATCGAAGGTTTACATGTAGATTTACGTGTTATGTCTCAAGACTAAAACTTTGCTGTATCGGGTGCTAGAACTAGTGGTGACCACAACAATCTCAAACTATAGTCTACTTTTTCAACCAAGTTGAGTCAATTTGCGACATAACTTGATGATCGACAAATGCTATCATATTATTCTCAAAATGTTTGAACTCTCGTACATGGTCTTTAAAACGTTGAGAATTAGATCTGAAAGCTATTCACTACTATTCAAACAATTATCATTTATGTGAGTGATATGTGGAAATTTTGTTTGAAACATTCAACTTTCTAATCCAGTTTATAAAAGATGTGAAAGTTAATTATCGAAACACAACAAAAAATACATAAATTCGATGTATATAATCAATGACAGGTTTGTTCACTCAAAGCTTGAGTATGTGTGCTAATTATAGTACTTGACTATGTACAGTGAAGTCAATGTTAAGAGGAACGTACTTTTCTATCTATAGCATGAATACTTTGAATAATTTCCTCATCGGACATATGTGATTGAAACCGATTTAAAGATTTCGACGGTATATTCACTGCTTTAGGTAAATTATCTAAACTTTGATATGAACGTCCAGTATCTAATTGATGTAATCTACGAAAATATTCACCTTTAGCAGTCCAATATGGCAAAAAGTCTAAATGTTCTACAAATCCACTTGCAACAAATTTCTAAAATTTAATTAAAATTCATTTAATGTATATAAGAATTTTATGTTATTATAACTGTCCAATATTACAAACTTGAAATAAACAGAAAAGAATTAATAATTAGAAAATTCCAAATGTTTTTAATCTTGTGACCAACCCATTGCGTTGAAGGCACTCAATGAGTTCCTGTAATATAACGCAAAGTTCACAGAAACGAAAATATTATTGGAATTCCAAATGTATAAAAAAAGTAAATCAATGGAAATCAACAAGTACTCATAAGAAATATGTTTTGTTAAAGAATTTGTCGCATTAATTCCATGTGTGCTATTGACTGATTTTTAAGAACATGGATAAAACAACGGATGGGATTAATTTTTTACAGTGTTTGGTGCAACAATGACATATATCAAAGTGTTTAAGGTTGGTTGAACAAGATATTCAATAATCAATGATGATTGGTGTAATTAGAGCATACAGGAACATAGTACATGTTGGATATCTTATTTACGAAATTAATGGAAACTGACAGGCAAATTAACATGAACTAGGAAGAGAAGTTTTCGAATTGTGCAAACTCGACAATAGTCTGCGTAAATTAAGCTATCATTCAATCCGCGTTATTTTTATGATTCTAATTGAAATAGTTTACAAGCAGGGAGTGCTATAGGACTAAAAGCCTTTTATAAGAAACCGTTTTACTCATTAGTATATTTAACTAAACAGTATAGTAGTCTGTTCCAGTTTATTTACAGCTGTGAGACATGGTTGATGGAGATTATGCCATGAGATGGTGAATATTTGTAGCTCAGGTGGATGATTTTGATGAAGTTTTATTTTATGAGATGAATAGTTTGGTTGTGTAGCTTCTTCTGAACGACCTCATCAACATAAACTTCAGGTAGAAGTGAAGTGTTCGAATTTCTTCACATCTGATTCGTAACTTGTCCTGCAGATCTCGATGTTGATTGGCTCTTGTTGACATTAAACCTGTCATTGTTTACTTCTTTGTTTTGATTGTATCTCCCAAAGAAGTAAACAATGACAGGTTTAATGTCAGCAAGAGCCAATCAACATCGAGATCTGCAGGACAAGTTACGAATCAGATGTGAAGAAATTCGAACACTTCACTTCTACCTGAAGTTTATGTTGATGAGGTCGTTCAGAAGAAGCTACACAACCAAACTATTCAGCTCAGAGAACAAAACTCCACCGGAATTATGCCGTGAAAAAGTTACAAGTATTTAAAGCGGAAAGCCTATCAGGTTATTGTTTTCATTTGAGAAAATTGGTAGATCTGAAAAATTGAGACTAGAACTACAGTTATCAGTAAACCCTATGAAAAGAACTTAATTAGTTATGTAAGGTATTACGCACCTTCGAGGACTAGTGACACCAGTTTGGTATATTAAATAATTTAACCAGTCAATTTTTTTCTTGTTGATTTTCAGAAGCAAACTGCCTGGTCTCTAATAGCATATAGGTTTTTGAATAGGATTTTCAAGCAACTGGCAATCACCATAACGCAATAACCGAGTGAATAAGGCATTGGTGGCTTAACAAGCACGTATCCGGGATTGGAATGTAAGTACATCTAGCTGATAAGTTAAGAACACGATGTAACTTATATCTGAAATTTTAGTCCCATCAAAAATGCAGAGGATATTATTCAGTTTGTTTGTCTGTTCATCTATGTTTAGAGCAACATAAGTCAGCAGGCATAAAGCATACAATTTATCCTGTGTACAAACACGTACAAACTTTAAGACTTAAGATAAAGTTATATACTACCTAAAGAAAAATTTTACCTGTGCACGTCCCAAAACAACATGGGCTTCCTGAACAGTCCCATTTTTCATGCTGACAAGGAAACGAAGCAACTTATCGAAGCCTGGAACCCTATTATTATAAATATAAATGAATAATCATATTAGAAAAAATAATTTACAGCTATTTAAAACAAATAACAGTTAAAAAACAAAATTAGAAAATTACGAAAGAAAATGAAAGCCAGGAACTGATACATAACGTTATAACTCGTGACCTTGTGCCATATTAATATATAACGTAATGACACCACCAATTAAAGAACAGTGATTTATCGACTGGACCAATGACGCGTAAACCCGTACGAACAGTCTCAAGTCCATATCGGTCGTTCTCCCTGCCTAGTCCTGCTTGTTAGAGTCCAGAACACCAATCTTAGCTTCTGCGATATGAATCGTGTATTTCAAACATACTGGGTTTACATACAAACCAAACAGACCACATCGCACTATAAAATAGAAAATAACATTTGCACGAAGTGGCTGTGAATGTGGGAGATAGTAGTTGATAGACTGTGGATAACCCAAGAATGGTAAATCGTATAGTAATAGTCTATGGGTCAAAATAAAGCTTATAATAAGAGGAACATCGATATGCATAGTTTATCTACTTAACAGTCATACAATAAAAACATATAGTGTTGGTCCATAAATAGTTCTCAAAAGTTATCATTCATAATTCTCGTCAGGATATAACACATAAATACACATCTTATTACGAGTGCATTTTAACATCTGACGAATGATTTTATCGGAAAACTATGAGACAAACTTGTGCATGTTAAGAACGAAGAATTCAGACAAGGAAGACGAATTTATGGTTGATTGCAAAGTTAGAGTTCCTTCATAAAGTATAAGAACCATGCATTAAATACGTTATTTGTACATCTCCCATCAGTTGTCGCTTACAAACTTCACCATCCCTTCATTTCTGTTCTTATTATAATAACTCTTTATTTACATTCCTGTTGTCTTCAATTTGATCTCAATGTTCTGCTACCAGATATTCAACTTTTGATTGTTGTTACTAATTATATCTGTAAACATAAGTAGCATACACCACACATATATATGATATAATTGTCTGTCTGATTTTGTGCAGCACTGATTAGTTGAATAAAGCCCTACTTTCACCTCCCCCATAGTTTTTATTATCACATTAACCTAACTTATTTATCAAGTGCAAGCTTAAAAACCAGGAATCAAGTAGGTGGAACCTGAGATCTACTCTGTTTGAAGTCTAAGCATTTTAACTACTCAATCACTCTTTTGCTATCACTATGTTCACAATCGACATGTGACTAATATCGAGGTTTAAGTGTGAACAATTATTTGTATCTGTTCCTTCAAGTAATATGTATTAAATACCAGAGAATGAAATCTATATATTCTGGTTGTGTACTGAGAAAACATGTGTTGTGACATAGATTTTTAAACATAACATGTGAGTATATACGTTGAAATTCAGAAATTGTAGAAAGTCTAGAACCAAAATAATGGATGTTAAAATGTCAGCGAAATTAATGGTTTTATATTGTCTTCTTTAAATACTAAATATAACTTGAAACACATTTATAAGTAGTATTTGAGTAGTATTATGGGTACAAAATAAGGCTAAAACATAATGACCTTTAAAATTGCAATAAAATTTATAAAGAATTAATACATTTATAGAGTGTATTAAACGAGAGGGATTTTTGCCAAAAAAAATGCTAATCCATGTGTACTGATGAGTTGGAATCAGATATTATGCATGTATAGCGAGATAGAGTGGATCAGCCCAAGAGGACATTCGTATTACTTAAGAATATATCACATTTATACAATAGTACAAATCTTCAATAAACTGAGATAATAATTAGAAATTAAGAGGAAATAATTAACACATCAATCACAAGCATTGAAACTAGATCAATCTAATAAGTAACCAATAATTCTAAAAATTATAATTGAATAATTTACATTTTAATAACATATTGATTCACCATCGTAACTATTTTTTTTCTTACAAAAATATGTTTAAACACTTTTGGACTGATGGATAAAAATGACTAATGAATCATGAGATAAACAATTTTATTTACTTAGATAGAATGATAAATAATCCTAATTGTTCTGATAACAATGATATAACACAGTTAAAAATTAAAATTATGACAATTTCATGTTAGCCATTAGGAAAACAGTTTTAAAACACAAATAAACAATGAATCGTATACAAAGAGGTTTTTATGTGACAGTTCACTTTAGATACAAGTTATCAGATGATGAATGAATTAATGTAGTCTATTACAAAGAATGTAAGAGATGAAAATAAACATAAACCAATATAAATTGAAGGAATAAGGATCACTAAAATTAGTGTGATCATGTAAGATAGTTAGCATCAGACAAAGAAAATCTAATCAACCTAACTTCACAAATGATGAGTGATCACCTAGTTAGGTAATGCTGATATTAGCCAAACAGTACTAATTAATGGTATAATAATATAGCTTGAAGTGGTCGAATTATGTGCCAAACTTGCCCAGACACAACATATCGACCATTAATTCGAAATATGAAGCAATGTCTAGTCCTTATTTTCATAGGTTATGAAACCCACTAACTGCATTCGATACTAGGAAGTTTCCATGTATGTGGCTCAGAGATCAGCCATACAGAAACTAGTGTATCTGTTCTTTTCTTCTGAATCTTGAACTTAACGTCATTAAAAACCTTAAAATCCCAATCTCTGTTTGTTTTCTTCGACATTTTTATTTAATAGTTGTTTAGTCCTGTTGTCAATTCACTCTCGTTACATAAATAATTATTCATGTCAAGTCATGTAGTCAACTTTCAGCCCTACTTATAAGATAAGGAAACTGGAGATCCTATCATCCTGACTATGATAAAGGAGGCGAGAAAGATTAATGAACTTAAGCCACGTCAGTTAGGAGACGAACAGTTACACTACTACGGTATATTTTCATAATGAAGCGCAATTATTTCGTCTTTGAAAATATGCTTTCGTAACCTTTAGAAAAAAAACCAAGAATATTTAGAATTTAAGGGAAAAAGGATATTTCATGTAAAAAGTAGTTCTGTCTTTTCATCTATTTGAACAAGGTTATTTCTTATTAACATAAATCAAGGATACCAAAAGAAAACGAGGAAAATGTTTAAAAAAAGATGATCATAATACAGATTAATACAAACGTACAAAACACGGTGTTCATCGGTAATCTACATTGTTATTATTATATGGGAAAAAAAGAAAGCGATCACTTAAAACCCTATTTCAACTCTCCAATATCTATATAAAATGAGAAAAAGAACAAAGTAGAGGATGTTTATCGAAGTTTCTAACAAATATTTTTATGAAAAGCTTAACAACGAAAAATCTTAAACTTTCCAAAAATTAACTATTACATCTAATTGTACTGCAGATAAAATGTACTCAAATCACTAAAAAAAACTTTAAGTTTATGAAAGCTTAACACCTCATTAAATGATGATTCTCTGACTACTGACCCTGTACAGAACCTAAACACTGTTTCATTGTGATTTTTACAGTTTGCATCTGACAGTTCAAATGTACTTATAGTTCAGCAACGTACGTTTTTAAAAAAAAACTAAAATAAAACAATAATTCCCGAAGGAAAACAGAATTCACTTGTATACTATACACTTGTCCTATGAAAGCTATGAGGTAGCTATTTCAATATATAAATGATATGAGTTGGTGAATAACTTATAAGCATCATATTCACATAAGATGTTCCTATCAATATACAGTATATTGAAGCGATTGACGTAGTCACCAAATTAATTAAACCTGTTATATAAAGCTATTATAGCAACTATTCTACAACCAATTTCGATTATGGTTAATTTTGATTTAGCCTTTTTATTAACTTACTTAACAGACAATGTTATTCGGATAGTAACAATTCGCATATTTCTTTGTACTATTATGATCACTATTATAACTATATAAACTTGTACGCTTGATCACATGACAGACTCTAGCTAAAATGTTGATCACTTAAATATCACTCGATGATTCATTCTCTTCCCCGTGTATATATGTACGCGAATCCTATTATTAGCCTTTGCTTTAGCTTGCTGTACACTTATGTGATTTGACTATAAATTTGCATGTGCTCTGTATTTGCTCGCATACACACATTCGCTTCTATGCCTCAAATTCGCTCAATGTGCTTATAGCTTTGTTATCCGTGCTATTCACTAATAAACTGTAGTTGCCGCTTCTTATTGCCTTCTGATTTAAAACACAGTTGAGATTTATATAATAACAGTCACAAAGGCGATTGATTAACAAAACAAAGCAACTACACTTTCGAGACACTTTATTCAGAACACGAATGCCAGGTTTCATGGTAAATAAATTATTGTAGACTTTTCTGGGTTTCACAAAGACCAAAACCTTGTTAGTGGTAAAGTATCTAAGGTAGTAAGAATCATTCATTCGACTTCTAAAAGAATATTAATTTGCTATGTTCGAGGGATACGGACATGACGTTGGAACGGAGAACGAAATGAAAATCAGCAACGCGACAACAGGACAAGCTAAGATATTCCTCTGCGCCCAAACCCCGTTAACTAGAGGAAGAAGATCAGAGTCATCAGGGAAAATATATAATTTTAGAGTTAAATTCATGAGTCAATTAAAGATAGACCACTGTGGAAAACGTGGAAGCATTGGACGGCCGTTTCGCCCTAGCATGGGACTTCTCAGCAGTGCACATCCACGGTCCCGCCCGAACCTCTAGACCATTGAGACGGCATCCAACGGTCTTAATGTCTAACTCCAACTAATCCACGAAACTGCGCCATCTTCCACTATTGTCCTCAGTGAGTTACTATCTCACAACAGAGCCGGTTGAACTCCACTGGTCACTGCTTCTCACTAGAACTCCAGGAAATACCTCTTGAAGGCAGTCACTAGTGATCACATGATAATTATTATTATTATCAGAAGGGGTTTTGTGAAGATTTTAGTAATTTTATAGTTGAATTCGTGAGTCAATTGAAGCTAGACCACCATGGAAACCTGGAAGCACTGGATGTGGATGCGCACTTCAGAGGAGTCCCATACTAGGACGAAACAGCCGTCTAGTGTTTCCAGATTTTCCTTGGTGGTCTAGCTTTAATCGACTCATGAATTAAACTATAAACTTACTAAAAATCTCTACAAAACTCCCTTCTGAAAACGTATAATTCCACAAGCAGCCCGCAAGAACAAAAAACAAGCATACAAATCATGAGTAATATACACAACACAAACATGTTCATGAAGAGCGTCACAAAGTAGCGTAGTAAAAAAGAGAACGGACCAATAACGTTTAGAGCCCTACCAAGTTGAAAGCACAAACTAGATGTGATAATGGGCACTTTTGGAGCAAAAGTGAGAAATTAAAATTCCAAGAATTAAGTTATAAAAATAAGAAATTTACCACTTGATTTCTGGGGATCTAGCATCATCTCACTCAGATTACAATAATAAATTTTCACCTATCAAAATCCAAAGAATATCTCACAGAAAATGTACCGAGGAAATCGGATATAGTAGAAGAAAAGAAGCACAATAACGGGCCAAATAAACGATAGTATAAAACATGTATAGAATTATAAGCTTTCCAACATATCGAACATAATAATAATAATAAATAAAGGTATTTTAACATTCGAAACTAAACTGAGTCCAGATTTCTAAAATCTCCAAAACAACGAATAATAATCAAACTGATAAACAATTATTCAAATTCATAACCTCTTGGTTTAAGAAAGATTTCGTTCTGCTAAATTTTTAATGCATCATGATCTTTTAAAACATGAATGACAATTATTGTATCGTACTGATATAATCAAATATAGTATGTCAAAAGCATACGAACTATCAAGAAAATATGATGAAGGTAAGAATGAAATAAAAATGGAAAACAGAATTATTCATTGAATAAATAAATTAACACCTAAGCTTATAGGATATTGGTAGAAATCATCATACACCAAAAAGGGCTTTCTACACTTGCACACAAATGCCCTGGTACGACCGAGAGTAGGGAGAGTCCGCTCTCCCTCTCGAAATGCTCTCACATGGCCACACGTATACAGCCTCTGCCAGAGAAGTTCTACTCACTGCCTTCTCATGGCGGGGTGTTGTTTACAGAATTGAGAGGACGAAAAGTGAATGTCTGGCGATTTAACCGGGTTAGTGAATATAGACAATCCACTAAGAGGAGTTGGAATACCCTGATTTCAAACCAACGGTGCACGTGGGCTCCAGTATCCTGAAGGAACAAATGGCGTGTGAACCAATCGTCGGTCACCGGCTACCATGGGACTGCATCTCTTCACGATGCTCCACTGCCTTGTGGATCAAACCTTTAGGTCGAAGATTTCGGGTGTGGCCCCCTAAAAAAAACCACCTGCTTCGGTCTGAGCACCCAGGCAGTATCACAGCCCACACACAAATAAAATGAAATGATGATAATTGCTGAAAATACTATTCTCTACACCTACTCAACTTCTTACTCTATATAGTTTAGCAGATCAAAATAATAAACGTATTTATTAGTAAATCAATTGACATCCATATATGATTCACTTGCTTGAAATTGAAACCACCAATTCGACTAACTAATCTATCTTCTATATAAAAATAATCTGTATGTCATATTAACATTTTTGTTGTGATATTGATATTACATTTATCTATAAGTGATGCCGCAGAAAATAGAAATGTAGCTAGTCGAATATTTACAGTTTGTTTGTTGATACAAATCTTACACAATAGTACCCACTAATATTAGGTTACCAAAAAAGACAATAACTCCGCCTGCAGCTCTTATAGGGTTACAGCCGGTCCCAAGCCCGGGTAAAGGAGGAGGGTTGGGCATGGGGTTAGCGTCCCCATCCCGTAGAAAACTAACTCTCTAAAAAAAACGCTTACCAGAAAAAATAATCCAAACCATTTAAACTCTGCCCTGGGAGTTAGAAGGTCTTCATTTACAAGAATTATGACGCTTCATGGTGAAAGCCGAGTTCCTTCGGAAGCCACGAGGCCGATGCTCCTTCTAACAACCAGAGCAAAACGTTTATAGGTACATGGAACGTTCGAACAATGTGGGATCCGGGAAGACCAGTCAAATAGCAATGGAAATGAGGAGATACAACTTAGCAGTACTGGGAATCAGCGAAACCCACTGGACCCAAGCTGGACAGAAAAGGCCAAATACGGGAGAGATGCTGCTATACTACGGTCACGAAGAGGACAATGCTCCACACACTCAGGGAGTCACTCTTATGCTGTCCAAAGTAGCACGAAATGCACTTGTAGGATGGGAATCTCACGGATCCAGAATCATCAAAGCATCATTCAAAACAAAGAAGGAGGGGATCTTAATGAATATTATCCAATGTTATGCACCCACAAATGATAGCAACGACGACATTAAAGATCAGTTCTACGAGCGGCTGCAGTCAGTCATTGAGAAATGCCCAAGAAAGGACCTAACTATTCTGATGGGAGATCTAAATGCCAAAGTCGGAATAGACAACACTGGATATGAAGATATTATGGGACGACACGGACTGGGAGAAAGAAACGAAAATAGAGAAAGATTTGCAAATCTATGTGCATTCAACAAATTTGTCATAGGAGGCACAATATTTCCACACAAGCGTATACACAAGCTTACATGGATCTCACCGGACCACACTACAGAGAACCAAATAGATCATATTTGCATCAACAAAAAATTCCGAAGGACAATGGAAGATGTGAGAACCAGGAGAGGTGCTGACGTAGCTTCAGATCACCACCTAGTTGTGGCCAATTTAAAACTGAAGCTAAAAAAGAACTGGACAAGTGGACAAACAGCACTACAAAGGTTCAATACAGCCTTCCTTCGAGATACTGACAAACTCAATGAATTCAAGATAGCTCTCAACAACAGGTTCCAAGCCTTACAAGATCTACTGAAAGAAGAAGAAACTAGTATGGAGGACAACTGGAAAGGCATCAAGGAAGCATTAACTTCAACGTGTCAAGAGGTTCTGGGTCTAAAAAATACCATCATAAGGAATGGATCTCTACAGAAACACTGGACAAGATCAAAGAAAGGGAGAACAAGAAGGCAGCAATAAACAACAGCCGAACACGAGCAGAGAAAGTCCAGACACAAGCTGAATACATAGAAGCAAACAAACAAGTGAAGAGGAGCATTAGAGCCGACAAGAAGAAATACGTGGAAGAACTAGCAACGACGGCAGAAAAAGCTGCTAGAGAAGGAAATATGAAACAGCTTCACGATACAACGAAGAAACTAGCAGGGAAATACAGTAAACCAGAGAGGCCGGTCAAAGACAAAGAAGGCAAGCCAATCACCGAAATTCAACAACA